>CM043018.1:36819286-37419286 GCA_023690525.1 Holotrichia oblita | reverse complement strand
AAAATATATTTCAATTCTATGTATCTGTTTAATTCTCATAAGACAAGTCTTGAGTATTGACGTTATTTTCATTATTTAGCTTGAATTAGATTGTTTATATATAATAAGACAATCCTTTTAATTTTCTGTTATATCCTGGAAAATGAATGTGTATTTCTATAAATAATTTTGTTCTTACTCGATAGTAACTTCGTAAAAACTTTTTAAGGAAAAATTATTCAAGATCACATGTTTTCGCATTCAACTAGCATTACAAGTAAGTGCATTAACCGCAAATTCTAGGAAGCCTATACAAGAGTTTACTATTATTAGCTGTAAAATTATGTTATATTGACGTCGTTTCACAAACTTTTCCAAAATCAATAGATTAATTTTTCACTTTGATTCTGTACACTTCTACTTAAAATATAAATACAAAAGATATCCTAAGGATCTTCATTGAAATTCAAACTTTTTTGCGTGTAAAAGTATTACATAATTTATTCAAAATTTCTAATATTCTTTTACTCTTATACACTTAGCAATTAATGATTTTCGTATCAAAAATTGGTACCACGTTTCATCAAATTAATTATTGTACAAATATTAGTGATTACATAATGGTGTGCAGTACTGCAATTTTTAGCATTAATATACTTCGATTGAAAGGTGTAGTGCAAGAAGTCTCTAAGAGGCAAATAATAAATATCGAGATAATTGGAGATAAGAACGCAAAACTGAGACAGAATTATGCATTATTTGAGATTTTTTGGTGCGGGAAATAGTGAGGTTAACAATAATTGTTATTATTATTATCTATATTACAAATTTTATTGCTTGTCCGTGTGTATTTCCTACAGATTATAAGAATACCTACAAGAGTGCGAGAACAAAGTATTGAGGTGAACCATCAGCGATTCCAGTCATCATATGCCTGTTGTAATCGTTTTATTTATGTTAACAATAGCTATGTCGGGGATAATAAACAGTGCTTAATACAAATATAATTGCATTACATTATTTAGTAGCAGCTTTAGATCAGATAATAGTACGATGGTGGACAGACTCCATAATGTAATGTAATTTAGTTCTTGTCAGCAGCATGACGAGTTATTCCACCGTAGAAACGGAGAGCCTAATGTTTGTATGTCAAGATAGAGTTTCATGTCATCTGCATTATACGTACTTATAAATGCCACTGTCAGTTAATAGTCAGTTGTAGACTAAGTTGTAACTGCTAATTAAGAATTTATAATGCATATCCGAAAAGTTGTAGAAAGCAATGGTCTACTAGTAATATCGCATTGCAATGTCATCTTTTCTATCCCTGTTGCGATTGATCTTGTTTGTAAACGCACAATCCCTAATTTTTTTCAAAACAGCTATGTCGAAATAAGGGTATAATACATTTAAATCTGCACTGTTTCCCAAGTGGTAGAGAGGGCTGGATATACAGTGAGGTTTTTATAACACTGTACATAGCCCTATGTTCGTTACAGTTATGCACTATTTGATTTCTAGATAAACAATTTTATTGATAACTGTCAAAGACAAGATAAAATAATTCCTACAATGTATTCTCGAAAAAATTGAAATGATAAATTTCTATAGTATTAGAAGTAACTTTGCTGCAAAGTATCCCGACAGACCAATACCGGCTCTGTCAACCATCCATCAATTATTAAAACATTTAATATGGATGGTTGTATAATAAGCACACACAAAAATAAAAATAAACCTTCCCATGTACTTACCGAAGAACTAAAATTAAATGTTTTATGTTTCATTGAAGAAAGCCCAGTAACAGCAACAAATAAGATTGCACAGCATTTTAACATTCAAAAACGTCTGTACGTAGAATTTTTAAAATGTATAAATACAGAGCGTACAAATTTAGTAATCACCAAGAACTCTTCCCTGAAGATAAAATAAAACGCATAGATTTTTGTGAAACCTTATTTAATGTAATTAATGAAAATGACAACATTTTAACAAAAATATTGTTTACCGATGAAGCGTCTTTTTCTTTAAATGGTTGTTTTAAAAAGTATTTTTTTTCACTGAAATCTAATCCAATTGCACTATTAGGTATTGGTTCGGACTAATGATCATCGTCAAAATTTAACACATACGCAATATAATGTACGGGTCAATGTTTGGGCAGGTATCATTGGTACTGCACTTATAGGACCATACTTCATTGACGGAAATCTCAATTCAACCAAATTCTTAGAATTGCTAAGAACACGAATTGTTCCTCGAATTCAAGATTTGAATATTGAAAATCCCTGGTTCCAGATGGATGGGCCCCAACACATTCTACTGCAGCTATTTTACACTTTTTGAATGTAACTTTTCCTGATAAATGGATAGGCAGGTTTGGTCCGATAATTTGGCCGGCCCGTTCACCAGATTTATCGCCTAACGATTATTTTCTTTGGGGATACCTGAAATCAAAAATTTATAACAATATAAATATAACAAATATTGAAGACTTAAAAACACGTTACAGCATTTGAGGAATTGCAAACCAAACCTCATTTTTTATCAAACTGTTTGCAAGAATTTGGATAGACTTGCATATTGTATGGAATTGGACATTTGAACATTTATTAAAACGTTGATCCTTCCTTAGATATAATTTTTGTTGTTTCTATTCACTATTTGATAAGATCTTTTAATTTTATTTGACAAATAAAAGGTGATTTATTTACGAGGTTATGTTTATTACGTAGTTATGTAGTATCAACGAGATTAGATGTTTGTATACGCCCCATGTTTGCAATAGGAGTAATGTTGGCTGCATAACTGCCCATGTGTTGACATGGGACATATAAAATCGAACATAGGGGCTATGTACGGTGTTATAAAAACCTCACTTTATAGTTCGTTACAGCACATCTCGTTACAGTTCACTCATTACACAGGAAATTTGCTAGTCTGCTCCTAGCTATATTATTCCAAGGTTGAATTACAACTTTTTGATTCCTAATGTTCCTCTGGTTGTTTTGAGATCCTCCACATTTCCTTATATATACTGTGGTAGTTTCTCGTTAGGGAAGGTATGAAATTTGGACAGTTTTATAGTAGGGCTACCTGTATAAATATTACCTAAAACCTAATGTGGATGAGATTATTCCTTGCTTCCATGTTTTTCAGTACACCTTGCCAAAATTTTCTGCTGGTTATATTGCATCATAATCAGATTTCTTGAACTTCTCTTCGAATGTTGTACAAATACAGTATTTAGGTACTATTTGTTTTTAGTCTGTAACATTGTTGCTAATATTCAACGGTTTTTGGATGGCATTGTATATGAAATTATTACGAATCCCTATTTTCATGTTAAACTAACTATAGTATTAACAAAAGAACGCAGTTTCATCTTATACCCGAAGGAATTATATGTAAAACTAATTATGTACGGTTCAAAAATTTTAGATCCTCCCACATTCTACTTCCTTCGCTTTGAAACCCTTTGTAACTGCGATGTCTTAAACAAGGGTAGCAGACTACCATTACCAGTGCAACCATCCCTCCGCCTGAATTCGATCTTCACTTCTGTCTGGGATCCCTACCAAGACCTAGATTTTAATTTCCTTAAGTACGCGCTTTACTCTAACCCCTGTTCAGAAATTGCGAACCCTTGCTTTATATAAATCTGTTTATAAATTTGGTTTGAGCGCAATTAATAGACGAGGACGTCTCTAAAAACACGGAATCGTAGCTAAGAAAATAACTTAATTAAAAACGAAAATGTTATTGTACAAATACAAATACTATTAATATTTAGATTTTTAACGAAAATAAAAAAATATGCTCATTTATTCATGTATAACCAATTTCCAAGTAAATTTACACATAATGCAGCTGCACACCGATACTACAAGTGATGAATTTAGGCCGTATAAACTAGTATGCTGACACAATGGACTAATTTAGATACTTGGATCAAGTGCGTGTACCTAATAAAAATTTATTATTAGAAGCAAGGAGTATATAACAGCATTAGTCGCTGTTAATTTTTGAACGTACATTTTAAAGTGGCGCTAATTGTTTATTTTATGACTGTATAAAAGACTATTATTGTTGATTACAGTTTTATGAAACATTATTTGTCGATGAATATGTACATACATCGAAAATTTTCAGAAACTTATCTAAATGTCATAAATGCCTGTAAAAATACAGTATATGTATTAAGTAAAATATTGATACTCTTGCTTTAGTATCAAGTTTTGATGGGAAAAATAAAATTAAATCACCTTCTAGCTTTTAGTATATTAATTAATGTTTTATTTAATATGTGAGACCTAACACACCTAACACCATTTGCTTGGTGTGAAAAAATGTGGAGTAATATGTTATAGAAGAATCATCGTCAGGTCACAAATCCTTTCGCTTGTAAACTATTGGTTTAAGTCAAAGGTATCTAAGATCCTGTCAAGTATAGTTGTAGTTTTCGCGCTTGTTTGTGCTACGTATAGTGTAACTTGCTTAGGGAGCCGCAGATTCTTGGTACCTGCGCAAAAGTTTCAGCTTAATTGATGAGTACTAGATAGATTTTGTAATTGTAACTTTTTTTCCAAATCTTCCGTTGCTTTAGGAGACTATTGATAGATTCATTGATTGATTGCTATCAAGGCAGGGTAGTCTTTAACACTGCGGTCCACTGTGTGCGGCCTATTGTGTTAGTCCTATCTTGATTTCATTTTACTCAAACGGCTTAGTTCCCTCGATCAGGGTTAGAAGCCTATTTGGTAAATCTTAATCCACTGGTAAATCAAATTCGCTTTGCGTAGCAACTCTACGTTGACTTAGTGCTACGCATTCGAAGATGATATGAGAGGCTGTTTCCTCCTCCTCATTACAAAGTCTGCACAGGGGTTCATCTTTATAGATATCCCCATCTTCTGCAGGTGACCTCTTACACAGCCATGTCTTGTTAATAGACATGTTACTGCCCTAGGAGACTATTACAAACAAGAAAATTTCATAACAAAAGTGTTACATAATTGAAATTCCAGCTACAATGCAGGAAAACAGCGCTGAAGATGTTTTTGAATTAATATTTAAGCTGTACGGTAAGGTTGTTTTGTACGAATATTGACGGAATTTTTAAACGTGCTATTGCAAATATATTTGAATCAAATTTTCTTGAAATAAATTACTTTTAGCAGCTAACACTTTAGAATAATCAGAGTTAAAATTGAGACCATTCTACCTACTGTCACCGCACCGTAGAAATTATCATTAAATACATTACTTCGATGGAATGCCATACGACTTTTAAGTTTGTGTTTAAGTTCCAAGAGTAACAACATTTAGAGTTGCTACAGTATAAGCTGCACAAGTTTTTAGATATTGTATTGGAATGTGACATACTAGGAATAAAAGGCAAGATACAATAAACAGTTGATAATAAAAGCAGTAATATATCACGAAGCGGACAAAGAATATTGATTTGAGTGGATTATATAATTATTTACAAATGCAGTTAAGTTAGACTTACTAATTAGACGGAACGCGACTAGTCTTCAATAATCTATGTAAATCCAAAGAAAGTGTTCTTCTACTCACTAAAAATTGTCAGTGGACATCTGTTTGCCGGGTATACCAGCAATGTTTCTGTAATTTTAAGTTAAAATCTTCTCATAGAAATAACTACAATCTCATCTTTGTCACAACAAGCATGGACTACCAAGAAGCGACAAAAATATAGACAATGAAGTAATGTGGAATGAGAAACAGATAGAAGCATTGCTTGACGAGAAATAGTTATAATGTCTCTGAACAATTTAAGAAAATGATGTAATCTTATAACGATTTTTTCATAAAACTTAGATTTATCACGTTTGCTCTTTTGCAACTGACTTCTTCTTGAGTTGTTTAATAAGCAAAAAGCATTACTTAACATCATTTGTTTTAGAATGAATTATTCCTGGAAATCGCGTTTAAGAATAAATGATACAATAGATTGTGATTTCAATTAAGATAATAATGCAGCTAAGGTCAGAAGTCCTGCATTCTAAATTAACAGAATTTTATCCCCTCTAATTGTCTCGAGTGCCGATTATATTCACAATGACGAGATAGAATAAGACTTACCACTTTGCGAACAAGAAGCCATGATTTCTTAGCGAAGTTCAGGTATAACTTTCGAATCTGCTAGAGCAAATTGAAATGTTTTGGATTCTACTAATTTTCCTTCTAATCTAAGGATAATAATTAATATTAAACACATATTAATTGCGTTACGTCATCGGCGTGTATGTTTGTATTATATTCTATTTAATCTTGTTGTTAGTAATCTTCTGCGGTCGAAACAAATCTTCTCGTTACCAACACTGATACAGTTGTATACGATTTCACCCCTTCACGTTTACGCCCTGCAAAATAGGGAGCAGGTATCGAACAAACATACCGCGTTACTCCTCGTGTATACACATTGGATGGGGGCACCAGGGAAAGAAAGTCCGCCCCAATATTAATTACACACAAGCACACGGCATCCAGGACGATCACGTAACTTCCTATTCAAGGTAACCGACGGTAACGTGGCGGCCCCAACTTATCGTGCTGTCAGATCTTTCTGTTTCACTGAACGTGCACTAATATTATCGAATACATCATCGTAACAGACGATGGAACCCATCCCATAGCTCTGAGTTGCGGGAATATTACAGGGATTTGAATCCGAAATTATTTTGATGTGGGTATTACTGAAATGAAGTTAAAAGCGAAATAAATAGGAAAGCACTCGGTCTGTCTGTAGAAAGCGAAGATTAGTCTCGAGTATGATAGTTCTCCTAACGTTCCATTATTCTCAAATCTCACTGACTATGATTTAAATCAGTTATTTACATTACAAATACATGATTTCTTGTTTTGTTGTGAGGAGATTTCTCTAAACTTTTTTCTCTATAATTACATATACTTGATTTTGTAAATGTATACTTGCCAATATAAGTATAGGTATTAAATTTTTAAAATTTATCTTTAGCCGTTTTTGGAAAGGATGGTTGTTTGAAGACTCACTCAGAATTAACAAACGATGGTGAAACATCTTTATCATGTAATATGTTTACTCAACAACAAAAACAGTACCTATACAATAGTAGTTTCGGAACAAAACTATACAGTTTAACCAAAAATAAATCAAATCATCCAATAGACTACTGAAACCCCTTTTCCTAATGAACAATAAGATGGCTTACGGATTTCTGATCTGTGTTCTTTAGGTTTCGGTTTCATTTTTGTATCAATTTCACCCACAACAGAAATATCTGATACAGCAGGACAAGTATCTGATACAGCAGGATAAATATCTATTAAAATTTCTAATTTTATTGTGATTGTGATACCTTAAGAATTTTGTCTTTTATGCTGGCTGCTGTCAGAAGTAGCGTATGGAACTCTTATGAAGGTCAAGGAACTTCAAGTTTCAAGAGTCAGAAAGGATTTTTAAAGCAGGGGCAGTCGATGTGTTTAAGGCATCAAAAGGGTCAAAACCCTACTATTTAAGAAAGTGGCGGAACAGGCTAAATACCAGCTGCTTTAAAAGCATTTGTAGCAATCCAGACTATAGCTGCTCTTCCGTATGCTTCTGCAAGTAAGGCAACAACATCGTATTGAGTAGTTTTCCTACATTTTATCATAAAAAGTTGTTTCGAGTATGTATAAATAAACTCGAAGAAGTCCAAAAAAATATGTTAATACCATTATTACTAGCAAACAAACGTGGATCTAGTTTTCCTGCTATAAGTGATGTGCCCATATTGTAAAGAACACACTAGTGTTTCATTTTTGCAACACATATTTTTCTGAAAGTAGTACAGCCATTGTACAAAGTAATCCGATAAAGTATGTTATTGCATGCTGTATTACAGATCACTATTTGGTTCTTACTGAAACTTGCTTCACTAATTGTGGTTCGTATCCATACATAGAAACCAGCTACATTTAGGCAGTATGTTTGTCGTTTTCACAGGTCGACAACTCGTTGCTTCAATTTGTTGTTTTCCTTTAGAATCAATTAAGAAGAAACTACAAAAAGGGTTTCTTTTAAACAGTTTTAAATCAATTTTTGTCTGCATTATACATACTTGTGCCATTTATTTATATTTATCGATGAGACCGAAACATTTCGAAACACATACCTTGCTTGAACCTTTGATACTAGCTAAAGACGTTGCCTCAGGTTGTCTGAGAAATAGCTTTAGATGCATTCACGTCAAATTATAGAGCCACTTCTCTCCTACTCTTCCTTTCTCTTGATTAGAGCAGTCCAGCATTTTGGCGACACCAAAAGTCAGCGTGTGAATGTCTTTGGCTCTCAGCTCAAACATTATTCATTTAAATTTTAGAATATGAGTAAAAACGCGATGAATGATTTGGTCCAAACCAACCTGGTATGCTTTTTATTTAAATGCCGTTTTAGTGTGGCTTTCGGGACATCATGCTTTCTTGATGCTTCGTACAGGCCAACAATTGCAGAACGAACTATCTTTATAGCCGGAATATTCATTCCGTTTACCATATTTACCTTTTTTGAAATTTTCTGTAAACAAAAGTATAAATTGTCGCAACCGCGTCAAATTGGAGACTTTCCTAAATTGGAGCGGTCCATTTTAAGCCATTTACGTGAGCCCGATATCGAAAGCTCTTTTCAAGAAAACGAATCTATACTGTAGAAAAAGTTCGCCAAATGCTCACAAAACCTACATACCAGCAGTTAATTGTACAAGTTTTGTGAAACACGATGAAGATATTAGAGCATGTGAGCGAAATTATAAATGTCGCCACTCGTTGATCATCTAAATACACTAGAAACAAGTTTTCCGTGGTAACTTAGCTTTAAAGTATCAGTTCTAGCATCAGGCACCAGAAGTGTAATAAGTCCTCGTCAGATAATGTCAGATTCTAGCGATCAAAATTAGAAGCCGCATCAATATTTCAAATTTCCCAAGCTTCCGTCCTGTTGTTCTCTTTTAGATAAGCAGCAATATCGTCTCTTTATTAGTAAAGATGTGGCAAAACTTTCCCACGTCGCGGCGTAATCATCATACCTCATTCCAACACACATTTTCGATTTAAAATTTAGCTCATTTTTATATATCAATCATTAAAAGATTGAGAAACGCTGAGATACAAAATGGCATTCTGGACATTATTAGCCACTATTATTGAAAGAAATTGAATAATTCCGTGCTTCTATGAATTGCAATCTTGCAGTTCTTTCTTCTAGTTCTTTCATACTTCATCAAATATGAGACGCAAATGTATAAGTTAACAGTCTCTTAACAACCGATAAAATAAATTACACTTAAATATTTCAAACCTATACCTAACGTAGATTTTGTTACCATCACCAAATGTGAAACAAGAAATGGATATTTTAAAGGATTATCGTTTATATATCAGTATATATTAAATCATTCTACGAAAATGAAAAGGAAAATGAGTCACCTAGAGAATGGATTCTATTCTTTGTAACCATCAGGTGTTCATGATTCCTATCTCCCATTTATTTAAAAAAAGGTAAAGCATTACTTTACCTCTTTAGTGACAAAGTATTCTGTTGTTCAGGATATCCATTTGCTGAGGCAGAAGTCGCTTAATATTAAATTAATGTCACTGTATGGGTGATGTAGGCACACGAGTCAAAGAAGTATACCAGACACATTAGAGAATTTCAGTTTCTATTTAAAAGAACAATATAAGTTGTTGAAAGATAAGTACTCTAAACGGAATGTTTAACTAGTTACATCTTTACGTCGTATATACAATTCTAAATTCCATTTGATCTTTCTATCAAAGAAAGGAGCATAAAATCCTTAACTGTATGGCTGCACAATGTACTTGAATTTGTTGGCGTTATTACTGTACGTGAATGTTATATCTAGCAGCCGAGACAAGATTACTGCTGTAATCCTATTTTTTCGATTTTAAAGTAACTTTATATCGTTGAAAATAACATTACACTATTATAGTGTAAAAGGCACCGGTTACATTGGATTTAATCCAATATTTTACCTTTTACGATCAAAGAAAGCAATAACCTAAGGATATATAATTCTAACAGCTACAATATTAGTTTTATGCTGTAGGTATTGATCTTCAAATATTTTCTTAAAGATTCGAAACTAAACAAAAATCAAATACTGAAATATGCATGGGAACTTGCAGAAAAAAGAAACATCTAAATTGAGTTTGCCTGTGAAGTTTCATACTTGGCGAAACGCCTACCGCTTTAACCTCATTAAATAATAAGATTCTTAAGTTTGTTTGAAAGTTTGTAACTTTCGGAGGCTTGCGGATTAGTTGAGAAAATTAACAAGAGCTTTGGCATTTAATTTTAGTGAAAATTTCTGCGGATATTATTAAAGATAATTTGAAATACTTTTAGCAATACCAGCTTAAATATATAGTACATGCAATAACAGGTTAGGTAGATGTTCATGTTTTTTGATGCAAACAGTGTTGCAAAAATTGTGGTTCGACGTTTGCAAGGATTTTATATTCGACTAGCTATTTCTATTTTAATCAAGAATTCAAATAAATCTAACCTATTTATACCTTCAATTCAAACAATGGCTTGATTAGAATGAATTAATGAAGTACCTACTCATAGAACTGATGCATGTTGCATTGTAAGTGTAACGATCTCGCGGAAACATCACCGTTAGAGGAGATGAATTGAGGTCTATCATATAGTGACTTATTTAGACAATACAATGGTTAAAGGTCTAGTTATGTTTAGAACGTGTCAGCTACAAATATCTTTGTAGATTGCGAGCATCTACTGTATATAGCACAATTTTTACATACCTGGGAGATACTTGAAGCAAAGTTTATCATTGTTAGTGTTAGTGTGGGACACCTCTTTAAAGCCGCAAATTTATCTGAACCTTCTACAACTACTCACTTCGTGTTCACTACCACTAAAGCACATCTTAAGTACATCTCTGTCACACAAAGCAAAATGTAACGAATTAATATCGGAACCTCCTGACTAACAAACTATTGCATGCTAATTCGACAGTCTCCATGCAATACCGATCAGAGTTTTCTGTCACCGATGATTAGGTTCGTCATAGAGAGGTCTATTTTTCTATATCCGTTTATCTATTTTTTTGTTTTTGTTGTATCATTCAGACTTAAAGGACACTATCGCTGGCTAAAAATGGAACTAAGGTATAGCGTACCATATTAATATTATAATAATTGTAAACCAATACAGAAAAGCGCTTGAAATTTTGCAGTTTTAAATGGTTTATATAGATAGAAAACAAAACATTTCTACCCTAAAATTGAGTTACATAGATATAAATATCACTGCGTGAAAGTAAATCTATGGCTAGGTTCTAAGATATATTTTGTCGAAACCGGGGTAAGTATCTAGCATGCTCTTAATCCATGCTTTTTACACTAAAATGGCCATTGTCATAAACCAATCCCGAATAGAGATTACAGAAACTTGCCTTGCCAATATCTTAGCATGAATAAATTACAAGTAATCGTAAAACGGCCATACTAGACATGTGTATATCTTTTACATGGCACTGGTTTACTTCTTTAAGGATCAGTTAGGACATTGGTCTGTGTAAAGAGAAAGTTTTTGAATTTCAGTTGACATTGACTGTTGTGAAGTTACTGTTCAACGAAGTTTGTGAATACTTAATGTTAGGATTTTAACATAGTGTATTATTGCAAATAATAATCTATTGTGATGTATTCCAGAGGAAATGCATGATTAGCGTTGTGTAAAGCGTCTGCATAAATACAGGATAATACAAAAGGGTTATGTAACATATGTTTTGTTCTTAGAAACTCTCTTTTTGATTTCGCTTTGAAGAGAGCTACCTTTAACTTATTACGCACGTTATGAGCCAGACGGTCAAACAAAAGAACAGCATAAGAACCTGATTAAGCAGAATATACCAGATTCTGAATCTATATCTAGTCCAATTTCACGCGCTGCTCCTTCATTAGAACAAAATATTGAGAAACTGTTAACAGAGTGTTTTGCTGACGATCTTAATCCACTCCTTGAATGTTGTTGAAATTCTGCTGACTATACACACAGTCGGTTAGACAATGGATGTGGTAGTGAAGAGATAAAAAAAGGAAAAACCTCGAAAACATATCAAAGTAAAGACTTCTGAAATAAACGCGCTGAATCGTGACATCTTAAAACAAGAAACTAACAAAAGAGAACAAGAGGAAGTCGAAAAGTTGAAGCAGGAATTGCATCTCGAAAAATAAAACGCGATTCTAAGAAATTGGAGAAAAACCACAGAGAAACAGTAAACGCCCAAGAAAAAGAGTATACGTCTATCAGAGGACAGATTAGACCGGTTAAAGGAGTAGAAATTCGTTTTAGCTGCAGAAAAAACGGGCTTTGAGAAATTTTGTGAAAAAGAAAGACAAAACATTTTCCAAAGTTTTTACAATCTCTTTAATGAAGGACAAAATAAGTACATTGCAAGTTCTATACTAGAAGTAGTTAAGCAAATACAAAGGTTATGAAGTAATAAAAAAATCGCGAACGCCAGCGAACCAAGAAAATATTACTTGCCTGTTGAATTCGGAAGAATAGAAGT
Organism: Holotrichia oblita; assembly: GCA_023690525.1. Taxonomy (NCBI): domain Eukaryota; kingdom Metazoa; phylum Arthropoda; class Insecta; order Coleoptera; family Scarabaeidae; genus Holotrichia; species Holotrichia oblita. Next base: position 37,406,702 of record CM043018.1, on the reverse strand, counting down.
TTGATATTGCTAAATATCCTATATCTGACTCTTTAAAAAGTTAGGGTAATTACAGAAAAAAGGCGATGTTCTGCATAAGGAATTTGTCGTAGAAACGGAAGGAAAATGCATGGCAGTAAACCTAAAGTTCCAGAATCAGGCAAATGCATTATTAGGCAACAAAACATCTCTGGCACCTGATTTAAATATTTTTAAAATGTATAACCTATATGAAGAACATTGTAATTGCAGGAGTCTTATTGATTATTTTGCATGAATTCTGTCTCGCAGGGAGGCAGGTAACTGTCAATCATACGCTTTAGTTCCTGTCCATACACGCATGGATGCTGATAGTATCCAAGCTGCATGGAAAAAAAAAACAAAAAAGTGAGGGCAAGCATCTGTGTAGCAAGAGACTTCGTTAATTCAACACACACTGTGGGAATGTCAGTCAATTATCACAAACTCGATGGATGCAGTACCGTACTACTGATCTATGTAAAGTGTTTTATAAAAATTATGTGTGTCCTGACGTAGAATTTTATATACTAGACTTGAGAAGTGATTGACAAATATTTCAATGCCAGAATTATATAATAAGCTTGTCATAATAAATATTTGTTGTCCAACACTAAACACTTTAACCCACTGAACACCAAACAAGTTTTAACTAAAACACCGACGCGTTTCAACAGCAATGCTGTCATTATCAACGCGATAATAAAACTAAATTAAAATAAAATCTACAAAAACCGGTAAACCTAAATGTTATGCACGGTCAATCCGATACGCATCATTAATTTCCGATTAACGAAAACAATGACGAATACGGTATAGGTCCATTGACTTATTTTTATATATTTCTAAACTTTCGAAAACATTTAGAAACTTACAATTGTTTATTTGTCTAATTAATTTAACATTCGTATGATCGATGTTGTGATCTGTTTCAAAAATGTGTTGGGCAACGCTCGATTTCTCAATTCTATTAAATCTAAGATGAGCCATATGCTCTTTGAATCTAGTTGAGACTGCTCTCCTGGTTTGCCCAATTTATTTTTGATTACAATCTTTACAATTGATTTCGTAAATACCTGACTTTTCTAGAGGTTGTATTTTATCTTTAGGGTTACCGATGAGACTTCGTAAACTAGTCCCAGAACTGTAAACTATTCTGAGATCTAGCTCTTTGAAGATTTTACTCAAACCTTTAGTGATAAAGGGAGCGTAAGGGAGGGTCACAACGGGTGAAGCTTTAACATCCTCTCGAAAAGTCGTAGATTCTTTCACAGTTTTCTTATAATTAAACTTCCTAATTAACTTATAGATATGCTGAGGCTGGAAACCATTACACTTGGCCGCATCTTTTATAATTTTAAGCTCTTTCTCATACCTCGCCTTGTTCAAGGGAAAAGTGAGAAGTCTGTAGACCAAAAAATTCAGGCTTGCCATTTTGTGTTGAACACAATGATGGGAATCTGAAGGAATGTAGCGAAGTGTACTGGTTTCTTTCTATACACGTCAAACTCTAATCTATTGTTATTTCTAATTACTAAAGTATCTAGAAAGGGTAGCTGACCGTTTTCTTCTCTTTCACAAGTGAACTTTATGGTTTCGAACAGATTATTTAATCTATTGAGAAAATCGTCAATATTACATTTTTTAGTGTCAAATATAGCGAAAATATCATCCACATACCTCAACCAAACCCTAGGAACGTATTCGCTCTCAGATTCTAAGTCCTTTTCAAAACGGCTCATGAAAAGGTTAGCCAAAAAGGGCGACAAGGAGTTACCCATTGCCGTTCCTTCCAGCTGTTCATAAAAACTTCCGTTGAATTGAAAAATGTTCTGTTTCATACAGATGTCAGTTAAGCGAATAAATTCCTGGACATATTGTTGACTCAAACTATTTTGAAGCAACAAGCCCTCGAGGTATGTCAAGGTGTCTGGAATCAGTACACTAGGAAAGAGAGAACTAACATCAAATGAAATCAATATTTGTTGTATTTAAATTTTGTATTTAATTGCCATTTCGCCTGCTACCTTTAATGTAAAATAAAGGCCAAAGTCAATTATGATTAATATCTGTGGCCCTAAAAGGCTAAAACTGCATCAAAGTACATTATCCTAAGACTAAATCTTTTAAAACAGTTCGAAAGATAGTACCATAGTTATATTTTAAAGATAACGAAACGGTTATGTAGTATGTACAACAAAGGGAACATGTAATAGCAAAGAAACAGCTAAAACTTAAAATAGCGGCAACTCAAAACCAATATTTTGACTGTTTTAGAACCAAGCTACAAAAATCATTTTTGTTATACATTTGGGGAATGGGTCACCTTCAAATCTGGATACGATATGGAAGAAATACGTATTGCCGTCGTATAGGGCAACACTCAGTATAAATCATGCGACATCTCATTATCAACCAAAGCTGTTATTTCTTTTATTCCTCCCTGACCTCATTGTGAAACATATATAATCATTAATAATCTTCCAGCAGAATTTTCTGCTGGTATATGATCCATAACATTAACTGCAGTTTCTTAAAAAGGGAAGAAAAGTAACACTTTATTCGAGACGTAAAATGTAATAAAGTAACGGTATCGCACTTCGGCTGCAACTTTCAGTTCTCTCGCAGGTTTAATTAAAAATGAAAAATAGGACGGGCGGACACCACCACCACCATCGCCGTCTGCATGTGCCTGAAACACTGCGAACAATACGCCAGCCTACACTCACTCTACTTCCCCGGGAAAGACGAATGAAGTCTGAAATTAAATCCGCTGACCACCGCATAGAGCGCGCACATGAAGCTCTTTCTGTAGCAGACTAAACTCGCGCAACGGACGTCAAGCAGGCCGTGAAAGACTGGAGAACACATGTGCATATGACACAGCTTACAGCGAAACCTTATGAATAATTAACAAACGCGCGACGGTACACAACGAAACGTCTAAAAGCGTGGAGTCTCTCATTGCATATTATAATATGCGGAGATCTTATAATGGTCGCATTAACTAACATACGTCTGTCAAGCAGATTATGAGAATGACATATTTTTGAATATATGAAAATCTTAATAAACATTACCATTGTGGCTCTTGAAATAAAATAAGGATAATGGTATGCATCTGATGCACTAGAAAACTTTTGTATAATGCAACACAAACATTAAGTAATTTAAATTCACAGCGAACAATAAGAACAATGGTGAAATTACTGTGGTTTAAATTCAGAGTATCAGAAACCTAAAGAACAATAGATTCTCGGACTTTAGGTTGTGTTGAATACACTAACGATTGGGCACATTATATTTTTAATACTAGCAGCAACATATTTCAGAATAAGTTAGTACTATTGGTAAAAGAAAACCGTAAGGTATTTTAATTCAAGTTTACGCTCAATAACGCATTCAAATCAAAGTGAATCGTTTTTAATCAAGCATACTGCCAGTCCTCTAGTGCCACTACTGGGAAATGTATTTTAATCATTTCTCTCGGTACTATGTAATCAAACAGGAAATTGATTTTCCATTTCTTTTTTGTATTAATTTCTAACTCGTCACATGATACCAATTTTATCCCCAATTCATTTAAACTATCGAAAATTACGCCACAGCCATAAAAACCTAATCTGGCGAAACGCGACCCTCCAATAACGCAATGCCGTCGAGATTACAGCTAAATCACTTATGAAATTAAATGCGTTCGTTTTTTTCCTCCCTCTATGTTTCAATCCATACTCCGTCGTATCTAGTTACTGTTCTCTGTGTAGCTTTTCATTGGACAACCTGAAAAAAAGCGATATTTGACATGATTACTAGCGAACGTGATGCATGCACTCATCATATCCGCTTTGGTAGTAGATACATATATCCATCGGTAATGGCAGTGGAAATAGTAGTAGTAGACATTACAATAATTAAACTATCGATCGTGGTCTTTTCGTGCACGCAATCGATAAGTTGGTGCAGTCTAGTAATGCGAAACAAGTTTTGTAATAGGAGTTTGGTGGTGCTTCGATGAAAGCGAAGATGGGTTTGATATCATGCGCTTAACACGTTAAGGTTATAAAAGAGAACACGCCACTGAATTCGCATAACAGCCCTGTATAGCCGTCAAGAATGTAATAGCCGAATGGGTAATAAACTTGGAGTGAGTATATGAGGGATGTAATCTGTCAGTTAATTTTTCCTTGGGTACGGATACGGCCAATGGAAAACATGCTTGTCAGTATGTTAATGCATAAAATGTATTTTTGTGCGTAGTCACTTGATCTTTTTTGTTTTCAAAATTAAAAATGTTCTTTACTTCATATTCCAACGCTGGCATTAATACGGCAATAAAGATAAATCTATATATTTTAGAATCTATTACGTAACACGTAAACTAATAGGAATTACTGCATAACTGCATGAAGTACATTTATACATACTTCTACCCCATACATACACATACCTACCATAGTTGGTGAAGTTGAGACTGACGCCGCCATTAAAAAAATGAAAGATGGGTTGACAGCTGGACCAGATGGTATCCCGAGCTTCCTAGTACGTGACTGTCGGACAGTTCTTACCTATCCTCTTACCAAGATTTTTGGCTTAGTACTATCGTCTGCAACGTTTTCTGACTTGTGGAAACCTTCCAAGGTGAGTTCAATTTAAAAAGGAGAATTCCCTAGTGATGTGCGGAATTACAGGCCAATATCGATTCTTAACAACTTCGCAAAGCTTTTTGAATCTATTCTCCATTCAAGAATTTATCCAATGGTCAACCACCTGATACCTCCAGATCAACACGGATTCATGAAACCCCAAATACCCAAAATACACTTGATCAATTCGATTCTTGTGGACAAGTGGATACTATTTATACAGAAGGAAAGTTCTTACATACATGACATACATTTTACACCTCTACAGAAAATATTGTCAATAGCAATTAATCAGTTATCGTGATTCTATAATTCTTTGACACAATACAATATTCTCTTTTCCTTATTGAATTTTTAATGTTATGTTGAGTTCAAGTAATCACTTATACTTAACTTTTGTAGTTCTTATTGTAGTATATTAATTGTATCTTTTGTCCTTTATTTGGAGCAATCTATTGAGCAGATAAATATATTATTATTATTATTTCAAAACGGGTCGATGGCCGCAGTGGTTAGGCGGCTGACTATCGTTGTGGGAGGACGATAGGTGCTGGGGTTCGATTCTCTGGAGGGACAGTGACATTTTTTCAGAGAGTTTAATCCCGGATCGACTTGCCCTTCGCTGTTGGGAGCAAAGTGATTAACAGCGCGGCATCATAATAGGCGATATGGTGCTGTTACAAAGCCATTGAACAAAACTTACACACACAAACTACACCGCGAGAGTTGCATTGATAGCCAGACAAGCGATACAGCTTACGGAGTCACTGGAACTAAGCACCCACCACACATTAAAAAAAAATTAAGTAAAGTGGCAATTTTGTACTTATAGATGTTATTTTAACAATATTTAAGATTTTCAAAACGGTTAAAAAAACAGTTGTTTTCAGTTTACAGCTGTAATAGATACCTAATCTTAACAATTATTACATTTATAGTTTGGTAGCTACTAAATGTACTGCAAATGTCGAAGTTATCAGACGGCAGCACTCTAACGGTTTGACGGTTTTAAAACATATTTTAACACAAGAAAGTATATATATCCAGTGCTGAAATTATAAGTAATTTTAAAACCGTAACTCCCAAATGAAGCCACCAGACATCAAACGAAATCTAAGTATTGAAATTCTAATATTGAGTGAGCGAAAGTCTAAATCTAGCTTTCGAGGGTAGGTTTACGTGAAATGGATCCGTCAGCTGTGAAGAAGGTCCAGCTTCGAGGTGTTAATGTTACGAAGCACTACCCAACTTTCTTGTAAACTTTTGACGTAACTACAATAAGCTGGGAATTGTCGATATTGAAATTTCCGCACAGTGTGTGTCTAAAGTCCTGTACTTGAAAGAAATTTGGCATATGTAAGGTCGAAGATTGTGAGCATTTATTTTAAAAATAATTAGTTATGTTATTATAATTACTAAATTAAATACTAGTTGTAATTTCGTTAAATGATACATTTAAGCCATAAATTAAATGGCAGGCATCCAAATGAAAAATACAGATGAATATCAATTTCAAACAACTTTCAAATGAGGTACCACTTTGCCCAATAATCGACTTGAGAACCATAAATCAATACGATAGCGTTCAAATCCATTGGCTAGTCTTATAGCATACAATCGACAGAAACAGAACAAACATAAAAAGAAAGTGGAAACTGAGCATTTCCTTTTGATTTAAAAAAATGTTTGCCAACATTAATTCTGCATAAGGGTTCGATAAAATCAAATTTCAAAATGTAGAAAGCTCGTTATCCAATTTCCCTGTTACCAAGATGGTGTGTCTTTGGACCAAATTGAGAAAAAGAAAGCTAAAGCTGAACTACAGACACAAATCAGATATGCAATACCAAACTACTAGAATTAGAAGAAGATCAACAAGGAGCACCAACGGTGCTTCTACAAAAGTTGGAATGTACATATAAGATACGCTAATTAAAATGTAGTAATATTTGGCTGAATAGGAGACATATTAACAGAAAAGACACAAATAGAATAATCATAAATAAGGCAAATTGTGGCGATCTATAACTTACAGAACTCATATAAGAAGAAAAAGTGTGATTTACAGTTTGTGTATTAAGTTCATGTCTTCCCTTTTGAAGCGCATTACATCTGCACCCAGGTGCAAGTGTAATGTTTGACGATAGGTATCTGTTCAATAGATATGTGCTTGCTTTCCACTTCACAATATTCTTTTTACATTGATTATTTTAAAGAAACTTGAGTTGTTAGAAGCTGATGTTACTGTATTATCAATCGGTTTTTGTGGCAGAAATGAATGTTGGAATGTTATACGAGTTATTCCCAAAAAATGTCTCTCCAGACCTGCTGACAAGTAAAAATCACCCGGTTACACAAAATTTGACAAAGTATTCGTTAGAATGTCATGTCGCATTTTCTAGGGGAAGGAGCACAATACCACTTAGCGTCTAAACCACGTCCTTCAAGTGTGTAATTCCCTTTAAAACTTCATACAGCTTTAGCAATCTGCTAGAGTAAAATAAATTGCTGCCGGTTTTCGAAAAGAACTAGAAAAAGGATACTATACTTGTATTAAATTTGATCATTGCTGCTCCATCATTCCTATATACATACATCACAGATAGGACTTCTTCAATAAGTTCTGCATTAGCGACGCTATTAAGTTGAAAACTACACACAGAACAGGTTAACAAAAAATTCGATACAAACATTGGCAATAAATATGAATATCTCATTGTTAAGAGTGTCTAATTTGTTGTCGATCCGTTATTATTATACGGAATAATAACGAATATGAAAAGGAAACTAGTTCTTGCTGGTATTTGTTTGTACTTTATACAACGTTTGTGTAATAATAGGTACCGTTTTTTTCCATTACTGATTCCCCTTCAAACATAACAATCTTGTATGCAAATCAAAGATGAAAGTCTGTCATTTGCTTATTATCTTATTATTTGCCTTTCTTATTCCTGCTGAGCTCTCAAATACTTCAACGGGAAGGTAGATTGAATTAGAGAATAAGGCCAAACGTCAATTGATGGGGTCATATAAAACTGTATTTACTGCAGGAAATATAAAAAATAATCTTTCCTTCCAAATTCGACAAAATTCGAAGACTTCATAGTGGTATCAACATCAATTCAATGCCTCGTTTGTTTTGTGTTTATATAGTATGCGCTTGCTTTTTTCCTACCATCAGTTACACACACGTTGCTGATTGATATTTCTCTTTTATAAACTGATATTAATGACACTATTAGGAGTCGTTCTTTATCAGTTCAAGACAGACGCTCGTAACACGTAAAAGAAACCTAGAAGGCATCACACTTGTCGTTATGGTCGGGTTACAAAACAGCGACGTGAAGATTGACAATCGGATAATTAATGTTAGGGTTGGCATTAAGATGAATTGGTGGTAAAAAAAAGTGGTGTAATTAAGTGGGAGTGCTTTCAGTTAAATAAACCGCTATAATAGGAAGTGAGAACGATTATTTTACATGCAAATGTTATGTATTATGTACTAGTAATGTATTTGTAATGCAGATACATTTTTAGTGCTTGTAATTTCTTTTTGTTATAGGGGCATTTGTATAATAATGTATGCCATTATTATCTATAAATAAGTAAGAAACCTATTTTGGTTGACGAAATATTGTTCAATCCAAAAAGTATATATACATATTTGCATTAGCAAAGTATGTACAAAAAATGAGGTGTTGGTACAAAGGAGTATTTTATTTCTAAATAAATCCTTGTATCATTATCAATGCAAGATAGAAATTGTTAATTATAATTAAGTTCACTGCATATAAATTGCTGCTTACCGGAATAAGTAATATACGCTATTGGTTGGAAATACCAACGGGAATTTGAGACATTTTTAATTGAAGTTACTATGGTTTTTTGTGTAGGTGTGTATTTCCAGTAGGCGTATTTCGGAGATAAACATTCTTTGAAATGTCGTAGCGGGTAATTATCATGTAGCAGCGATACAGATTCCGCCTTGTACTTACATTTATGTTGTATTTGAAATTTCTGCAGACAAAGGACAAAGGATCAAATAAGATTAAAAATTTTGCAATTTTATATTGGGAGATTGATGAAAGCATTGATAATAGAATACCTCTTGTACATTTCTGTCTAAGGAAGAAATCGTGAATACAGGATGAGAATATTATTGCACATTACGGCAGTAGTGAGACTTCTAGCGTGAGAAAGAGTTTGAGCCAAAAGTTAAACAATATCTTAGCAAGTATGCTCACAGGAATTCGATTGAGATCTAGAACAAGGTTTAGGTTAACTGATTTAGTAGGTGTGAATTTGTAATAATTGATACTCATGTAGTCGAAAAATATATTCGAAAAGAAAAATCTGCCGCTAACTTTTCGAAACAAGTGACAGATTATTATTCTAACACGAACTTTGTCATTTACTATATCAGGTCGTGTCGTACTAGAATCTCTATATTTTCAAGTTATCATGAAATCTATCGTGTTATAGTTGCAACCCACATCATTAACAAAATATTACACGAGACTGCATGCATTCTATCGATTCTTCATTAAACGAGCTTCACGACAAATCACCATGGAAGGGTTGGTTCCTTTGGAATATTTATTAAACTGTCCACACGGCAATTTATCAGTTTCCCTATCTTTAATAAATATTTATAAGCCCAAATTCATTTGCTATACTATGAGCGCTGTTTAATTCATTAGAATTACATATATACGTACACCGCACAAGTTACGCTTCGCATATACCCGATCATATACAGTCGTGGTAAGGTAAATACGGGTACTACGAGCTGCTGTAGCAATAACATATGGAAATTGGTTCTATACTACAACACTATGTGCAGAGGCAATGCATGTTAATAGAATAGTTCTTCGCTTGATGATTAATTAATGCAATTCAAATGCTGCTTTAAAAATTTAAGAGTTGGCATTCTTAGCCAAATCAGTAACTGTTTATCATGAAAAACGTAGATGTATGTAATATCTAGAAGCAAACTTTACCTTTTTCTTTTAGAAGTGACTGTACATTGATGGGATATGCATTGGTGATTCAACTTACTGCGTAGTACATACGTATCAAACGTCGGCGATTTCCTCCTTTTATTTGGTTAACTGTAGGTAATTTGCAGCGGCGTATTGTAGGAGAAGAGCGGGGATGAACGGAAGGAAACCGTTGCTAGGGGGTTCTGAGTCGGCGAGTTATGCTTATGATCGAACTTAGACAAGTTTGATTAATGATCAGGCGAGGGTTGCCTGCATTAATTTCGATGCATGTAACATTAAAAACCGCATTATCCGGCGGCCCGCTGTCATCAGCACAAAGTGAACACATTCATCGGACATGCTCGAATTGTTTCCAATGACTGTTTCGTTCGCGCTTCTCCGCTATTCAGAATAAGAGACCGTTGCACCCGCTGAGATGATGTATGTGTTCTCTTCTTCTTCTTGATCGTATTTTCCGATGTTTACGAGAGCGATTCTTCTGTATTACGAGACTGTTGGTGAGCGCGTGAGTTCGAGAGAGACGGGGAAGTGCCAAAGAAGAGATGAAATAAAAGATTTGCACGAGGACGACTTCCATCCATTCCGGATCTATTTTCTCCAAAGCGGATAGGTCCGTGGAATCGTTATGAATTGTTCGGGTGATTAATGAAAATTTGATGGATCTCGAAGAAGTAATCTTTCAAATAGTACGTGTGTACTATAGGATAACACTCGAAGGGTATGAATAGGCGATTTTATTTTAAGGAAAATATTTGTTGTGAAGTTGTTTTTAAAGCGGTATCAGCATCAGTTGTACAATTGTAGTGGCTACCTTGAACTCTTTTTTTACCTGCGATAATATACTTTTCAAGAAAGCAGTCTTAGAAAAAATAGGCACAAGAAAATATTAGAATTATCTTGAGAGCTTGAAAGTATACGAATCCGCAGAATGCTGTAGATAGTAGACAACGGCGAAAATATAGAACAACATACTATTCTTGACATAAAGAGAAGGAGAACAGATGAAACCTGAGTTAGAACCTATAAGGATATTTTGATCACATACCTCCATTAAGGAGATCATTTAAATAGTATTTGAATATTTACTTTCAAAGAGTTATAGCAATGAAACTTGTATAACCTGAAACTAAAAAGAATACTTAGCGACAATTTCGTTTCTAGTGGAGTGATTACACAGGCATTTGATACGGCCTGATTATAGGTCGTTTGACCACAACACTCGCTGTTTCTAAATACCCAAAAGCCTACTGTAGAAGAGATATTTCCACGATAATCTGTTTAATATTATTGCTATTTAAGCTTTCAAAGAAATTGTATTCAGGAGATTAAACGATTAATTTTCGATTTAATTTTGGCATAATAATTTGGCATACATACAATCACTGTATGTATACTTATTTCAGCAACCATGTTACAAACATGGAGAGTAACAACCGTAACCAAACCGAATTGTTCTGGTCTTACTTTTAGTTGCACTTCCTTCTTTCAGGCTACAAAACTATATTTCTATTTCCAACATTTGTTCAAAGTTATCTCAGCACTTATATCTTCAAAATATAGAGTACCATAATAAAAGATGAGTGGAAAAATAATGAAGGAGAAAAAACGAAAACCCAAAACTGGTATACATATAGGTCAAGAGAGGGTATTAATTCCGGCATTAGTTTCTATGAGGAAAACCAGGGTTACAAAGTATGTGAACTACTTGGGCGATACACCAGCGCATCACCTGTACGTTGGATAGTCTGCGTCGCCAACAGCGAGTGGAGGCGATCTGCATTCTGTCTGACAGTCAGGCAGCTTTAGAGACTCTAGCAACTTATTATATAGTCTCCAAACTAGTGTGGCAATGTCCGCAAAACCTAAGTGTTCTGACCAGGTACAACAAAGTTACCTTGGCGTGTGTGAGCCCTTTCGGGTACGCAAGGGTGCAGCGGGCAATGAACCTGTAGACCAGCTAGGGGGAGGAAAGGAAGGATAAAATTTACCGGACTGCAGTTAGGTATAGGTATTACAAAGAGTGCAGTACGTGGTGTAATTAAAGACTGGATCATAAAACGATACCAATTAAATTGGAATCATGTAGCTGTACAAAAACACAGCGAATGATTGTTTGCATTTGCCTTTAGTTGATGGGAGTATACGACCGCGGAGGAGTAATACTTTTCTTCTACACCTCACAAGCTACTGACAACAATTCACAATAACTTGCTCTTACATATGTATGTACATATATAACTGTCATTCTTTTCTTTGTAGCAATCATAATAATATATGAGTACACAGAGCTGATATCTGCCCAGATATATAAATATCTTTAAATTACCTATTAGATTTTATTACAACGTATTAAGTTCGAATTATCATAATTTCTACCTTTCATGCCAAATTGTAGATCTAGATGTTCTATATGTCAAGAAAAATAACTGATGTTTTCTAAGAGGAAAAAGAGAGTTTATTGGCACAATACACATTTATGTATGTATAGGTTTCACCTGCTATATATCTTTGCTTGACCAAAATCTAAGCTTTATTAGTAATCATTGATCCTTGTAGTAATCTCAATAAGAAGTACAACAAAGTCAATTTCTTTCCAATGTTGCTACTACTGGCTTTCCCCACTTATGAAAAAATTAAATAGTAAATTTTATAGATAACTGCTTGCAAGGGAATTTCTATTTAAATTAAAATTTTTGTTTTATTTTATATGTCTACAATTGTGATTTATATTTACTAAAATTCATAAATAATAGTAATGAAAACTGTTTGATTAGCAGCTGTCAGATGCTAGCGTAATACAGAACAAATTAGATAAGAATATTTATCATCCTGTGCATTGATGTTTTTGTTTTTAAAATATCAAATAGATTACAAATTATATCAATCACGTCAAAGCTCGTTATTGATTTTAATTACGTCCCTTATCAGAGCTATTGCTCCCTAAAATGTCACACCGTTCGCATGGCCGCCAGAGAAATATGATTTATTTATCTTTTATACTGCGGTGACTGCATTGAAATGGGAAAAGGAAAAATGCGTCTGTCGATAATTCGACCCCGAACTTCTCCATCGTAAAAAGAGTATTTTTTTATACACCCGTACATTGCATCGAGAAAAAACTCGAAACGTTAAAAGCTATTTAGATAAACTCCTTATCTGAGTCATATGTTTGAAAAATTGACTGTTTCAATGGTTTATCTCGACCATACTGTCTCAGTAATATCACCGTTGTAGTTCTTTCTCTATAATAAAGTTCAATATTGGCGGTATAAATATTTACTTGCTTTTTGATTTTTTCTGTATAGTTTCACCTTGCGCCAATTTGGAGTACAATCTAAATACGAACCAATATTATAATAATTAATTGTTGTGTCGACATAATTCTTCTGGGAAGAATCATTTCGAATATAAGTTGCTAAATTTCAAACTCATCAACCACAAGTTCTAGTCATCTAGGTAGCGGAAGCTTGGCTTTAATTTCTATTATTCAATTTCCAACTACCATGTATCCACCTCATCTCCAAATTTAGAATATGTTTACATGACAGCCTTCATATGCAAACGTTTCCAGCAAATACGGACGAAGGGATCGGTAACAGCGATATTAAAAACAAACGAACACACCGCGGTAGCTGCTACTGTCACAAAAATGTGGATGGTCATGTACATAAATGTATAAATTTTCACATACATATATACGTTTAATCAATAAATAATATTTCTATAGCATTTTAATCGCTTACACTGTTGATATTAAGTAAAATCTGAGTGCTTTATCTTCATATACGTTGTTTAAGCTAATTACTAGAGATAATTAAATAATTTAGTATTGTTCTGAATTTAGAAAAACTTCCAATAATATATTCTTCTGTACAATTGATTTCCTTCGTAGTAGTAGTAGATTACCTGATGATTTACAAAGTTATATGTAAATACTAGAGGCAATTTTGTTAAACAAAAGTTATTAAAAAAAGAGACAAATACAAATGTCTAGATATAACAAATACTAGATCAGCTAGTATCAAGAATAAAAAACACTTAATTGTACCACAAAGGAAATAAATAGAGTTATTTCTTCCTTTTATGTTGGCTATTGCCTTCTTTAATAAGAAAGTAGCAGTAATCTCTCATCATAACTATATAAACCCCACCTACCTTCTGTTCGTGACTCATCTTTCCTAAATTAGCAGCAAAGACATGTAAAAGTGACCGCAATAAATGAACTCTGGGCGACATTCGGCGGCCTAATTGTTATAGTTTTCCAGCAAATTATGTACGATATCTTGGTAGTTGTCACTCTATTTATTTCCCAGAACATTTTTACAAACATCTTTTCCTTGCTATCGTCTCTAAATCAGTCATGGTACGTTCAAAAAGGTCATCTTTGAAACGCTTCCTAAATTTTCGATCATTATAACGTAATGTTGATAAACAATCGCCATTTTGTAAGGTTATATTCAATACTCATTTCATACAAAAGTCCATTTACATCAGTGCAGTAATAGAAATGTCTTCGTACCTTGCAAAAAGAACAACAGATTTCGTGACCTTCCTTCAAGATAGAAATTCTTTAGGTGGGATATAAAAGCTGCCATTCCTTTAATCGAGATCCCAAAATTTGTGATTATTGTTCAATTAAATCCAAATCCCGTATCAAGTCATTGAGATCTAATAGAGTAACAGAAGATGTGGTTCGTTAAAAGGTACATACGTTAGATCGTTTGAATATAATATCGGGTTTTTCATTTTGTTTTGAACAGTTCTCTAATAGGAGTGAAGTTGGCTTCGCAATTGTTTCACATTTTGAAACGTCAGTCTATGCCATTTAATCATGGAGAGATACACGTTTCAACAACGTTTACGAGTTATTCCACTTTTTTTATCAAACTTCAGGTTCGATCGCGACTATGTTGCATGCACTTACGCCAATTTTCGGTCGACGAAACCGTCCAACAAAACGGATTATTGAACGTTTGGTGCAAAAATTCGAAACAACCTAATGCATTGTATAATATCCCAGCGCCTGTGTGACTGGGACATTGAAAGATTGAGTTGACTCAACAGCTGAAGCCAACCGACCATTTTAAGCATCGCACATTCGCTAATTGCCCTCTAGACCACATGCAAGGTGATGACGACTTTCACAAGACAATCATATTTTCAGATGAAGCCCTCTTCTGGCTCGATGGTTTTGTCAACAAGCAAAATTGTCGCATTTGGACGAGGGAGCAGCCTAAATTGATGCACGAGACACAACTTTATCCGAAAAAATTAACTGTTTGGTGTGCTTTTCATGGCGTCATCGGCCCATTTTTCTTTTTTGATGAGAACGGCTTGCCAACAATTGTCAACGGCGATCGTTACAGGGCCATGATATCGGAGTATTTTTGGGACCAGCTCGACGCTATGAACTTAGACGATATGTGGTTCCAACAGGACGGCGCAACGTGCCATACAGCATACGACACAATCGAATTATTGTAGACCAAGTTCGGAAAGCGAGTTATCTCACGCAACGGTGTTCGCGAATGGCCGCCTCGTTCGTGCGAATTAACCCCGTTAGACTTTTTTCTTTGGGGATACAGTAAATGGCTGATCTATGCCAACAAGCCAGCAGTGTTAGACGAGCTACAGCCCAACATCAAACGCAAAATTCCTGCTACTTAGATCGATTTGTGTGCTCGAGTCATAAAAAATTGGGTTCAGTGTATTCACTCGTGCCAGGGCTTGGGCGGCGGACATTTGAACGATATCGTATTCTGTAAATAATTGCATCGATTGTGCTTTCATTTGAAATAAAATTTCCATAATTAACCCACAAGTCTTTTAATTGAAAAAACAAAATGCGTCGCTCTTAATGAAAAACCCGATGCATTCAAAACATCATGTATATCTTTCTTCTTCGTGGAATTTGTAAAAGAATTTGAAAACATTCAAGTTCATTCCGAGTAAGTTGGAAGCCCACCATCAGTTCTTTTCAATGGTTTTCTTATAGATGGAATGTCTGGATACGCAGACAAATGTAACAGTCCGTGAAGTGATTTGTTGGTGCTCGTGTCCAAATCATCCACCTTTGTGATAGGACTTCAGAAGAATTCTTATATTTGTTCCATTGAGTTAATTAGACATAATATAAATTCAGCATAATTCTTTTGATTTTTAATTTTCAAGGTAAAATGTTATTCATAATATCATTGAATTAATTCACTGAAATGCTTCTTTTGCGATGATTTTAGATAAAATGATATTATCTACAAACCTAACAAAAACTGTCCAGAGACAGTTTACAACTTCTGGCACGGTTTTCCATTCTTCAACCATACATAACTCAACTTGTGAAACATTGCTTCAAACTTCCTTGACTCAGCTTTCTTAACTAAACATAGTTAAGAAGACAGATCAGTGATATTCCATTTGTGTCTTGCTAGATCACGACAACAACTAAGCAATAAATGAGTAACTCCGATGACTGCAACCTCTATATCTGCACGCAGCGATTTTAGAAGTTTCCGTTTTAATATATTTCGCCAAGACTAATTTATTAGTACTCTCTATTTCTCTTCGGAATGCGAGACGTCGTGTCCTTTTTCGTTGGCGCAGCCCTTCGCTGAATTGGGACGAACATGCTCGAGCTTGTTAAAATACTTTTTTTAGTTTTAAGTTTTCTGTTAAGCTAAATGAAAACAGATAAAAACATTATTTTGAAAATATCAGCTAGTGTTATCTTCTTTTAAGTACATATATTAATTATATTGTCTCTATCAAAGTAGCTTTTCTGGAAGCTAAGCAAGCATCAGTCTCATTTGGCTAAAACTTTAGACAGCACAATGATAGGTACAATTTGTCAAATACACTAAAACTGTAATGTAAACCGGCGTTTTTTACATACCAGTGCTGGTAAGCCAGACACTGTGTTCATAAAGTAGATACAATTTAGAAAATCATCTCAGTTAAATGAAAATACCTTATATGATGGCAATTACAATTGATAATTTATTAGTTATTATTTTAACAGATTTAAGAGAATTGATTCCGCTAAAAATTGTAACATAACATACGTTAATATCATTCTTCAATATTATTAGATGAAAGCTGTATTTATGCATATTCACTTAATATAAACCTACTATCAAAACCATATTTATCTTCAATAAAAGCAACTTTATTTAGGATGTTATAAACAGATTAACGCCTCCAGCCAGTCGTTATCTATAAATACAACGTATAAGATTCCTTTTATATAAAGGATCTCAACTTCTTAAGGTTGTAATGAAGACCCAATATTGGAAAGCTTTTTAACCTTTTTATTAAGTGACACGTGGCAAATTTTTCGAAAATATTGGAATTATAATCTCTTATATACATCCTTGACCCAGATGTGAGCATTTTCGTGCGCTTAATAAATTCGACCTTTTCAAAAGAAGGGTAGCAGCAGGCGAAAATAGGCTTACTTACGTAAGTGATATGGCGAAGCGTGTTATATGTGTGTAAGAAAGGTCTATGCGTGGTTGACGGGGATATCATGAAAAGTTTAACACGTCAAACGATAACAAGAGTAGGCCCCGCATATTTTTAGATGGAAACGAAAACGAAAATTATGAAGCATTAGATTTTAATTTTAGCGAATGCGGGTATGATAATTTGCTAAAAATATGACCGTCTTTCTTTCGCTGTTGAATCCGGTACGATAAGTTTTGAAACAAGTCGAGATAATAATTTATTTCCTGATCGGAATTTCAACGTGGGAAATTATGCAGTGTTTGTATTAATTTGTGTATACATTGTTGTAATATTAGAGAAGTGAAGGCACAGCGAGATTAATAACCATGATTAACATATTGGTATTTATCGAGTAATATGTTGTCGGAACTGCAAATTAGAAAGAGTATTTTAGGCACCACTGAGACAAACACAATCTGATACTCCCACGTAATTTTCCTGGCGTTTATATTTGTTGGCAGATCCGTATGTAAAACTAAATCTGAGATTTTGAAAAATGGTCAAATCGCTATTTAAGCAGAAACATCGTTTATATTATCTTTGAATTCGTTCAAACCAATTACAATTTCTAGATTCTAAGTTGATTTAAATAGAACATTTTTACGTCAGTTAAATTTAATCTAAACCAAGAATTCAGTTTGAAGCATTGTATCAAAGTCCAGAATATTTACATAAATAAAAACAGTGACAGAAGTTGTACCATATTCCAAGAATTTAAATAATCGTCACACTTCGCATTTGATATTTCTTCGAATACCTTAGATTTTACATAACACATAAAGAACTGCCCCTTTTCTTTATGTGTAGTAAGGTTTTGCTTGAATTGTTACATCCTAGGTATAACATGTAGTGCACACATGAAAAAAAACTACTAAAATAAATATATTTGAATATAAAACATGATTGCTTTTACTCATTGAAATGAAATAATGAAACCCAAGGGACCCACCAGCGATAAATTTATAAATTTGTAGTATACATATGTATTGACTCTCTGTACAGAGCCTAGGTTAGAATTCCAGTGAAGTCAGTATTTGATTTAATCAACCTATTGATCTTAACCTTGTATGTTTAATGTTTGCCTGCAATATTTGTCGTTGTAGTTCCTGATACAGCCGGTCGTACTCTGCTATTGATTTGGTAAACGTAACCTGTTTAATTTGATAAAGCCAATAATCGGTGAGACTGCCCTGCATTTAGCAATTAGTAATTATCAAATGCGTACGTCAATAATGGCAGGTATCGGGATGTTAAACGACTATTATAATTTTAATTCGTTTCATATCTGTCACCCACGTCTTTTAATTAAGCGATAGCTATTTGTGCTAAAACGACTAAAATATAAATAGAACTCCTAAGAGACGAACAATTTCATCCTATACATGTGGCGTTTGCAAATTTGAAGCTGCTATGAAAATACGAAAAGGTAAATAATTGTATCCCTCACTGTGAGACGTTACTACTACGTTTCTGGGTAGAATCCTTCGCATTCATAATTAGCACTGTAGAGAAGAAACGTCTAAGCTAGCCACGCCTAAAACATGGAACTGTAAATACGTCGTGTTGTTACAAAGCTTGCGCTATAACTTATACCAGGCTTTCAAGCAATGGCTAACTTTAGTTGTGACAATTTACACCTCAAACAAAGACATTTTACGATTGTTATCATTAGTTTACGCGTAGCGGCACCACAACCGTTACAACTTGAATATAATGCTACATAGTTCCTAAAAGACGTGAAAGTTTTTCAATTATTTAAAACATATTACACTGTTACTAGAAGTTTTCCTGCGTATTTTGCAAATTACTTAGACGTTTCTTGACTGTTTTGTTGTCGTTAACGAAGAAGAAGATTTGTTTATGAGGTGGTATCTGTAATATGTTTGCATTGGTAAATTTAGCTTTCACTAACTGGGTATGTTTAATCTTGCGCTCTTTAAATTAGTATTTGAGACATTCGACATATATTAATTATACATTTTTAATTGTGTTCTTTTTTTTATAATTTATGGTGGTTGCACCTACATCGGTTTCGTAAGCGTATGCAACGCTTAAAAGGTCTGAGCTAATCTGTTAATATGTCTCCTATGCCCAAATATGGGAACAGGACTATTGAGAACCATGTTCTTGGACGAATAAGTTGGCAGCCCTTATTCAGGTACTCAACCAAATAGAAATCCAGTAGTTCCAAAATACCATTTCTACCAATTTCTCCGCTTGCTTCTTCTTCACCTTCTCAGGATACGCAAACTTTTCATGCATTTAATAAATTTGCCCCTTTTTGTTGTAAGTCTGAGAGATATGCCAAAATTTCATTCCATTTGCGACTAATCGATGCTGAAAGTGGTATCTCATTTTATGCATCTGCATCATCATATAGAACTTCCCCGCTATCAAGTTGATGTTTTGGGGAGTGGAAAGCTATTTCGTTAATACTTTTGTCACCATTATGCACTTTTCAAAGATTTTATTGCTGATGTCCCTTCCTCATCATTTTATTGGAAAACGTTAGATTTAGTTAGTTAGATTTCCTATATTACCTTGAAGGCAAATTTTTCAGATAACTTTTCGGGAGCAATCGCAAATCAAATTTTCAAAATGTATCTGCCAATTTAAACGGGTGCGGGAACACAACTTGTATGATAATTTCTAAAAAAAAATGTCGTGTTAAGAAAACTAGCTCATGTAGGTTATACATATTTTGACCTAGTATTCATTCAACACATTGCTGAATTCATTTTGTTGTTGATGTGTATAGCAAACACCTCCTCTTTTTGGAAATATACCCAACATACATCCGTTTATTACATTTTTAAATAAGGTGAAGCGTTTTAACTTACATAACTGCTCTACGAAGAGGCGAATTGGAAAATAACTTTGCTAATAAAATATTTAAACCTCAAAAGCTGCAACTTATACGTTGGGGGCTCGTCCTTTCTACATTATTAATTGGAACAGTCGTTATGTTCAATACGAACAACATTGTGATTCAGTTATTTCAAAAACTTTCTTTTAACTTATACACATATATGTATTAATATAATTTATGCTCGTAAAATAATGCACATAATAACAGTTATTATCGATACCGAAGAATGTCGTGCTGGGGGTTTAAAACCGCGTAGCTAATTGTATTCGCTTATGCGTGATATTTCAATTCCTATTAAATTACCTTCATTTTCTAAGCGGCTTTATGTAGCAATAAAACATAAAGCAAATTACAACGATAAAAATTTATGGGCAACATTAATCTAGTTGACACGAGTAAGTGATTTTAGTATTTCTAACCTATATTATAAACAAGAGAGTTGCTCTTTAACTGTTATCAATACTATTTATACTATTGTGATACTTTCGAATTAGCTATATTTAATGTGATACCATTATAACTTTCTGGGCAAACGATTCATAAATTACAGCCATTATATGTGTCAATACTTGGTCCTAGGGAAACTTCTTACCCGTAAATTTACAAGTACCCTTGAACACATGAAATAGCTGTAATTAAGTCATTGTAAAAGATATGATCACGATCACAATGCGCGACAAATCTGAGTAAATTTGAAAAAAAGGCATGTACTTTCGCTTGTAAATTATGTTTGTAATGTTTGTTCAGACGTGTAAATCGTATTTCGTTGAAAATACATATAATCTTTCCTATGCGATACAAGTTGGAAAAGTGTCCCTATGTCAGTGCCTTGTTTTCAAAAAAGCTATCAATCGTCTTACATCCAAATACATTTGATTATAAGGAGAAATGACTTCTATATATACGAGTCATTTATTGTTAGCTGCTTCGTATAATTTCAGTGTTTGTTCTGATGAAACTTCTTATTAATAAATATGCTTATAAAAGACGCTCACAGTATAATTACAGGAATCATCCTACTAGTAAACGCAACAAATGAGGTTATGTATTTATTCTGAATACTAGATTCCGCCACTATCATTCATCTCTGTCGTCTTGCTGATTGTATAGCACAAGAATTCGGATGGCAGACTAATTTTAGAGCCCATGCACTACGTTCACAGGACAAGATCATAACTATAACACACTGAAAAGCCGATAAAGACAAGACTGCAGATATCTTTCTTTGTAGATTTTGTCCGATAGAGGGAACGGATCTAGAATAAGTCTGCGATCCGAATTGTTGTGCAATGCAATCGACAAGGTGGAAGCAATGAACCTGTTTTCGGAGGAGGGCTGATGACTCCTGTTACTCTGACTCTTTTATGGCTTTTGCTAGTAAACTGATTCCTGCAATTACACCATGAGCATCTAATACAGGTTTGGTTCACTTTGGTTTTCCATTATCAATGCTTATTATGAATAACTATTTTAATCCTAGATATCGCCTATTATAAATTATAGTAAACATGAATGCGTTCTGTGTTGTATACATTCGTAACCATTAATGTATATCGCTACCAAGTTTTATTAGTGAAATATCAACGGTAACTGTTTCAAATTATTAATTATTTGAAATATATCTAATCTTTGCAAGTTTAATTAAGCGTTAACTCACGAAAGTCAAGATTCATAATACATTATGTGGGCGTATTTGTTTCTAAATATTCTTGCTCATTACTTGATAAGCAACGCATATTATTTGTATTATGTTATCTTAACGAATGGCCAACAAGGCACGCCATCTTACGTTTCATCTTAATAAATATTACGAAACGTTTACGCTGTACAATCGGGGCCATATAAATTACCTCCAGAACAGAAACCCAATTCAACTCTCGAATTAATTAATTAAAGTCGAAGAGCGAACGGAGGGCCGATGCAAATATCGCTGTAAATAATTGACCAGCCAGCTCGCGTAGGGGCATTTCCTTACATCAAGAGTAACATCAGAAAGGGTGGCGAACGGAAGTGGTGTATACATTGGCGTAACGTTCGGGGGGTGTATCTGTAGGTATGAGTTTTCAGGTTGGAGAAGCGGGCGGATGGAGTGTCGAGGCACGAAGACAGAGAGAAAATGAACGGTATGAGGCAGACTAGAGGGAGTGGGGTAATACAGAGATAGATAGGCGGTTGATCCGAAGCAAGTGCGGTGATAAACGTGGATGCTGAGACCACAGAGGCGGCTGAAGACTGATGTTTGTTGTTGGATCCGTGATTTATAGCGACCACGGCCGCAAACAATGCTGCGCCGCCCCCCTCAGCAGTCTCATGCCACCACATCAACCGAAAACCGTCCCACATCAGCGTCAATATAAGATGCAGTAAGAGGGGGTACGGAGGGGGAGAATGAGAGGACCGGAGCGCAACAAATAGGAAGAGGCGAGTTTCCTGCACGCCTTAAACTTTACACTTAATACAATTTTCGGGACAATAGACCCTGCCGTAGATGTATAGGAGACGATATTAGAAAGCGAGGATAATTCATCTCATTATATCCGTGCGTCCAATAAATTAACAAGACGTCGCCTTGTAGCGATTTATCTTCCCATACGTAATAAATGGAAGGGGAAACTATTAATTCGGCAAAGTTAGTTTCCTTAGAGTATAGGCACACGTGTAAAGCTTACCAGATGGGGCTATTAGGGCTTTAATCAATCCTGCAAAAACAATCATCTTGTATAAAAGCTGACTTAACAATACTGTGCGTACTAGGTACTAAAAAATTTGTATTGTTGTTTTAGTTATATATTTTACTTTCTTATCTTTCAACTCCTGAAGTATTTCTACTTGTTAATTTTACTTTCTCGAAACTTCTTTTTCCACGTAGTATTTTTTAACTGCGTTGTTATTTCACTATTTTGTTTGTTTTGTTTAGTTGTTTAGGAAATTAGAAGATATGAATTTTGTTTCCTTGACAAATGTGAAAAGGTAACACCGTTAGTGGGACCACAGGCGCCGGTAGTTGATGCTTCCTGCAATTAGCGCAAGCCGTTGGGAGGTGCTAAAGCATGAACTATTATAATTGAAATTCAACTCCGAACAACGAAAGCTGGGAGTAACATTTTTCTATAGTGTGTGCAGTTGCAGGAATTTCTTATGCTGTATTGCTTGTCCAGACTAATGCAACATTTCGTGCTTTGTAATTTTGCGTGTATTCTCGTTGTTAATTATACAATTTACAGTAATACAATAATCCAAACAACAAGAATAATAACGCTTGTTTAAATCAAGGACCTTATATCGGAGATACCAGTGGCCAACCAATGCGTTTAAGAGAATCTTATACAATATAACTATGCTATTGTTATAGTAATGAACTTTTTATTAATTTGACAATATTCAATCTATACTATTTGAATTTAGAATGGAGGTCTCATGTCTGGAAAGACTTTATACACGCTACTGTGCAAAAGAAATAGGTACCTTGATAAGTTTTATAGAAACCAATTTAAGACAAAATGCGTAAGCGTAATGTCAACTATATTGTTCGATAAATGCTTACAACTAATATAACATTTACGTAAGTAACTAGAATATAGAATATCTTCAAAACTTTTAATTTTTTAATATCTTGTATGGTCACACTTATTTGTAATAGTGTCTCTTACACGAGCCTGGAGACTATCATGCATTGTTCTTATGTAATCGTCCGGAATACGATACTGCTTTTATTGCAATATGTTCGACAACTCATTTAAATTCCTTGTTATCCTTTCAATCTGTTTACGGTCAAGATAATCTCAAACACATTCAATAATATTTAAGTCCAAACTTTGTCGCGAGCAGACTATAGTGCAAACGATTATCTCCTCCTGTAGCTAACTTAAATAGTTCTTGACCGATCGGGAAGTGTTCTTGGGATCATTATCTTAATGTAAGACGAAATTATTACCAATTGGACGATGCCCAGAAGGTATAGCATGTTGCTTCAATATTGTTCTATATTTCTCCGCTGTAAGCTTGCCTTCAATTTTAATAATGTCACCAATTCCTTGGGATGAAATGCAGCCCCAAACTTGGATATCACCACCCCCATATTTGATAATTGCTTGTAAGCACGCTTCTGCAAGAGCTTCTCCAATACATCGTCGAATATACTGATGCCTGTTCGATTCAAGTAATTGAAATTTAGACTCGTTAGTCCGTAATACTTCTCTCCACTCATCATCTGTCCAAGTTTGATGGTCGCAGCATATTTTACCCTTTTTACTTTATTGCTTCGTTCCAAAAGAGGTTTCGTGATAACTACACACCCAAGCAATCCCAATTTCTTCAAAGACCGTCTTACAGTCAAAGCATGTACTGACGTGCCTGCATTCACTCTGGTAACTTTTTTCGGTCGTCCAGGCTTCGCTTTATTTACGAAGTCGCCTGTTTCGTTACACTAAACTGAGAACACTTTACACGCCTTGCGATTTCTGATTGGGTGTAACCTTCTTGATCTAAAACAACAACTTTACTTCTATTTGTTAACGATATTTTCGGGATTTTTTTTTCAAATGTGACAACTGTATCGTAACTTGCAGCTCCAGCGTTCACAGTATACCTGCTTGTCAGTTTATTTGTCGCATTCTTTAATACTATAAAAGAATTACGATTTTGGTATTTTGCTGTGGCACAGGCATAAAATTATGACCAATTAGAAATAATTTTTGGACTAATTTGTGCGTAGGATCGAGTTAAGAATATTAGGTCCATCTAAATTCGATGATATTAAAATATTTGTAAAGGCAGCTACTAGACGGACACAATTCTGTAAATTCTATTTGTAGGAGAGTACGCTCTTTAGTATAATTACGCTATTGCTACGAACAACTCTATGATAAGTCACTGCATCAACATAATCAAATACATTCAATCCTAAGGGGATTATTACTACACCGTAAATACATCAACTGTACCAGTAGCAGCAAGTCATATATTCTTAGTTATATGTGGTTAGTATACTTCTCTCATATTATATACTTATATTTCGAGTTGAGTGACCCCGAGCAAGCGCATTACGCCTTATACGTTGCTCCTCCGCATTGACGACTTGACTACTGTTTGACTGTGCTGCTACTACGTCTAAACGCGCCGCTGTCGCCTTCATTATTTTTATATTCCATAAATTTCCTTACGATCGTTTATACGTCGACGTCTTATTTGTCTTCTTTTACATCTCCCTCTTCACATCGGAGGTATTTTTCTCTTTAAATTCGCTTTGATAGTGAGCGCGGTATGTGCATATGTGTATGTGTGTGGCTTAAAAGATAGATAGATGTATGGAATGGAATGCGAAGCGATGCGGTGCTACAGGACGATTTCTTCTCTTTCCGTATATGATGATGTCCTCTCTTGACCCTGTATAAAGTAATAGCGCTAAAGGAAAACTAATGTTTGCCTTTCATTGGGCATTATTCAATTAATAGTAATCATTAATAAATTGTTGGGGTGCTGTGTACCGTGCGGGCTGGAGCTAATGCATTTGCTGAGAGTTTTCAAAAAACAGGAATAGAATATTCAGTCAGATCAATAAGAATATGGTGTGACAACAGATATTCAGAATTGCAAGTAGAATTTACTGATACACTAATGAATGCTCTAAACTATGTTGCATATATACATACATATGTAGTTTATTATCTGCAAATTTATGTAAAACAGTGAATTATGCTTTCGTTCCACTCATCGAAACTATGCTCAATACATCTACATAACAAAGACCGCATACGAATATAATCTCTTCTTATATTGCCGTGTATTTGTGAAGCAGTTAATATGCATGCTTCCTAGTTTGGAAGTACCAAAATTTGATGCCCCCTTTCTAAATTTAATTCTTTGAGGTTTCCAAACTCCTCGACAAATGCGGCAAACTAGGGTTTTCACAGATGGAGGCACCCGCAATTGTTGAGAAATGCTAAGGCGTGGCTGATTATTATCAACTTAAACATTCTTGCCAATAGTGACATCAGCATAATCTCAGAATTTAACTAACAACACTTGTTATTGCCAAGTTTACGAATATAAGACTATTAAGATTCTTATCAGCTTCGATTATGTAGATACCATTGTGCAGACAGAAACCAGTGAAAGATTTCAGTTATTAATAAATGGCTTCGTCTCCCCTGATATGCTGTAAAAGCTCCGTTAGTCTGAGGATTAAGATGTTAATCTACATGATGCTTCCTTGGCCAATTTTGACGTATGGTGTTCTGACCTGGCCCAGCACCGTCAAATCGCAGATAATGAAGCTGAATGTCCTCCAAAACAGCAACGCTCAATTACACACAGAAACCTGTCTCTTCCAACGTTAAGAGAATATGCGACGGTGTTAGCTGGACGCACTCTGTAAAGGATTATTCGTCTGGAAAACGCATTGGTTCAGCATGTAAGGGAACGGGACCCAGATTTAGCACCACATTGTGTCGCCACGGGATAGTTCATGGAGGCAAACGCTTGATAATCACCATGACTGGATACCACCACGATTTATATAACTCAGCTTGAATTCCCTGTGGTCAGTTAGGAGTTACCTCTCTGCATAATACATACACTTTTAAGAAATATCTCTAATGCGTTTCGAATCATTCTAATTGCCCTCTGATAACAGTTATTACAGCAAAAGTTGAACATTTCTCTTTTCTGAGATAATACTAGCTTTTTCAATGATAGAAGTAACTCCTGCAGGACAACAATGCTATTATCACTTATCGGTACTATAGGTACTAATAACACTTTATTCTAGCTTCTAGAGGACACCAATAAAATGTCAGATTTAACTGCAGATACTCTGTTGGATACGTAAGATACCAACATCGAAATGTCTAAACAAAATGCATCGACCTTATCGCTAAGTCAAATGACTAACCTACATACGCTGCCAAAACCAAACTTACCATTGACCAAACTTTTCATTGAGATATGGTGGCCTTAATTTTAAATAAACGTGAGCACTAGCAAGATTATTGCGGATTCTTTTGGAAATGTGAAGATAGTCATTGTTTAGGTTAGAAATTCTCGAATAAATTTCTCTATCATCTTTGTTTTTTCTTTAACAAAATAAACATTTACAAGGAATTTTCTACACTTGTAAAAGTAAAAAATGAAACAGCAATGAAATAAAATGTATGTAATGCTGCTTGCTGCTTATGGGATATTGGTAACATGGTAACAATTTTATAAAAGAATTTAATCTTCAATTGAAAACTGGTGTCTCCTCTTCGTTATTAATTGCAGCACGACATTAAAAAGTATCGTCATTAAAATAAATAGTTTAACAGTACAACGATTTTCCATAAATATAAAAACAAACAAAATCTCTGCAGTCGAACGCAAACACGGCACTGCGCCAGAGCGCCTCATTCCACATGCCTCCTTTATATGGTGCAACCACTTGATTATACAACAGAAAGCTATCTAAGAATCTATCGGATTCCGTTTGTAGGATGCACTGGGAATAATAACAAGGAAGCAAAAAATAAGGAAAATTTTTACGGAACAGATATTCACACAGGCTCGGAAATAAATGGTACGGGAAAAGAAGGAAATTGCAAATACTTTTACCCAAAGTTTGCGATGCAGCTAGACATAAATATGTGTAATATGAGCGTGCTGCAACACGTCAACGATTTAAACTTTATTCAGGACGACGACATCTGTTGGTGGCATCCCGTTCTCATTAGTTTACGCTGGATTCGTAGTGCACTGCATGATGAAATATATCATGGGACACCGGATTCGAGTTATAAATTGCATTGTTATTAAATATCATGTCGTGCTGGAATAAATAGAATAATAAAGCTTAGAGGATTTGTCCGGTGCATTTGGAGGATTAAGAAATACATATACTGTCAGTACGTCAAGATTGATAAAACAAGAACTAGAGTAAGTACGTATTAGTTCTAGACGCATAACGAACATTTCTCAGATAACAAATTGGTATGTTTAGTTACAAGACTAGCCAGGCTAGTTAAGTTTAACAGTAGCAAATTAAGGCGTATGTAGAGTAATCTTGATATTAAACTTAGTATTGGGTATCAATATAGATACAGGCTATAAGAAAACTATAAACGAAGCAATATGTAAATTTATCCTACAATATTTATACTTTGAAGTAACATAGGAACTTAAGCTATAAAAGAATTAATAGAAGAAAATACACAACAAAAGGCAAGAATGTCAATCCAAAATGATATCAATGTGTAATAGACATAGGAAAATTGACTAACAAGAAAAATTAGATTTAAAATAAATTTGGAACGTACCGATAAAAATCTAAGAAGAGGAATGGAGAATAGATATGGTAAACGTCATGGCATAAAATGAAAAAAGGGGAGCAGAAGAGGCAGAAGCAAAACGGAAAATACAAGCAATAAGGAAATAAAACGACATTATTATAGAACAAAGAAAAAGTATCATATTTGGTATATGGAATGTTCCAAACGGGAAAGACAAGGAGACGTAGAAGAGCTGATAGAATACATAATATAAAATTAAATGTTAAATTAGTTCTAAGATCTCTTGCTGCTGATACTTTTTAGTACAATTCAGTTCAGTTATCAGGGTGTTAAAAATGTAGCAATTGCGTTGTTTATTTGTCGGCGTAGGCGAACCATATAAAAGGTTGTCGAATAAAAATATTAAGAGATTGCACACCCAGGTCCCGATAAACCTCCAGTAGTTCCAGTCTAGATGTGAGAAAATGGAATGCTATGAGTAACATTAAGTGCACCCAACTTAGTTATATTTAATATTTAAAGCATCCTTACACAAACACTGTAACAGTCGCAAACTTTTAGGAATAGTCTCGCTAGAATTCAGCTATACACATAGTTTGCAATTGGAGCCTGTTGCTCATCTAATCTGAACAAGAAACACCATCACCAATAGGGAGCTGGGAGGCAGCTAGAAGAGTTTCTACGATTACGATCATTTAAGATATCTGCTTTTAACCCGTTTATTAACAGTCATCAGAAATTAATAACTACATTTTAGTTAAACATCTCAAATGCCAAAATTTAGGGGACGGCTTTAAAATTAATTTTCATTTTCAATACCCTATATTTATTGAAGCTATGACAATTTAATTAGATAACTTCAGCTCAGATTTCATATTTAAAATATGTTATTCTATTCTATAAGTTTTTATTTTATTTTGATCACTAAATTATTCTTCATTGTAAATTATATCAACATATTACATGTTACGGTTACTTTCCGTTCACAGTCGTTTAGTTCTGTAAAAGAGATTGTAGTTCTTATTCTCATTCATTACCTTGTATCTTTTAAGTACCACCTTATTTATATGCTTCTTGCAGTTATAAATTTCAGTTCAGTTTGTGTACATAGACCTATTATACTTCTTTTCTGTCAGGGTAATTTTCTAGGGGTTGTGTCAGCTCTCCGTGGTTGATAATTAGTTAGCTAGAATTTATCTATAATTTTTATCAGATTACTCACAGTTACTCCTCTTACCTGGTGTCGTTCTAGATTTAATAATTTTCGAAATATTAATTTTGACGGTTGATAGGTTATGTTGTCATGTTTGTATATATTAGGTTATTAGATCGTATATAGCAGAATAGTCGGTCAGTTAGGGGTTCTGTTTACTGGCTACGTTATTGGGCGAGTCTGTTGCCGCTTTCTTCAACTGATGACGCTCCTGGCGCGTATCGTTACGATCGATAATATCGATTGGATTGTCGTCCCTTTTTGTGGCGCTCTGGAAGAGATCAGACACGTGCTCTCACAGGTATAAATTTCCGATTTTTGGAATATTGGAATTTTCACATATATTTGTGGATTTGTTGCGGAAATTACCTAGTTAAATCAATGTCCGAATTTTTGTG
This sequence comes from Holotrichia oblita, assembly GCA_023690525.1. NCBI lineage: Eukaryota > Metazoa > Arthropoda > Insecta > Coleoptera > Scarabaeidae > Holotrichia > Holotrichia oblita. Next base: position 37,376,818 of record CM043018.1, on the reverse strand, counting down.
GTGATTCTGTTGGGAACTTAACGGCATTGAAGCCCTTTAATATGGGATTTGCGAGGCGTGGTCTGGATCCGCCATTGTATAATGAAAATTATTAGCTGGTAAAACCTCGTTTCGAATTGAACGGTAAGAAGGTTTTATTTTCCCTTTTACGTTGCTAATCTCGCAGTGTGTTTTATTTTAGGGGTTTCTGTTTCTGGTTCTGGTATTATGGTATTTTGGTATTCTGGTGTTCTAGTATGTTAGTGTTCTAGTATTGGGTATATCTATTCTACGATTTTCTTTTGTAAATACTGATTATCTATCGAATGGGACTGAATTGAACGCTTACTGGGGAAGTGGACGAAAATCAGGTGGATGAATAGCTAGCGCTGGTCATGAATCGGATGGTATTATCCCCCGGATCAAGATTCCAGGATCTTCGCAGCTAAGTTCTATAAAATTTTATTTCCGTTAACATATGTATATTCATGTCGTGTTATTTTGCCTTGCTTTAACACACGGTAGTAATAACGCCATACAGGGCGATTTAGCTTTGTAGGAGGCTTCTCCTCCTAGTTCGTCGATTTAATTTCACTTGTTATATCCGTTAACTCTTTCTGTTGAGTGCCCGGTTTAATAACGCCATACAGGGCGATTCAAATGTCAACATTTAACAAGCTACATTCACTTGCTATACCATATTTCTTATAACTTCTATATATTTGCTAATAACTTCAATAATATTTCTTATAACTTTATATATTTGCTAATAACTTCAATAATTCGGTTAATGCTGTTATTTAACTTTAGATAGAGTTATTTCATTTTATTGTACATTATGTGTGAACGGATCGCATTGGCCATAGCGTTCTCGTGTGCTTCGATAGCATTGATAGTTGTATATAATTGTGTCTGATGGTGATACTGAATATTATTACCAATGTAAATATTGATATTAACGAATTATTGTTGGGTCTTATACTCACTGGTAATTGTATAATATTGTGTCTGGTAACAATATTACCTACTTCTATTGGTTATTTACGATACTGATATTAACAGTCTATGTGGGGTTTTATACCCGCCGCGGATATATATATATTTTTTTGTTGATTGTCAATATACTTTTAGACGTTGGTCTCACTTTTATTTTCCCCTTCCTTTTTTTGATTACGCGAACTGCTCTGCCCCTCGATAGTTTTCTCAACCGTGGATTCCTGCTTGTCTAGGAGGCTTGACAGGGTAGATAATTACCAAGCAGGTGGCGCCGAATTCTACCACCGGATTAATTGGGTCTTTGGACATTTTTTTACCCACTCACTCGCCGACGAGCTGGCTAGCACCCTGCATGATTGCCGAATCTCATTCCATTCTATTGTCGAGGACTGGTGGATCAGTTTGCTTTGGATTGCGCCGAGATCGTTTCCTTCAGGTAGGTCACTGACGCCCTCGGTGCCAGAGTAGAATTTAGGTAACAAAGTTTTGGCGCCCAACGTGGGGCCAATCTGTCTTCTCGCGCTGTCACCCTCTCAGTTTTTTTGGATTACCAATCTGCCTTCTCGCGCTGTCATTCCCTCCCCTCAATTTTTTTGGGTTGCCATTTTTCTCTCGGGACTTGTCAGAATTCCCTTGGGCTTCTGCCATATTTTCTTTTGGTCACTTTTATGGTGGGGTTATACTTGTTTTGGCCTCTCCCATTTTGAATTTATATTTTAGTTTTGGGGTATTTCGATCCATTTTTTTTTCTTCAAAATGGATTTCAAGATGTTAATTAATCGCTTGAGTCAGGAGGAATTGATTTACGAATTGAAAATTAGGGGTGTAACGACTTTGGAAACTGTGGATTCTATGCGAAAGACTCTCAGCTATCTTCGCAAGGTGGAGAAATCCGAAAGTTTCGTTTGGCCCAAATATCCCTATAAATTTAAGGAAGATGTTGATGCACTTACGGCCTTAGTGAAGGAACTGAAAGACCTGTGTAGGGACTTTTCTGGTGATGTGAAATCCTCGGAGTATAAGAAGATTTCTTCAAAGTTGGCTCATGCCTCAGGTCGACTTAATCGTAGTTCACCGACTTCGGAAGATGAGCGTGACAAAGGCGCGTTCCGACTTGCTGGTATCCCTTGCCACTTTGGCTGCATCCTTAAAAAGCAAATCTAAAAATCTGTCCCGTGTTTCTACTATGGATCGCTCCGTGGTCGACTTATCCCAAGCCGCGCTAGGTCAGTCGTCGCCTGTTCCATCTTCTGACGATGATAGTGACGTAGAGTCATCACCAAGGGTGGGGGCTTCTTCAATGCCTTCTACCTCTGCAAGGAAATCAATACCAGTTATGAACTGGAAATTGAAGTATTCTGGGGACAATAAGGAACTCTCTTTAAATGCTTTCCTCGAGCGTGTGGAGGAATTGATGAGTGCTCGTAATGTAACCAAGGAAGATGTTTTTGCTTCGGCTACAGATTTGTTTAGTGGTAAGGCCTTGATCTGGTATCGAGCTCTTCGAAGGACTCTTTCGGGTTGGGATGAACTGGTAGTAGCACTTCGTGAGGAGTTTCAGCCTCCCGACTACGACGAGCGCTTGTTCGACGAAATTCGACGACGAACTCAGGGTCCCAATGAATCCATGAGCTTGTATATTTCTATTATGACCAATCTTTTCTCCCGATTGAGCCTTGATATACCCGAATCATATCGGCTACGAATTATTTTAAGAAATTTAGCCCCTTCCTATCAGAGTCAACTGGCTCTGGCGGATATTAAAACCTTGGATGATCTTACTGCCTTGGGCAGGAAAATTGAAATTCGTAAATCTTTCATTGAGGCTTATGTTCCCCCTCCTCGACGAAATCAAGCTATGGAACCTGATCTTGCCTGTATGTCGGCGTCCTCATCTGTTTCGGTAGTGTCTGATCCGCCTTCTCCGAGGAAGTGTTGGAATTGTGACGGTGAAGGTCATTTAGCTGTGAATTGTCAGCAGCCCCGTCGTATGCATTGTTTTAGATGTGGTCGTCCTGGTGTTACGATTAGGAATTGTCAGCGCTGTTCTTTAAACTTGCGCAGAATGCGTTAGATGGCCGGCTTGCGCATTCCAAATTCGTCTCTCCGGTTGCTGATCCGAATAAGGTGATCATTGATTTTATTTTGAGTCATGCCAACGATGATGAAAGACCTTATCTCACGGTTTATGTCTTGGATGTTCCGATTCAGGGTTTATTAGATTCTGGAGCTTCTAGAACTATTGCTGGTGGTGAAGGTTGGAAATTACTTCAATCTTTGGGTTTGCGACTTCAGAAATATGCAGGTACTTGTACAGTAGCTGATGGTCGATCCTGTGCGAGTCTTGGTACTGTATCGGTTCCCTTCAGATTACAGGACCGTGTAAAAATTGTTGACGTCCTGATAGTGCCCGGCGTTCCGTCCACCTTGATTTTAGGTGCGGATTTCTGGAGGATTATGGGAATTGTCCCTGATCTTCGTAAGGGTGAGTGGTCCTTTTCATCCTGTGCTCCGGTCGCGCAGATTGCTGCTCTGGATGCTAACTTGGTAGAGAGTCAGCGTGATCGTGTGGAACAATTGGTTCAGCGTTTATTTGCGGGAAGAGATCCCAATGTTATTGGTTGTACTAGCTTAGTGGAGCATGTTATCATTGCGGATAGCGAGCCCATAAAGCAACGGTATTTCCCGCTTTCGCCAGCTATGCAAAAACTTGTTAATGTCGAATTAGATAGGTTGTTGGAACAGGGTATTGTGGAACGTTCTAATAGTCCATGGTCTTCTCCGATACTATTGGTACCGAAGAAAGATAATAGTTATAGGTTTGTGGTGGATTATCGTCAGCTCAATAAAGTAACTCGGAAGGATGCGTACCCTCTTCCTTATATATCTCATACTCTGGACAAACTACGTGATGCCCGGTATCTGTCCTCGTTGGACATTAAGTCTGCTTACTTTCAAATCCCTATTGCTGAAAATTCTCGACCCTATACTGCATTCACTATTCCCAATCGAGGGTTGTTTCAATTCAAGCGTTTGCCGATGGGTTTGTCTGGAAGCCCAGCGGTTTGGCAGCGTTTGATTGATCGAGTTCTTGGTGCTGATTTAGATCCTTATGTCTTCGCGTACCTGGATGACATTATCATTGTCACTCCTACTTTCGATAAACATCTGGAAATTCTGGAGGAAGTCATTAAACGCATTCATATGGCGGGACTTACTCTTAATCAGGAGAAATGTAAATTCTGTAGAAATGAATTGAAATATTTGGGTTATGTTGTCAATGAGGCTGGTTTGCATGTTGATCCTGAGAAGGTTCAGGCCATCTTGAATATTCCGACTCCTAAGAACGTATCTGAGGTTCGACGCGTTGTGGGATTGGCTAGTTGGTATCGACGTTTTATTAGGGACTTCTCCACTATCGTGTCTCCTCTGACGTCACTTCTCAAGAAGGGTAAATCTTTCAATTGGGATGCCGATTGCGAGGGAGCGTGGAATAAGATAAGGGAAAATTTGGTATCTGCACCTGTTCTTTCGTGTCCCGATTTCGATCGCGAATTTGTGATTCAGTGTGATAGTTCGAACTACGGATTGGGCGCCGTTCTGACCCAAAATTTTGATGATGGTGAAAGAGTCATAGCGTACATTAGTCGTTCTCTCACCAAACAGGAGCGTAATTTCTCCACTACCGAGAAAGAATGTCTGGCTGTGTTGTGGGCGATAGAGAAATTCAGGCCATATGTTGAAGGTACTCATTTCACCGTGATTACTGATCACTATTCATTACTGTGGTTGAGTAGGTTACAAAATCCCTCTGGTCGATTGGCTCGATGGGCTGTGAGGATTCAACAGTTTGACTTCACTATTGTCCATCGCAAGGGCAAGGACCATATAGTGCCTGATGCGTTATCGCGTGCTGTGCCCGTGTTGGATTGTATTAAAGTTTCGGATAGCCAAGATAGATGGTACGATCGTCTCAGGGCAGGTATTAGAATCTCGCCTGACAAATATCCTTCGTTTCGACTTATCAACGGTGAGCCGCATAAACTCGTGCGTAGCCCGTATCCTGATCTCGTTGACGAGCAGTCGGAATGGAAGCGTATCGTTCCTAAGACTGGCCGTAGAGAAATAATCCGTCGATGTCATGATGAACCGACTAGCGGACATTTGGGAGCATATAAAACGGTGAATCGTATTAGTCAGAAATATTATTGGCCTGGTATGAAATCGGACGTTTACCAGTATATTCGAAAATGTGAGGTTTGTATGAGGACTAAGCCTCTACAGCAAGCACCCGCAGGTAATATGGGAGGTCATTCGCTGGTTTCGCGTCCTTGGGAAATTATTTGTGCGGATATCGTTGGACCTTTGCCTAGGTCTACGCATGGTTATCAGTACATTTTCGTGGTGTCGGATTGCTTCAGTAAGTATGCATTGTTTTTCCCTCTTCGTAAAGCCACGGCAACATCTTTGGTAAAACATTTGGAGAATGAAGTATTTTTACAGTATGGGGTTCCGAAGGCTATTATTACGGATAACGGTGTGCAATTTCGAGCAAAGGAGATGGCTAACCTGTTAAGGACATATTCGGTGAAGCCGTTATTCACTTCCTTCTATCACCCTCAAGCGAATCCGGTAGAACGGATCAACAGGGTTTTGAAAACTATGTTGACGTCTTATGTGTCTTCGAACCATCGTAAATGGGACCAATTGTTACCTAAGGTGGGTTGTGCCGTTCGGTCGGCCACACATGAAGTCACAGGTTTAACACCGTATTTTGTGAATTTCGGTCGTGAAATGATCTTAACGGGTACTGATCATAATGGTACCATTAAGGAAGGCCAGCCAATAGCTGTGCCATCAGACATGAAAGATTCTCTTGAACACCGCTCTGAAGCACTGGTTAGAGTATATAAAGATGTTCGTTTGCGTCTCCAACAGGCCTATGATAGGTCAAAGGCACGTTATGATTTGCGTAGGCGTGATGTGGAGTTTTTGCCTAACCAAGTTGTATGGCGGAAAAATTTCGTGCTCTCGGATGCGGCGAAGTACTATACTGCGAAATTGGCAGACAGATTTGTGGGACCTTTCATGATTCACAGAAAAGTGGGTAGGAACTCTTATGAGCTGAAGACAATGGACGAGAAAGTTCTTCAAGGAACTTGGCATGTGTCACATTTGAAATGTCAGCCTGACGACTAGCGAAGCTATTACATATGGTTTGCAGGTGGGCCAATCGAATACTCCTGCCGGTGTTGTGACCGAGGCGTAAGAGGCGTTCTAAAATCACTCGCTTTCGCTCTTTCTGGTCATCGTAAGCTTCACAGTTGGGTTCCGGTTCGTTATGTTTTGGATTCTTTCGTGATCCACCTTCTTTTAGGTTATGTGGAACTGTATCACTGGGTTGCTGTTGTAGCGAATAAATTAGGATTGGGTTTGGTATTCCTAGTGTTGGGACATTCTTGATACCACTTGGACGGAACATTTTTTTTAGGTTCGGAATTCGAGCTTATTGTGTCGGATTTGAAACGGATTTGACTAGACGTCAAGGGAGTGCTATGTCTGGCAGTCTTGCCTAGCTGTCAGTTCGTTGCCCCTGTGGCGGAGCCGATGCCGACGGCAGGGTAGGTGGACGTCATGTTGTTTGTTTTTTGGTTCGGCAATGATTTTGACTTCATTCTTTTTGTACAGGTTCTACTGCGTCTGTCCGGATGGGCCATCCGAGACATTAAACTTTTGGGTTGGGTATTTATCGTTCAGTTTTTTGTTTGGCCAAATTTTTAGAGATCGTGTATCTCTTTCTGTTTGTGTTCGCCTTCTGCGTTTTAGTCTCTGCGAGGCTGGTAGCTGACTTTAAACTCTTGGATCTTAGGATCGTTTTTGTTTAGCCTTCGATGGATCTTTTTGTTGTCTCAGCGAACCTTAGCTCGATGCAGTTGGTGTACGGTTGTGTAACGTGTGAATGTGGAGACAACATTTATTTACCTTTCTCGTTTATGTCCAAATCCTTAATCCATTTTGCATCCTATAACTAGTAGTAATAAACCCGTTTTTAGTTATCCCGTTTTTTCTTGATCATTGTTCCGCTTCACGGACAGTGTATCTTTTACGCTGACTATTGTCGCTCGTTGTTTCGTATGTGGGTCAGCGGGGACTCAGTTCTTGACAACAGTACAGCTTCTTCTTCTTTCCGCCGCTGGAAGTAATGATCCCCTTCCAGTCTGAGCTTTTTTCCATGCTTCATGCATCTTTGCTACGCCTTCTCAAGGATTTCTTCGGGGTACTGTTGCGAGAGCTTGGGAACTTGGCTGTTTCTCATGCGGTGCGGGGTGTGGCTCTAGTCAGATTGCGCTTTTTAGTTTTGATTTTTCTCCTCAGGTATTCCGGCCGATTTGCCGAAGAGCCGCGTGGGTGTTAGGCTGTGGTGTTGTCTCTGTGCGTGTGTGAATTTTGTTGTTGTGACTGGGGCTAAGGGTAGTTGTTTGTTAGGTTCTCTCTTATGGGAGATTGGTATTTGTAGCTTATCATGTTAAAGAAATTTCCTGCGAAAATTTCTTTCGGAGGAAAGGGGGGGATTGTTACGGTTACTTTCCGTTCACAGTCGTTTAGTTCTGTAAAAGAGATTGTAGTTCTTATTCTCATTCATTACCTTGTATCTTTTAAGTACCACCTTATTTATATGCTTCTTGCAGTTATAAATTTCAGTTCAGTTTGTGTACATAGACCTATTATACTTCTTTTCTGTCAGGGTAATTTTCTAGGGGTTGTGTCAGCTCTCCGTGGTTGATAATTAGTTAGCTAGAATTTATCTATAATTTTTATCAGATTACTCACAGTTACTCCTCTTACCTGGTGTCGTTCTAGATTTAATAATTTTCGAAATATTAATTTTGACGGTTGATAGGTTATGTTGTCATGTTTGTATATATTAGGTTATTAGATCGTATATAGCAGAATAGTCGGTCAGTTAGGGGTTCTGTTTACTGGCTACGTTATTGGGCGAGTCTGTTGCCGCTTTCTTGCAACTGATGACGCTCCTGGCGCGTATCGTTACGATCGATAATATCGATTGGATTGTCGTCCCTTTTTGTGGCGCTCTGGAAGAGATCAGACACGTGCTCTCACAGGTATAAATTTCCGATTTTTGGAATATTGGAATTTTCACATATATTTGTGGATTTGTTGCGGAAATTACCTAGTTAAATCAATGTCCGAATTTTTGTGGTGATTCTGTTGGGAACTTAACGGCATTGAAGCCCTTTAATATGGGATTTGCGAGGCGTGGTCTGGATCCGCCATTGTATAATGAAAATTATTAGCTGGTAAAACCTCGTTTCGAATTGAACGGTAAGAAGGTTTTATTTTCCCTTTTACGTTGCTAATCTCGCAGTGTGTTTTATTTTAGGGGTTTCTGTTTCTGGTTCTGGTATTATGGTATTTTGGTATTCTGGTGTTCTAGTATGTTAGTGTTCTAGTATTGGGTATATCTATTCTACGATTTTCTTTTGTAAATACTGATTATCTATCGAATGGGACTGAATTGAACGCTTACTGGGGAAGTGGACGAAAATCAGGTGGATGAATAGCTAGCGCTGGTCATGAATCGGGTGGTATTATCCCCCGGATCAAGATTCAGGATCTTCGCAGCTAAGTTCTATAAAATTTTATTTCCGTTAACATATGTATATTCATGTCGTGTTATTTTGCCTTGCTTTAACACACGGTAGTAATAACGCCATACAGGGCGATTTAGCTTTGTAGGAGGCTTCTCCTCCTAGTTCGTCGATTTAATTTCACTTGTTATATCCGTTAACTCTTTCTGTTGAGTGCCCGGTTTAATAACGCCATACAGGGCGATTCAAATGTCAACATTTAACAAGCTACATTCACTTGCTATACCATATTTCTTATAACTTCTATATATTTGCTAATAACTTCAATAATATTTCTTATAACTTTATATATGTATTTGCTAATAACTTCAATAATTCGGTTAATGCTGTTATTTAACTTTAGATAGAGTTATTTCATTTTATTGTACATTATGTGTGAACGGATCGCATTGGCCATAGCGTTCTCGTGTGCTTCGATAGCATTGATAGTTGTATATAATTGTGTCTGATGGTGATACTGAATATTATTACCAATGTAAATATTGATATTAACGAATTATTGTTGGGTCTTATACTCACTGGTAATTGTATAATATTGTGTCTGGTAACAATATTACCTACTTCTATTGGTTATTTACGATACTGATATTAACAGTCTATGTGGGGTTTTATACCCGCCGCGGATATATATATATTTTTTTGTTGATTGTCAATATACTTTTAGACGTTGGTCTCACTTTTATTTTCCCCTTCCTTTTTTTGATTACGCGAACTGCTCTGCCCCTCGATAGTTTTCTCAACCGTGGATTCCTGCTTGTCTAGGAGGCTTGACAGGGTAGATAATTACCAAGCAGGTGGCGCCGAATTCTACCACCGGATTAATTGGGTCTTTGGACATTTTTTTTTACCCACTCCCTCGCCGACGAGCTGGCTAGCACCCTGCATGATTGCCGAATCTCATTCCATTCTATTGTCGAGGACTGGTGGATCAGTTTGCTTTGGATTGCGCCGAGATCGTTTCCTTCAGGTAGGTCACTGACGCCCTCGGTGCCAGAGTAGAATTTAGGTAACATACATCTTACCTGAATAATTGATTAATAGAATAAGATAAGATTATTGATGACTAACCAATGTGCAGTAATCTTTTCTTATTTTGAAACAAATCTTTTGGTTAATAATTCGTTTGTTCGCTAAGGTACTTTCGTATTTGTTTTTAATTATTTTATTGTGGCCAATATCTATCGCCCAAGATTGAACGCATATTTCAAGGGGATTTATTCATTAGCACTAGCGTCCAGCACAAATTCATTTTTCTTTCTCACGAACTTATTGGCAAAACAAAATTACCTTTCTCAATCTGACAATATAATATTACAGACTTCCACAAACAGCTAGATGAAAAAATTGACAAAATTTTAAATACTACCATATTAGACGTTGGTGCCAACATTTAAACAGTACACAAAAACTTTGCTGTCGTAACATATATGCAGAAAACATTCTAATGAATTCATGCAAACAGATTCTTTAATACCAAAGCACCATTCCTAATATAGAACTCCCTAAATAGGAGACCTTCAAGTGCAACTAGCAGAGTAGCGCAAAGGGTGGGAGAATATTTGATAGAAATTGTTGAAATTGAAAATATGAAGACATCTCTCCTCATATTGGTTTGAGTTGTTTTTCTTCTGCAGCAAAACCAAATTCACAAAAATTGATAAGAATTTGGTAAAAATTTTGATGAAATACTTGTAAACGATGGCTTAGTGACAATTATGATTGTAGGAACCGCCATAGCAGCCCAAAATTATCATTATATGTTTAGTATTGAAATAGTATCGTTATCTCTTTAAAAATAACATTTTTTAAATAAAATTCATTGTCTTCTGTTATACCCACAGTTTCATTCTCTTTTAGTACTCCTCATCTTCTTGTGTCTGGTATTCCAGGTCTTCTTCTTCCTAGGTCCTTGGCAAGAACTTCTGAACTGAGTTATTCCCGATAAGAACTCATTACTTCAGAATTATTTTTCAGCGGACCACCACAACCACACAAAGCCTAAAAAAATCATAGAATCTAAATAAGTTATAGCTTCTGTGACAGCGGTGTTTGTTCTAAAGTTTCATTACTATATTGTTCAATATCTTACCTCCATTACATGTACCACATTTTATTCCTGCTTCATCATTATTAAAAGATCTCAAAAATAGAATCCCTGTATAGTAAGCCAAACTTGAAAAATCCAATCATGTACATGTTTGTCTACTAAAGCTGAAGAATAATAAAGTGTCTTCCTAACATCCTTCAAACCACCTTGAACAACATTCAAAAATTAGTATTAATTTTTTTGGATTCTTCGCCTCTCACTTGCCGTATTAGCTCACTAGCTGTAAAATTATTCCCTCGTTTTTTCTACAGAAACCATATAATAACAACTCATCCATCTAGTAATGGATATATATCAACATTTTATTTTTTTATAATTTTCTAATTCCTTGTAATTTATTGTAAAAAAGTCCATTTTAATCAACGATTTTTCACATGTTTGTAATAAAATTTTATACAACAGTGCATCGCAAAGTTTGTATTATACGCAAGTCTATTGTAAGTAATATCCAGGGTGTATTCAAATATTCTAACCAACTGAAGGGGTGGCCTTGACAAGCAACACGGCTTAGGAAGCTACTACGGCTACAGTAACTACAAAAAAGTCACTAAATTTTCTATGAGAATTAGGTGTTTGCTGGCAACTGCTGGTCGAACAGAAAAAAATATGTATTAAGGAAGATATTACTATGTATTTCTAAAAAAGCATTGCGCTATGCCACAGATTTTTATTAATTCACAGCACTATGTTCTGTTAGTGTGCAGTTTCTAGATGTACATGCATTATGACTTCAGATTATTCTGAGGTAGCAGAAATAAAATTGTTATCCACGAAATATGCACTGAACATAATTGTTGATACGTTGAATGATTTGCATCCAACGAATACAACAGCTTGGATAGAAGTCTTCAAAAAATCATGGAAATTTATTTGTATAATAGGTTTTTGATTTGTGAATACGATAAAAGAAAAAGTGTTAAATAATAAGCTCAATATGCTTTTTTCTGTTGTTTTTAAACTTCCCTACCAAAATTAGTCGAAATAGGTCCCTAGATAGAGGGTTAAAAACTGGAAATAAGCGGATATCTACATTACGAAGCGAGGTCATCTACCCCATGATAGATCTATCATGTCCGGACGATGCCTATTGAATTTCCAGGATCATTTTAAACCGCTTAATTTGGATGGAACATGTATGTATGTATGTAGAGGACGATTTCATACAAACTAATCGTATCGCTTGACGTTTTCCTGTCACTACGGTTTATTTCGATCCGATTCTTCCGATATCAAGCGTGCACGTTAATAAATAGTTCTTTATGCAAGTTGCTGGAAATAATATTAAGCAAGACATATTGTACTGGTAGCGCACCTGTCATTAATATGCATGAGCTGTCGCGTTACTTGTATTGTTTTGTGGTGTAGCATAATTAAGAACACTTCGAATGGCGACTAGACGTGTTACCGTACGATAATGTAAAGTTAAAAGTGTTGCTAATTTAATTCTACTCATATCCAGATATCCTTTTAGTTATATGTTAAAGCGTTATTTCTACAACATTGTTCACTAATTAAAAGTGCGATAAGTGTTGTAAAACATTGTCTATAAAGACCGCGATAAAACTCGTAACAATCTTAATGAATTCTGCGATGTCGGCTGCAGTTGAGAACTTTGTAAGCATTTATTTCACATTAAAGTATTTATTTTTAAAATAAATTCTCATCAATGGAAACTGATTAAATTTCAAAATCTGGCATTTTGTCACTACCTGGATTATGGAATAGATAAATTTAACTACATAATAAATCTGAATAATATAGTATCTAATTATTTCAGATACTTTTATTTTATGGAAGAAACCTATATAATCAGTTAGTCAACAACGCATAGCAGCTCTGTCAAGATGCTGAACATGCTTTGACGGACGAGGTATTTCATCATATTTGTATTTTTCTGAATGTAAATGCACCTTCCTACATTATTATTGCATAACTCGCAAACCCAGAAAGGAAACACCATTGTGTCTAAGAGAAAATACACAAGAACAATGATAGAAGAATCAGACAAATAACAGAGAATAATACCGGTCCAGTGTAATTGCTACACTGCTTAAAACTCTGTTTTCGGGAGACTATTCTGGAGCTTTGGTGAAGTATTTTATCCTCATTTAAACTGACGATTTTCAGGCGATCAACGAAACCAACATTTTACAATTTGCCAATAATGCAAATTGTGACATATAACGAATAGTCTTGAGCTGGAAGTATTCAAATGTGCGTATACATATATGTGTGAAGATTTGAAATTATTAGCGTAATCTTCTAGTAGCTAACCATAACTGGCTGTGTATTCTAAAAAATTTCATTAACGTAGAATTCCAGACATGTAGAAAATTGGGTTAGATTTTCTCAAAAAACTGGAAATATAGTTAGAGCTAGCTAGGATATAATTTCTGTCAAATGTAGCGTAAGCTTCCACGATCCGAGTCTCTTTTATGGGGGCTTCTAATATAAGGTTTTCGCCTCTAGCGTGATTTAATCGTCTAGTTACCGTGATATTCTAGCGCTTCCTACCTCCCCACCTTTTAGTACTTTTATTTCATTTTGTTTGATTTTACTTATTTTTGTGTTCTATATATTTACACCACTATCACACGATCAAAACCCGGAAGGCCTTATAATATTATAATTTCTGTCGTTGAGTTTCTGTGATCACTAGTGGCTGCTTTAAGTATGGTTGTTCTTTCATAATTCTCAGAAGACCGCTTTGTTTCAGATAAGTTTTTCAATGAAAACAACTTTGATTAACTCACACCCAGGTAGCACACAACGTTGGTGTAACGTTGGCTGATTGTCCGAGTTATATTGGGCACGCGTTGGACAACAATGTTGGCAGTATGTGAAAGTGTGAACATTTTACAACGTTGGTTTTATATCTTTAGGCGACATTGGCGTAGGATAAATTTTCAATACCTACCCGTTCTGTTGGTCATTCGTTGGCAACTGATGTTGGTTGCTTATCGAGAGGATACATAGTAGTAACTACGGGAAGTAATATTGGGTATTAATTTTGTATGTGATATCTATACGATAAGACATACAAGATGCAAAACATATATGATGGTACATAGGTACACTGATCCGATGTTAATTAGTTTGCTGAATAAATTACAGCGATATTATACCAACTCAAAATTCGAGTTAATTATCTGTATATAATATATTTTCATATGAAATAAATTTGATTTAAGATATAAACTACCAAATTACAATAATTAGATCATAGATAATTTAATAGAAAACTTCTGTTTGAATTTTACATATCTACGTATGCAAGATGTTGATATAATAGTTAAGAACATATACAAGTAATGATTTGAAAACTGTTATAAAATCTACGCTTATGTTGAAATACTCAGCGTTCAAGACAAACATTGTGTAACATAGTATATCTCGATATGATCTGCCTATAATCAGGACATATATCGTAGATGTTTTATTTCATGTGACAATATATAAGGAAAACTTACTACAAATTTTATGTTTTTTTATGTGTATGTTGTTAACAATAGTTAACATCGAATCATATACCCATATAACACCATACATGATCTGCACATACAATAAATAAAGAAAGTAATTACGATATTTTATTTATTAGTGAAACTAAAATTCAAGATAAATAAAAAAATAAGATGTGATATATCTTATTACAGAACAAAATTTATTATCTCTTTACATGTTATGGTATATAATAACTGAAATATCTTATTGAACTAAAAATATTAAAACATTATAAAACACTGACCTAATCGCGGAGATGTTCACAGCTCAGCTGATTCCTAATTTTTATCAGCAGCAGTAGTCAAAGATGTACGACCAACAATAGCCTTTTCCAAATTACGCTCAGCTTTACCTTCATCTCGAACTGTGAACAAATGAAAAAATATTAACATATGTATGTATCTATCTTTAGTTTACGTAAAGTATTAGAAGTATACACCATGTCCAAAGTTATGGTAACGTGTTTACCATTGCAAACTTATTATTAAAGCTATGAAGTTGGTTAAATTAACAATGGCGAAGTATATCTAATTTTTTCTATAAATCAGATATACTTGCAGCATATTACATTTTACGAGAAGAGTAAATAAATGGCACTCGCACAGCAATAATTATTAAGGATGAATTAATAATCACAAAGAATGATTCATTTGGCAAGTAACTAGGAAAACCTGTATGTGATTGTTTATTCTACAATATTTGATCATTGCCTACTTGCACATTTGCACAATTATCAGAAAGTACTTTTTACTTGCTTATTTTTAATTTCACAGTAGTAAGTAATAAAGATTTTGTTCAAAATATTGGTTTCTTTAAAAATATACAATATTCCATTAAAAAAGACAATGTGAATGCTTTTTTCTGTTTTTCTATCATTCAGAGTAAAAAGTATTACTAACTTAAGTAATCAACTTCATAGCTCGTGAACATTTTACTTTGGACACTATGTATATTTCATTCCAATACAGATCTTGAAATGAAGTTGTGGGGTTTGCTATGTATACAGTGAGATTACGTATCACTTTTTGGAAATTTTCTGATTGTTGATTTAATAATTTTGACTACAGTTATTCTTTAACTTTCGCCGCATAACTAGTCCTTTTCATTAAAATATCGCAGACAAATATTGAGACAGCATCTAAATATTATGTTTAATATAAAATTTGAATTAAATCGAAAATTGTCTTGGCTAAATATGTAATAAAAAATAAGTTATTTTAGTTAGTATTTCTTAATTAGGAGGAATTAAAAAAATACAATATAATAATAATGACTATCCACAATATTTTTTTTACATAAATATCTCAAGAATAATGATGCACAAAAATTAAATCTTACCTATAATCGCTTGGAAGATGTTCGATTTATCAAAGGCTTGCTTCGATAATTTTTATCTGGAATTTTATAGCTTTTAAGTCTCTCAATATTATCTTTAAATAGTCTTCAATACAACCAGCACGGTTCAACTTATTCAACTCAGCTAACACGAGGATACCTGTAAATACCAATGCATAAATAAAAAACAGACATTACGTATACTGTAAAAAAAACGTTTAAACTTCATGCGTAACTATAGAAGAATTTATTATTAAAGCTCTAGTATAAGTTTGTGAAAAATTAAAAAGGCAATTATAGCTTACGATCAGTTGTCACAAATGATTATGTGTAATTAGGATATCATACGCAACTCTGGCCTAACATCGGAAATAGAAGATGAAGCATCTGTAAATATATTTTGTAAGAAAGAAACCATGGCAATTATCAACATACTTACAATCAGCAGTAAGGATGGCTGGCATTAGTATACAAGATACAAATAAGTGTTCCGTTATCGGAATCTGACATATCTCATCAGGTTACTGGTATATCCAATGCTTTCTTAGTCACCAGGTTGTGGTAGCTCACAACTTTCAATCATAGCATATATGAAAAATACATTATCAGTACATATTATATTACCTATGTCTATGTAAAGTACTTACCCGTCCATTGTTCTTATAACATCTTTCACAATAGGGGCTATTTTAAATATTGTACAATGTAGACGGTAACTCTTAACTATATAACTCTCTCTCATGACTAACAGCTGGGCTAATAAAACCACAATAAAACGAATAAAATCGAATCAACAACACAAGCTTGCATATGGCGGTGCACCTACACTCACTGTATTTCGATCAAAATGTCGATTGCAGATCGATGCGCATGCGCATTACATTTGTTACATTTGAACTCATATAGCTCACAATGTATGGGTAATATGACCAATAATAATATTTTGTAAGTTCATGATTTTTGAGATAAAAATGAATATAAAACAAATAGTGCCTTTTAAAAAGGAAAAAAAAAACGTCACATGCTAAGATTTGAACGGGGCACCTCGTGAATGTTACGTAAGAACTCTAACCGCTAAGCCACGGGATCAGCTTTGACTCCGCCCTCGCTTCGATTGTCGTCTGAAATCTTTTATGCGACATTCAGCCAACAAAACGATCAAAAGCCAACGAACATGGAACGTTGCAATGATAAGTTGAACCAACGTACTTTGCCGATATTTAACTAATGTTGGATATTTATCGTTTGTAGAGTGTGACTTTGCGCCAACTATGTTACGTTGGCCCGAGTTATCGCCGACACTTAGCCAACGGACTGTGCTACCTGGGCATAAGTCAAAGTGTCGAAATCTATAACAATTATTGTATTTAACCATTACACTTAGGATTTGTGGTTCCATCCTTCACTCAATTGATTGTATTACACTCATTAGCTTCCTAATTTTTGAAGTATTCTAGATTTTCAACAAAAATTTGTCAAAAGTTTGGCAATCGATCACCCTGTAAGCGTAGTCCATCTCTTTATAAACTATCTATAGAAGAGGGTATTTAGCAACTGTTGCACAAAAATGTTATGTACCATACCGATATGAATTCCTGGTAGAAAAACTGTTCCAATTAAGGAGTCATCCACCAATCCAAACCTTCGATGAACCCTACTTCGATCAACATTACTTTTGTCACAAAAATGTAAATATCGCACATTTATTCTAGAGATAACGCTACTAATATCCATATGCTTACAGTAATCTACTTTGATATTTGTTTCGCTTGTACGGAGCTTTAACCAGTCGTATACGCTGACTCGATAACTGCATCGTTATTAAATTCTATTAATCTGAATGGAAGCGTTAAATCGACGTGCATTTGCCCAAATCCAATGAAACCGCAGACATATCAATTTCAATACCGCATTAATTTAATAGGATGTGCATATTAAGCAAAGGATATGAATTGCAAACCGGATAACATACTAAAAAAGAAACAGCATAATGAAAACAGTAGATACGCACATTGCGTCTAGTTTTTATATTATGCATGTGTATAATAGTGAAATGTGATATTCGACTAAAAATACTATATTTGCGATTTAGCTTAACTTCCATAGAAATATTTAAACGGGTTAAATTTGACTAGATCAAATCTGTACAATAAAAATTGAACATCATTACAATTATTAATGGATAATTCGGTTTTCTGTCGCACTTTACCACTGTATTATCTTGTAATTACAGCTCAGTGTGCACTGCCAAGTCCAGCAACGTTAGGCAATGGTTATTGGTTTCGTAAATTCCGCTTAAATGGCTTGGCAATGTCCTGAATAAATTACATAACTCGTCCGCTTTGTTGGTGAATCTTCTTGTAATGTATCCGAGCATAAATTCTGTCCGCATGCTAAACGGCTTGGCATGTTTAGATGTGTGTTTTAAGTCGGTTTTGGCGAAAGGTTGTGAACATGCTTCTCGCAGTTTATTATCCGTCGTACATATGCTTATGCGGAAATATCTTTTGCAAATGTATATTACGTTCGCATTTCTGTGATTATTACAGTATATGTACAGTCAATTAATGATTAAATGCAAATTTTACAGTTTAAATATTTATGGGTCTCAAATATATTTAGATGGTATGGTATCATATTCACATAATACTACTTGACTCACATTTATCCTCTATTACTTTCTCGGTATAACAAGAGTTATAATTTAATCGATCAGCAATCTGAAGTTTGCAGATTACTTTTTCGATAACCCAACAACGTTAATCACAGATATACGAATCACAACCTTATTAAATACTGGAAACCTTCTAAATTCATCGTACTGTCCGCGATGCACTTCTTAAAAATCAATACGCGTTTGTGACCTAATTCGTTGTCTACTGTGTGCCTCGAAGCACTGATGTTCTTCTCTATATACCTATACTCGAAATTAAATCACTACAACGTACTCAAGGGATGGTACGTATCGAATTGCTGTGTAAAGCAATTTCAGTGGCTAGTCTACAACAAACACTACAAGATCCGAAGCCCCGTATAGACAAACGTCAACTTTCAAACAATTAATATGATTTACAGTGATGCGAGAGAATATAGAAAAGGGTAACAGTATACTAACGAAAGTATACTAACGAAATATGACTGAGTGTGAGGTATAGCGTGCACTTCGAAATAAAACGTCAGTCTGTACAAATTATTCGGCATAAAATGTCTTAACGCTCCAATAAAGTACCTCACTGCGTAAAAATATAATGGTTTACAATCAAATTTTACGATATTGTGTTTGTACAATATGGATTAGCTACCGGTTTCGCTATAATATTTATATATTTAAGTAGATCCGTGTATTGACTTCGCGACAATTTTATACTTTATGGGTAATATCGCCGAAAATGATTTGTCGTTTTGGCAGGCAAGAGAGGATAAAAAATTTATTACAACTACTATAAAATGCACCGGCAATTCAACGATATTTGTACTAAAAGTATATATGAAGTCATAAACATCGGAGTGTTTTTTAATAAATTATGGCGACACACAAATCGCCAAAATTAATAAAAAATTAGATTAATAAAATACAAAATTTGGCTTTATGTCTTAAAATGAAAAGCTATATATCAACCGCTCAAATATTTGCAATCTGTCAGCATATTTTCTAAGACAAGCTATCAAATCTTATCATATCAGTCTGTCAGCCTTACGAAATTTTATTGTATATCGGAAATAATGTAATTAGTGAAAGCTGCTTTAGGTAGAACCGACCAATTCCTGATTTTGTTGAGTGATACGCTGTTACACTTATGAATAATTACAAAGGAATGAGGTTGAAGTAGAAAAGTTGCAGTGTTGCTACATACTTCAGTTCAACATGAATCCTATCTTCGTCAAACGTAATTTTAAGCCATGTATAATGTTACCATACATGTATTAAATATTAGCCATTTAGTTACAACAGTCACTCGCGATCAGCAGATTGCAGTGTCAATAAAAAATATCACCGCATGAAGATGAGAGTGTCGCCACAATTAAAACGCCAAATAAAATATATGACAAATTATATTAAACTCTTATACATTTACTTTGATTTTTACCTAAAAACCCCACCCCCTCTTATTTAAACAAAAACTTGTCTTCAACTGCATATTTCATCTGTTTTCTTCTCTTTTCTATTCCAGTTCTTTTACCCGCCAAAATTCAACTTCAAATCGTATCCAAGACCAGTAAATATTGGTCAAAAGCACGTTTCAATCTCGTTTGACTCATTAAATTTCCTACTCTTCTTTAGTATTTGTCTTGATTATCTACTACAGTCTTCAGTTTTCGTTTGTTTACTTACTTATGGGTTGTTACAGTGATGTCACAGTATCTTTTGCGTTGTAATCAAGTTCTAAAGTATTTATTACTGAGTTGGTATTGCACATTTTGACAAATATACGCAAACAACTGCATGGCTGTAGCTGTGTAACTCGGTAAAACCCAGCCTAATACTTCCTTTAGGCGGCGGGCTATCTAAAAACACCGTTTCACTTACAAAGTACTAAATACTCGACACAAAGCCATTCAGTTCGTCCTAATAAGGAAGTACTTTTATGTTTAGAAACACATTATTTCGTTGAGCACAATGGAGATTGGCATCTTTATACAGAAATAGTCAGAAATTCTTTTACGAATTTCGTAAATATAACCCTGTCCACTGCAGTAGCATTCAGCACCACCAAATTTAAATGTAACTCCTTATGAAGCCTTATTATCCAGTATGAAATTAAACTTATGCACAATGTCAATCGGATTATTGTTGTTTTGATAACTTTGGAGTTGAGACGTGACTCCATAATATTAACCGTAAAAGAGGTAACTGAACACGAAAATAATTTTGAATACCAGTAATGCGCTCGTGATGTTCATTTAAAACGCAAAAAGATGTTAAATAATTATGGTTACTTGAACAATAATAACTGTTAAAATTACCACGTTTCTTAAGATTGATTGAAAACCCAGAAAGCTAAATTTCAATTAGACTACTTTGTTAAATTAGCGCTATCATAATGTTATTTCAATAGCTACTTACGTTTTATTTTTATGGTGATATTGCCCGGTTGTGTGAAACGTTAAATATAACACTGAAGAAATGTTGAGTTAAATATTCTACGCGTTTGAACCAATGGGACCAAATTGTTCTGTCGACATTTTAAAAACAACATTTCTCCTGCATTTACACTATTTCTACGATTGGATCAATTACTTAAATTCATAAACAAATTTCAATACTTTTTTATTGTTATATGAAACTTACGTGTTCAACATTAAAAACGTAGGCATATTAAAAAGAGGTCCGTATTTCAGTTAACCATAATGGTTTAAATGAATGTTTTAATTTCAAAACTGCAAGAACTGTTGTATTAACATTAATTATTTCTCTCAGTGTAATATTACTCTCTATCGTAATAGTTCAGAACCAGCATGCATAATATAAAATATATTTTGTACCTAATAAAAGCAAATATATCAAATTTCTAACACGTTTCCTATCTTCTCGCAAGTTTCGTCACCGAAAGAAGCAGAAAAGAAGGAATCGCTTAAAGTCAATTTTCTATATCCTCGACACTTTATTATTTGAGCAAATCAGTTATCAAAAGCCGCGAGTTGGCGAACTCCGCTCCGACGCTCTTTCAATTTTCTTTGAGCTTTTAGCTCTGAAAGGAATGAGAGCACAAAGCAATAAGATTAGGGTAGAAAAAGTGGTTAATTGGGTGATACTATTTTTCATTAAAAGATGTCCATTGTTCTTTTAGAATTACTGAGAAAATGCTGTATAACGTTGGCCTTGGTCATTTTAGGAGGGAGAGGGGGACCATCATCGGTATACGAACCTCGCCGTACGGTAGAGAAAATTAATTTTCTTTTCGGCTTCCGCCGGTGTAATTAGAAAACGTTTTCGGAAGGACCGAACAGTATGGCGAGCTTGTATTACAACTTCTATTGTTTAAAGTTTTAATGAAGTAAAGGTGAAGAAAAATCAGATTAAATAACTTCGAAATTATGATCCTCGCGCTGTAATGTATCGCCCAAATTGTGGGACAAAATTAACGAAGTTAAATAATTGGATTTAAACGTCCTTTCTAAATCACCTGCAATGTTCTTTCCACATAAACTGGATTAACTAGTTTCATAAACCAAAGTATATTTTAACAGCGACAAAACAATAGGAATTTCGAAAATATAACTACATCAGTAAAATCTCTTATTAAAATCTCAAAGACGAGATCCTGATGTGCTGAAAAGAATTTAATTACTGTCACATCAAATGCAGGAGCAAGAGGAAGTGGTTAACCGTTTTTTAATCAACTTTAATGAAACGCCTTTATATTAGTTTCAAGGAGCATGTTTATTAATCTATAATATTCTTTTTATAGTAAAATAAAGAAGGTCCCTTTGTCTGAAGTAAATATAAGTAGAGATGCAGTTTCATACCTGTGATTTCGCTTAGCAATATGGTATTCATTCTATTACCTGTGTCAGCTTCATTTACTAGTTAAGCCCGTTTATTATTCTTTAGTGTTTTAGAATTTGAGTAATTCTTAAGATAATAAAATAATATTATGAGATGAGGTTCATACTTGCAGAGTAAGTAGCATTTACCGTGTTGATATACAATAATATACACTTTTAGATTAAATAACATCTATTTGTGAAAGCCATCATTCATTAGTTTCTTTGTCCAGAGGTGTGCAAAAAAATGGCACAACTCTTATCATCCCAAGTTTTAATCTGTGTAAACGGATCTGCCGTGATATACATTTAGATTGTCATAATAGACTTCATCTTATTATGATTATTATCATACAATCGCTAAAATTCATTTTAATTCATTATTTTAAGAACCTATATTTTCAAATCAATGCATGTTTTAAAATCCAGATATAAGATGCCCTCTAATAAAACAGTTACTACTTTCCATTTACTACATGTATTTTCACAATAACATTACTAGTTTAGTCTACGAGTATATAAACATGTAAATGGAACTTTTTATATCAACCGGCACTTCTGACGAGAAAAATCATCTGATGGTTGATTATTTATGTTAAAAATAACCAGATAGGTTGAATATTAATCAAAACTGATTTTATGATAAATATAAACTGAACTACACTTTACTCTTTGGAGTAACCGCACTAACTACACGGAGCAATTTAGTTTTTTTTTTGTTGCTTCAACTTATCCTCAGTTAACTACACTGATTTTAATATAGCAACACTATACAATTGTCTAAGATATTTGCTTATATGGGTGGTTTGATTTAGAATTCATTTTAATTGTGACAAATGCCAATGAAATAAGGTTGGTTTGAAGTTGAAGAAGTATATAAATAAAGTTTTGAAACATAGTAGGTATGTATTTGCACCTTATCTTTTTTAATAAAATATACTAAATGGGTTGCATATTTCTGGTCATGTTCCATTGACGAGGTGCACCATTACAATAATTGTATTCAATTGACCGTAAAAGTATTTTTTGGAAAAAGGCAAGAAATGGCAATAAAACACGAAGAAAATACGAAAGTACAAGACCCTACAACAATGCAATCCACACAAATAATGACAGCTAATAGATAAGTGTTGACACTATGATTTTGATGTTGGTGCGAAATATTCACCATAAAAATGAATGCCGAAATAAAAAGTTACATTGCAGGCATGGACAAAATTCCAATTTTTATATATATTATGGTTATATTTGAATTTGTGAGATATAAAAATCCGATATACATGACAGTACTATCAATACCAATAAAGCAATCATAATGTCAGTGTTTCAATTTTGTAATCGTAATATTAAATTTAATACATATGTATGACTCCACCGAAATTGAATAAATACTTCAACGTAACTACTAGGCTTCGTTGTTTTAGGTTTGTGATCTCTTAGCATTCTATTGCGTTTCTAGTTAGTTACAGTTTCTTAGTAACTTTTGTGAAACCAATAATAAATAAAGCATCAATATAGCGGAATATAAGGCGGCCGTATCTTTTTAAGCGAACGATTACGATGCCGGTGTAAAGGCAGCTAATGAACATCTTCAAATATCGAAAACCACATTGCGCATTGGTGTGTACGTGTGAAGGCATTTATTAGCTAAATAGTTTGTAACCTACATTTCTTGGATTTGTTCTAGTTGCATTTCGTCGATTATAATTACTGCCTACTGTCCTGCTCCTATGGTTTGGCCTATCGACATGAGTTCTTACATATCTTAGTTCTGAAAGTTAGAGAATTTGCGAAAATTCTTCAATAGGAACTAGCAAAGTTGTGGAAATATATTTGGGTGTTACTTTTCTTATTGGTTCAGTTCCGTTTTTTTTTTGAGATATCTTAAATAAAAATAAATCGAAAACGTTCTTGAATAAGATGTGTATAAATTATTAGATAAAAGTAATTACCGATTAAAGCATATGAGACTTACAACATTTTAGTTACAATTGTGTTTATGAAGCAAAATTGGTAGTGTTCAGTGGAATTGATTACAACAATCTAAATGAATATTTAGAGTACAGGTTTCTTATTTATCAACAGTAGACGGAAAAAATATTTCAGCATATGTTTTACAAAAACTCCTTAATTATTTATAACGTGAAGGTAGAAGTTTTGAATATTCAGATTCTTTATAGTAGTGAACAAAACTCTCAGTCGTAAACGAATCCTTTATAAACAGTTAAGACATTATTCAAGAATGATTGATGAAAATGTCTTTCGGATAAAGAGGATAAGATGGATTAATACTTCATTTCGAGAAATTAATTAATCAAGGAAACGGACGCAGATGGTTTATTGAATTACGCTCAAGGCACAAGCAAGACGGTAGTTCCAATACAGTAGGACTCTACCAAGCACTCGTTGGCCATACAAATTACGTATTTCATCGGTCCTGACCATTACCAAACAATGTATTCACCTCCCTTATGTCTTTCGTTGTCATTTATCCCTCTCACTCAAAGCTGTCTCACTCTTGTTTGGAGATCCGATTTATTATTCTTCGCTGCGTGTCAATTTTAATTACCGGGAACAAAACGATACTATCGCTTGTAAAATGCGCACTTTATTCGTGCTGTTGTATGTGTCGCAGGCTACGAATTATAATTCCTCGTCTTATACGGATGAGCGTGTCAGGTTTTCTTTATTGCAAATTTATGAAAAGATCTCCTTATATGCACACCACACGGTGTCAGGTTCTAGATTTATGTCCGTGGGTGGTGGATCACATGTCAAATATATACAAGTGAATGGTTGCTTAGAGTTTGTAACTGTAGAAGCACAGCAATATAACCTTAATTAGTACAAACGGTCAACACAGTTGTGTTTATCCTTATATGAATATAAAAATTCTGAATTGTAATTTACCTACTGGCATCCTATTTTTATTCAAAAAACTAGTAAATTATTAGATTAATAGACAAGGTTAACGAAATTAAAGAAAACAAATTGAAAAAACAAGAAGTCATCGAATTCTAAGTGAAGTTCAACCTTGATATAAAACGTATTTGTAAAATGTATCTTTATAGCTGTTCAGTTACATTTATTATTAGTCCAAAATATTAACTAGTACCTGCACTTGCCTTGGGAGATGAGTTTGGAAACTACAAAGAATACTTCAATGATTGAAATATAACGTACTTTATAGTGGGAAATTCAAAACTGTTAAATAATTTACACACAAATTCATTCGTATAGTAGCAAATTGATTAAAGAAATGTGAATATCTCCAATTTTTAAAAATAAATATACGACAATGGCATATAATAACATGTTATATTGTTTTGTTAAACATCCGTATCTGAAATTTATTTTGATAAATGTCCCAGTAAAAATAAAGCCAATGCATTTTCTAAGATTTGAAGATAACAATAAAATGGAATAGTAGAACAAAGAAAATTCTACCTAAATGTAGGCTTGTTTCTGACATTCTAAGATTTAGATATAGTTCTGACACTAATATAGAAGTACGGTCAGTCAAATACCCAACAAGACTCAGACCAGAACATTAATCAGTCAGAACATAGTCGATTTGTTATATCACTCGGAAGGTTGTAGTAAACATAAACTCTGTAACTGCAATACCATCCACTTTAAAATTATACCCTTCCGAAAAACGCTTGCAGGTCACATGCAGGATACCATTTATAGCCAAAGCGGCTATGCTTTAAGAAGGCCCACCAGTACGTGTATATCGTGTACGCAGTAATGTAATTTGAGTGGAATTCTCGGATACTATAAAGTGTAGGAAAAGCGATTCGTGAGATGCTATCACAACAAACGTTAAAATTAAACAACCAACAGAACTGTTTCTCCGTTTTATTATTCAAAATACTGCCGTCGGTGGCGGCAGAGGGAGTATAAAACGTGAAGATTAACCAAACAACAGCTGTTAGGTCGATTTTATACATATATACTATCCGTGTGCGAGACAACGTAACCCCGGGTTACGTACTGTGTAGTAGTACTAGTTCTAGTTTTAACGTTGTAGTGCCTGTGGGAAAGATTTTAAAATTACGGACCTAGATTAATATGCTTTTTGTTTGTTGCTCTGTTAGTTTGCTTGTTCGTGCTTGTTTGGTTTATTTTTAATCGCATCCTGAGCTTTATGACATAAACAGTCACTCTTCGAAACAAAAAAATGTTGTTCATAAGCTCAGGTTTTATATCGTTCATACATATTTATAACCGATTTCAGTCATATATATGAAGAACTATTATTTTAGCAAAGCTTTTATCTACCATTAAAGTCTTCCCGCCTTATATATATTTTATGATATTAAAAGCTCTTCCAGATGGAATTATTGGATAGATTCGTTAATCTTTTTAAATTGACAGATTTATAATTGACAGATTTTCAATATAGAATATTTTCAATAAATTTTGTAGTTTAATCATATGAATAGTTCCTCAATAGCATTGATGGTCAACCACTTATAGAAGCATGATATTTTGGCTGCAATAACATACATTTTCTTTGCGCCAGTCCTCTGTATCCAATATATTAGCAATTCGTATATTTAATCTCCATAATTGTGCATATATAGCGCTAAATGAATGTTTAGATGTGAAGTAGAATAAACTTACTAGGATCTAAGTTCATTATTGATGAACTTATAATAAACGATGAATATAATAATTTTATCATTTTAAAAGGGTGCGCAAAAATATTGATATTTAGAGCAAAAATTCATTAAAAAATTGCCATGTTCCTATTTAACCTTACAAATATTTTATAAAAATCTTTAGCGTCTTTATATGAATACATTATAATAATTTCATGCATGCGGGGTGGTTCACCGGGACCTGCATCAATTGATTGCGGAAAAACTATAGCTAGGAGTGATCTGATATTTTGATACTATACTAAAGTGGATATGGGACATTCGCTTAAAATGGTTTCAAGATATACCGGATCGATCAACTATATACAAATGCGGATTCTAAAAATGAAGAGATGTACAGGGTATCAGTTGCAAGTACAAGCGCCATATCCGTTATTATTAAATTCACGGCGTTACTAACTTATCGCTAAGTAATATATCTGCACATCAAAAGCTGTTATCATACCACGCGTTACTGAAATATTCTGCTATTCTGATAGAATCTAAATATTAGGAGAATCACCTCTTATCAGAATATAGAACGGTCGCCAGATTGTGTACGATAATGTTCAGGTTCGTAGTATGTAAGTTAGAAAACCTCGTGACCTCATTCGCCAAGAAATAACTAATTCTATTAGAGAGGGAACTTTTACTTATTACTCGCATATTTTTTTATACCTGATACCGAACAGCAGGCGCACGGAGGCATTTAGGTAGTCCCTGAAAACGCTCCGATGTCACGACATTTCGCCTATCGCTCAGGCAGGCATAATTCAATAAAGAAATAGCGCCCATAAAGCGCGGAAAGATATATTTCTGTGTGCTGCGTGGCGAAAGTGCTGTGCTCTAAGCCCCTCGCGCACCCCACGGTTCCACCTCGATATCGACAAGACACGGCCAAAAGAAAGAGATATTGGCGAAAATCATGCGAGTGGAAAGGTATATGTTGCTATGTCACATTCAGATATTAAAAGAAAATCTATGTTATTCTAGTAATTACCCAACATTATCCCATACTGTAGATATTTGTAATTTTGTTTTTTGCTTTTCTTATTATTAAAATACGAACCTATTACACTAACTGCAAAAGGTATATCCTCAGTTATCAAACTTTAAGTTTTTTTTATATATATTTTGAGAAGTTTTAGCGTGTTTATTGCCCATTTCTGGTATTAGAGAGCGAGAATGAGAAATAAAAGTAAATTAGTATTCAACAATTAATCATATGTAAATAATGACTAAATGGTACGTAGCTTACTTAAAGTACGTGAACATGAAGTCTATTTAGACTTGCCTCTAAGAATATGTCTGTTTTCTTGATACTTTTCACGATACCTGATTTCACCGTGAACCTCAATTCAAAATTGCAATAAGTCTAGATTGCTGCGATTCCGTAACTCAAACTGAGTAGTCCATATGAACCAAAAATCCTTTCGCTGCGTCTTTCAAGTATTCCTTTACACATTTTCCTCCGCATTTATATTAAAAATCTTTCAACAGCTTTATAGTTACAGGGGTACGAGAAACTGGTCGTAGGTAGGGCAGTACTTGCAAAGCAGTAGGGTTCGAATCCTACCGGTGACGTTTGTGGAAACGGCGTGCTAGGACTGTGCTCTGGTTGAGCAACAATTTATTGTTGGGATATAATTAACAGCGCAACGTTACTTACGATGAAGTGATGTTCCAATAAAACCATAGAAACATATTTATTCACGCAGTTTACTTAAAAGGAACTGTGTTGTGAGTCTCCATACATCTTGGAAAACGGCTACAATCACCACAAAAAACACTTGTAGCAATCAGTTATACAAACCTCCAATATATATATATAGATATAGAGAAAAACAATAAATCGAGGTAATCGGTCTGTAGTTAAATGAAACACTCAATTATTCATCTACTCTATATTTCGTTATGATTCATAACTTCTTCAGGAGTGTGCTAAAAAGTATCACAATCAACAAAGAAACCACAAAGAATTGGTAATAATTACTTAACAATTAGAGTTATGCACTGGCTAAATTGAATTTGATTAAAAAACATCGAATATTCGGACTAATAATTTACAATTCACATGTTAAAAATCGTTTAAACGTTCAATTGGAGATACATAAATGGAATATTATTCTGATTTATCATGTTAAATTATTTTTTATATTATTATAGAAAAAGCATTTTTATGAAATATATACATTTATAAATTCTAGCAATAACGCAAGGTTATAAATACAGACAGACCCAAAAGTAGAGTTTACATGTTATAGAAAAATAGGTGACCAAAAGGACAATGTCTCAAAACTGCAACAGACCGAGTATAGTATATTGTACTGAGTTGATTTAATCCGTTTCAAAATTAATAGAATGTTTATCTTTGTTAAATAGTTTATTTCACTTCGAGAATTAATCTGTTTTAATCAAAGTAATGTTTTATTTGATTAAAATTTTAATTGTATCAAAATCAAATTATTAAAACCTCAGTCAGCACAGGAGTAATGGACTGACAATAACTCGAGTTCATTGTCAGTCCATTACAAAAACACAGGTCATACCTTTGATTTTGACAATTAAAATTTTGTTTTAGATTAATTGTGAAATGTTTGTAAACAAAGATAAACATTCTATCAATTTTAAAATGGAATTCGATAAATGACAATTACTTTGATTAAGAAGTTTTGAGTCATTGTCCTTTTGGTCACCTTTTTTCTATAAATAAACTGTTTTGGGTAAGTTTATTTATAATTTGGTTATTGTAGAATTATATAAATGAATATATTTTAAAATCTTTGACTATTTGTTCAAAAAATAATTTAAATGATAAATCAGAATAATATTCCATTTATGTAAATGAACGTTTAAACGATTTTTCCTCTTGTCATCATTAGGCCCGAATATTCGATGTTTTTTAAAACTCAATTTAGAGTTATAAATTAATTTATTGAGTATATTCTTTGTGGATATCCATTGTTGATGAATGTCTCAAACAACTTCCTGAAGATTTTATTTAACGAAAAGAACTGATGACTAATGAGTGTAATTCTATTTTCATTGCGATTAATGGTATTGTATTTTTTGTCTAATCGGGTGGTCGAATAGTAATTGATTAATAGATATGATACAATTGGTAGATTTTTATTCAATCTAAACCAATTGCATCAGGACCAAAACCATTCTTGTTACAGTTTTCCTATTTTTTTGTGTTATTCAGTCTTTACTGTAGTTGTTTTTGTTAATTATTTTGCAAGATTTTTCGAATATTGGCTGTGATTTATACTGGTGCGATTGGTGTCTATCACTGCTTGTGATCAGAGGCTGTGTCAACGGCTCTGAAAAGGAAAAATCACTGCATACAGTGCGAGCTTATTCGGTGTATATTCTTCAAAACAGCTGAATAACTCTACTGTATTTGATTTTTTTTTTTGTGATTGAAATCGTCAATCTACAGCGGAAAATACATCTAAAACAACTGATGCTTTTTACTAATGCGATACATTCCATTCTAGTTCCATCTCTTTGCATAAGCTCCCTCAAATTCAAATGTGAAGATTTCATGACATCTACGAAATTTAGTAATCCCAAAAACACCTCATTTATATTACGCATGTGTCAGTCTTTATATTGATATGGTTGCAATCCATCTAGACTTTGCTGTATCTGAAAATATTATGACTCCAGTTTATATTTTTGATCCGAATTTGTTATATTTAATGAATTTAAACTAATGACAGAACCAAATTATGCTTCACTCTTAATACATTATCCGAAAGAAGGGTTAAGGCGATGCCATTTGATATTAAAAAACAGCAGAGCCGGACAACTATTTGCGCAATAAATGGACACTTGGTTATGATCCCTCCACCACAACAGTACATAATTTCTAAATCATTGGAGTTCTGACTGTAAGCGAAAGAATGTTTACTATTTGATGGCGTTTCCTATACAAAAAATGAATAAAATTGTTACAGGACGAAGCACTTTACATAAATGACCCCTACAGAATCTTTTGTTCAAAATACATGTTATAATAATAAATATAGTTGGATCGCCCAAGGGGCCAAGGTCTCCGACTTCTTTTGATTTATAAGCTCCTTTTTTTCGCATTCAATAAATGTATCTGCGATTTGAATAAATCGGCAAGAAAATAAGTTGAAACTGAGTTTTCAAAATATTCCAAAACCGTATCCAGAGTACAATTATCACATTTGTATTAGAAGTAGTACATCAATTTATATCTGTTCTTCAAAATTAGACCACACCTGTTATACACTATTTCTGCGATAGATACCATAAATCAATGTGCGGTTATGCATTTCGCACTTGCTATAACCAGTTTTCCATTGTGATTGTGACAAATATACGGAGAACTAAAAATTTCAATTGTTGAAGTTTGATGCAATAGGAATCTTCCTGAAAAGAAAGTTAGGACAAGCTCTGTGTCTAAGCGGATTATTCATATTAGAAAGGTGAAAACTCTTTGGAAATTTGCGATACAAAAGTTACAAAAATTAAGACTGATATTGTTGAATATCTACATGTCTTGCTTAGAGGAATAGATATAGGCAGTGTAGTAAACTGTACGTTTAATAACTTCATAAAATTTTCAACTCATTGATAGTGTAATGCAGTTGAACACAACTGAACAAGGTACGGCAATGATATGATTTTCTTAGAAGCACAACGAATGTCCGATGGTTTGTAAAACGCTCGTGATATGAATTCACATTAATAACAAGTTATTCTCGTACATAACTCAATATCCTAATAACAACTAAAGCTGGTCAAAATGCGAATTGCGTGCGCTTTAATATAGATGAGAACAAAAAAACATTTTCGGAACATTTTAATATCACCATATTTTTTCGAAGATTTTATCTAGTTTCCGTGTGACTAGTTTCGTAAAATACTACTACTACTTTGTTATTCGGAAGGTAGTAAATATTTAAATCACCTGAATGATATAAAAAGCAACCTTTCAAACATGGTAACATATGTCTATAAAATCAAAATATTCATATTTATTCATTGCGTAAATGGACCAAACCTGTTGTTTATAGTTATCTAAAAAATCAGTCGCGTATAATACTCTATGCCTTTTGAAAGCGAAATGAAATAATAGTAGTTATAGCTCAGTACATACATATATAGCTAATGTGTTCTATGAGGTAAAGGTTAACAGTTTACTTCGCTTCTTGTAATTAGTCGAAATTATACGTTTCAAAACAATTTTAAAGGGTCCTTGACAAGATGATGGCTGACTCTATCTAGAGCACTTGGAATAAAGAAATAAGTATCTAGAAGTTTTTGTAGATAATCATTTACATTTTAAAACGCCAATAATGCTTATCCACTAAGACATCAATTTAGTTAACAAATAACAAAACAAGAAGGACTCTTAACAGAGTTAACATTTTATATATCATTAAAAAGTATTTTTCGTCCACCATTAACATTTAATTCCGATTTACATTTGAAAATTTTAGGAGAACGTAGAATCGACCTCTGTGAGCCAGTCACCTCCTTGTAACCCCCCTTTCTGACCATATTCGAGGGGCATCGAAGGCAAATCGCTGTGCACTGTTCAACGCAAAACTTCGAAGCAATAGCAAATTAGATTTGTATTCAATTTAAATTCTTAGAAGCCTAAAACTTCGGAAACGGAAAAGAGAACGAACAACCGTCGCTGTTCCAATCTACCACTTCTGCAAGAGGAAGAAGAAGGCATAATAATAACAAAGAGGGTTGAAAGATTGCTAGCGCGGATGCTTACGAAGGTTAGTTCAAAAACAACACAGCTGCTCTGTTGAATCTACATTGTCGTTCGGAAGATTAAGAACAAATACGTGAGAATTACAAAAATACAGTTTCATGGATATATAACAAAGTTTGTACAGCTGTTAAATGCGTTTAATTTCTACAGAGGAAGTTGGTATGCGTATGTGGAATAGTACGATGAAAATAATAAGTTAATGTTCTAGATATTTACCTCCAAACGGCCATGGAAGTTAGCTAAAAACAAATGGGACGCGATTTATCTTATGATCAGGTTATATTAAAAGGCATTTAGATTACCTAAAATATTCTGGATTCTACTCGTTAAAATACACGTAAACACATCACGTAATTCGTTTTGCACCACTAACCGATTTGAACTTAGACACTCATGTTGTGGGTTTGGATTTTTGATTTGACCGGAAACTGGCGCATGATGAACTCAGAAACATGCTGATGCTATTGATTATGGTAGTTTTTAAGATTTAATCTTTATGCAGTTTTAACACGAGGTGGGATCTACCTGTTTCATTTCAAACTTCCTTCAGTCGAGTATAGTTTTAGAGAAAGCTTTAAAGTTTCCCTAGATTTTATACAGTTTGATTTATGACAGACAAAGTGCAGTACGACTATAGTAACGGTCTTGTACCCAGACACTAGTTATTTTTTATAGTTAGAGGGGAAGTAATGGCTGTCACAACGTTAACTAAACGTAGAACGCCAATTGGCTGCTAACCCCACTAATTCTACGATCATCTTATCTACGCTTAGTTATTTTTTATACTTCATAGCATTCCTCGTTGGAGGGCTAATGAAATGATAGATATTGTAACAAAAAAGAGCTAGGTGTCGAGATTTTTAGTACAAGTTATATTTTGTTTTAGTGCTACAAGAATTGAATTTATGAAAGCTCGCTTACATTTATGTTTATTCGTTAGGTAACTTGTGTATGTATGTTCTGTTGTTGGGACGTTCTTAACTTCGAAAAATGTACTACAAAAAATTCATATCCAATAAGTATTTGTTGGCTGTCAAAAATTATTCTGCAGTTTGCTCATATTTATGCGACCATTTAATGGTAACTATACTGATGAACCGTATCACTTGAACATCGGTGTACATGCAATGTTAGTCCAAAACTGGAGAGATATAGCTTTGAATTTCTGGTGCAGAAGAACAAGCACGAAGAAGAAGAAGGAAGAAAAGTTCCTTGGCGTGGATGAGGAGTATAAAATATGCGGCTGAGTCCCTTCTAAGTTCGTCGGTTTCGTCTCATCCACACACACACACACACACACACGCGCGCGCGAACGCACACATACAGTTATAAAGGAGGAACCATTGGAAGCACGGCACAGGGCGCGTATGGATTTGCATATACAAAACGTCAGATGCCAGTGCACAAGAATAGCTTTATCGTGTACTCGCACGCCGTTACCGCACAGCTACCGCAAAAGCTCCTCATACTACTTATGCCACCATGTTCCCCAAACCCATGAGCCCCTTCCAGTCGCCTCCTTCTTTTTCCATCCCTATTCATCACTTTACCGGTTCAGCCCTCTCTCGGGCGTTTTTTGGAATCGATATTCACCCTTCCGCGACGTTAAAGAAACAAATACAGGCGCGCACACACCCACACACAGACACACACACACGGACGAAGGCATACATGCCATACCATACTACTATTTCTAAAACCCGCCAGCACTCTAAATACCACCGAGAGAAGCAGGGCAAAACGCCGCAACCTTACTTACGCTGTATGGCGGAAAGAGATCAAATATGTGTTTATAGTAGCTTAGTATGTAATTTAAATTTTAATAGTAGTACTAGTGGAGCTGCGATGCACTCTGGTGTTGTTGGCAACGACGATGGCAAATTAACTAATACATAATAAATGGCGCTTACTTCATAAAAAGAAAACCACAGTGAAATTTATCATACGCTGTGTTTATGGAGGAAAATGTTTAGAGGAATTAAGAGTGGCCTCTTTGTACCGTAATTCTTTAGTTATCCGCATTAAATACTCTATATTATGGACGCTAAGGAATTATTTATGAGCAAGCCATTACCTTGATTATTTATTGGTATGCATCTACAGGTTCTTATGAAGCTCATGCATTGTTAATTGCATGTGGGTAAAAAACAAATACTACTATCCAACTACAATGCCTTTGTATGGTCCATCATCACTGAAAGCTAAGTAACATCGTACATGCATAAATAATAGACGTACTGTAAGTACTTATCTTTTAATCCCAGATATATTTCCACTTGTCGGTTAAATAAAACAGCAACTAATTAAAAATCAATTTATTACAGAACGTAAATTATTAGATATGCTTTTGCTTAAAATATTTCTTCAGCAGAAGAAATTGACATTTAATATGGGACAAATACTATTGAAACATATTCTCATGCCTATTAACAAAAACATCCACAAACAAAGAAATCATTCATATATCAAATTATGGTTACATTTTCAAAGAATGTAAAACTACAATTATAAAAATGATTTGAAGTATCCATATGTCAACGTATTTTTTGTCAAGCTGTAACAATTCAATTCAAGAACTAGGAGAAA
Source organism: Holotrichia oblita (assembly GCA_023690525.1). Classification (NCBI taxonomy): domain Eukaryota; kingdom Metazoa; phylum Arthropoda; class Insecta; order Coleoptera; family Scarabaeidae; genus Holotrichia; species Holotrichia oblita. The sequence continues at coordinate 37,341,745 of CM043018.1, read as the reverse complement.
ACATCACAAAACCCTTAATTAATAAAATTCAAGCCTGAATTAAATTATTATAAATGACTCCTAAATTACAGTAGGTAACAAATTTTAATTTTTTTATTTTTCCTTTGTGCAGTTTAACTTTCTCTTACAGTCGTAATAACAACAATAAAAACAAATTATTCTGGCAAGTCAGGTTTGGGCACAAGCGCTCTGTCTTAAAATGTTTTCATTTTTACTTTTCTTTTATACTGTTCATGGTACCTTCTAATAAGTTCACTAACAACTGCTATGTAATTGTCAGATTTTGTGTCTTCTAGAAAATTTTGGGTTGCACTCTTAAAAGCATTCCAAACACCACATTCCAAGTCATTTAAAGTCCCTTCAAATCGTGCATCTTGTTCTAGACGTTTAATTTGGAGTTTTACAAAAATTTTTTCTTTAAGTTTTGCATTTTTTTTTTAATGTGTGGTGGGTGCTTAGTTGCAGTGACTCCGTAAGCTGTATTACTTGTCTGGCTATCACTGCAACTCTTGCGGTGTAGTTTGGTATGTGTCAGTTGTGTTTAAACATTAATAATAATAATAGTTATATCCCTTTATTGCCCAACAGAGAAAACCTCCATTAACAGGACACACAAAAAAACTACTAAAATACAGTGCTTAACGAACTAAGTATTAGAAACAATAATAATGTAACTTATACAATAATAAACTAAAATCTAGAAATCCTACAAGTACACAGAAGAGAAAAAGATAAATACGAGTTATGTGTTATACTTAAAAAAATGGATCAGCATATAAGCTGTTTGCATTTCTAGCCATCTGGCCTAGCGGAGCTTTATATAAAACATTTGTTCTGGCTCTGATGTTTTCAAAAGTATCTATAGACCTACTACCGTTTTGTGGCACAATAAAATTGCATTTGAAATATTGGAAAATTTTTGTTGGACGCATTGTAATCCACGACCATGCTAAGCCTCAAACCTAAATTGGATGTGCAGTGGCGGTAGAAATATTTTATCAGGTTCCACTAGTGCCTTCTGAAGTCTATTCATTTATTCAGGAATATACTGAGTCCTGGCTGGCCAATCTTTAACAACGTAATAGGAATTTCTCGATCGACTGTACTACTCACAAAGGAAACAACAGAGCTTTGTATATCACAGTTGTAAACCGAGTAGAATTGCCAAGCGCTAATATGCCATTTGTCCACTTTGTAATTAATTTTGTCGGGAAGACAAGTCATATTTTCATAAGTTTCCTTCATTTGGACTGCGTAACCAACCGGGATTAATGGATAAACGTTTCCTATATGAAGAAGGATAGCTTTCAAACTCAAGTGCAAAGTATCAATAAAAAGCCGCCATTTTTCTGAGTTGTCCTACTGCCCTAATATCAGCATCAAATCGTCGATATTATTGCAGAAAGAAGATACTATTAGTAGTAGACAGTTAAACTGCTTTTCATATACTTCAACGGTAAATTTATCATCTACTATCTGCAGTTCGTAATAACTATTCCTACCTTCCTTATGTTGTAGACAAAAAAAACATTTTTTATCAATACCTTATTAGCCGTACAAGTAATCCCGACTGGAAGTAGGTTGGGTAATATCTTCAGGCGAGTGCTTGAATCTTGTAACAATGCCTCCACAGATAGGTACATACTTCGGTTGGGCTACTATTCGTCCTTGAAATATATTTGAGAGCGCAACATTATTTACGGCGCGGTAATGTAACAAAGCTGCACTCAACAGCAAGTATCGATACCAGTGACACATATCAGTGAAATATTAAACGCCTTATTCGTTATCAAGCCCAGTTCTCATAATCTTCATTTGTTTTTGATATTTTTCCTCTTTCCATAATTTCGACATCTTTAGTCGAGTAATTTGTACGAAATGCTCGATAATATTACAGTACACTCGCGATGCGTCATTATCCTGATTAAGTTGGATTTTTGGGGGCTATGAAGACCAATCTCCCATCTCAAGCGGCATCAGCAGTAGCAACAGTAGCAGCAGAGGCGGCAGCACATTAATTAACATGTATTCAATTCCGGTTTCTCCCCGTTGTACGCCGACCCTCTCTATGCCTATTGCAAGAGCAAAATTTCATCATGTCAAGTAGAGGCGTTAATAACGCAAGGCAGGCGCGCAACTGTCTCAATTTAATTATTAGGATTAGGCGTTTATGTAATCCAATCTGCCTTATAATAGTATCGCTGCGAAGTATTATATCAAGCTAGGAAGCGGCTTTTGTTGTGTATAGATTTCGCATTTGTTTAATTTTTGAAGTTTGAAAGATTTAATCAAAAATGCTGCTTTTGTATATAATATCTAGATGGAACTAATATGTGGAAACTATGGATATAAATGTTTAAAACAAGTAAATCATAAGCTAAGTAATAAATTGTTGGTTGATCAATGTACACGATCGGGTTTAGGAAATCTCTTTGTATAATCTTTAAGCAAAAATCATTGTCCAGCAACCATTTTATATTCCAACCTTAGTAAAATGCTTAGCTCGCCACTGTTGCATACTTACCTCTCAAAAATCTATCTCGTTTGTTAAGTACTTGCAAAATCAACTCAATATCACAACTACTTTGCTTGACTAAATTGGTATCCTACTACACTTTCTTTTTATAGATAGAAAATTCGATTTCTTATCTAAATTTTCCTTTAAAATCTATCATCAATGAATTCTTTAATACTACAAATCAAATTTTGTATATACGGGATGGAACTGCTTAGGCTTTTTATCTGTCCATTCGCCTTCCAATACCATAGAATTGATCGCCGCATTAACTTTTTATGCAACGTAGAACCCTCTTGAAAAACCTTTTTACCCTGGTACAGTAGCGGAGAAAAGTGAATTATAATCATTTTAGAGCAGCGATCATATCATGAAAGGTACCTATATCGGACGTTTAAAAAAGCCGCCGTTCATACAACACAAAAGCGAATCAATTTTCGAAGCAAATTCAATTACGTCTCGATGTACGGGGGCGACGTGGAACATCCTCGGATGGAGAGCAGGGCTGGAAAAAAAGGCAGCGAGCCCGACGACTAGCAGGAGGGCATAAGCGCCGAAGTTAAGTCAATTGTTACGCATTGATATTGTCAGTGGTATTACTACGGCCTCCTGAGCAAAAGAGTACAAGAGAAAGGACCGCAATCAAAAACCTATTACCTATTCCCATACCACTGCCATCAATCCCCACATTTGATCCTTTTTCTAATTGTTCCGCTACTGGTTGGTGAAAACATGGAAAATAGACAATGTTATTATAATCAGGAGTAATTCATAATCACTACATACTAGATACATAGTGTATGAGTTTGCTGTCGTAAAAATGTATTGTAAATGAATCCGATCTCTACATTACTAAAAATACGTTTAAAAATAATTGTATACATTTGGTCACCCTGTATTGTAAAAGTACGTGTGAAGTGATAAAGAGCTTTCATATACTTGTACAATTGTAAATCTCCGGGGAACAATTCACTCGCCAAGAAATCCCAAGAAATTTATGTGAATTATCCATATCGTTCCTAAATTAGTAACGCACACAATTTATTGTATTCATTTCTTAATATCCCGTTTTTCCGCTAATATCACCATGCATACTGTGTAACGCATAACTTTCTATTAAATAATCCATTTAAGTTTCAGTTTATACAATAAAGATGAAATAGTTGTTTTCTGGAGAAGACTGTAGATCGTGTGTTTAACATGTAAAGTAATTGTGCGACACAGCGTAATTCACTTTTGTCGGAAGCCTGAGCCGATTAAAAGCACGGGAACTCAAAGGATTTTCATCGTTCACAAGGCTTTGTTTCCAGTTCACGTGGACAAACGTGTTACTCAAACAACTTATTTACAAATGGCAAAAGGTGGAATTGGTAAACTCCAGTCAATTGAAAAATAATTCTGGATATACGTTGGGTTATATATCAGAAGAATGTCAAGTTTGCCATCAACAAAGAGAATTCTTTTCGCCAATGGAACTCCGAACAATAAAATCCCTTAAACCATTTTATTATACCTCGATATACTCTTGAAACGCAATAATTCTAAAATATTTACGAAATAGGCAAAAGTTATCTACTGCAGAATGTAAAATATTTCCAGTGCCCGCTCGCCTTTTTGTCGTAGAGTTCACCCGACGCGAACGGATATATGGACCCGGGCGCAATATATCCTCAAAATGGCTGCGAAAACAACTAAGTGATAGTGGAGTGGACCCCAAGGACAATCTATTCGGACGCACACACAACCAAGTGGACTGCTAGGGTACGGACTCGAACGAAAATGGGAAATTTAAATGGAATGAGTCGCGTTTACCATGCCAACAGTTCGCGAGCGTAGAAAAGTGGAAAGATAACCGACAAAAAGGAAAATATTTTTCATATTTGAAGTGTTTATTTTGTTATAAATAACGTATAGCGTACGAATTTTTGGTCTCTTGGCTCCGTTGATGGTGTTATTCCGTTTTATCTGATATCCGGTAGAATATGAAAGAAAACGTTTTATATTACAGAAATTTCATCATGTCAGAGTGCGACCTGTTATTTTTGATGAAAGTTATTCCCATTGCTCTGTTGCTCTAGGTGACAAAATTGAAACAAATAAAATATAATAAAATTGTTCGCGTGCGGTAGCTTGCGGTGGTGGGGGATTTGCTACCATACCATAGATTTGTTAAAAATAAACAAATATGTAGAAAAAAAGCAGAATTTTAAAACAAAGTTGTCTATTTTTTATTTATCGCGACAGATGACCTAGTATCAGTAGAACAAATATCGAAATTTTAATAGATAATGTCAACAACGCATAACCTAAGAGAATGTATAATATTTAAAACACGACATAACATAATGCCAATCGCACACGTTCACAACACTACGATATAAATAAAAACAACGAAAATGTATCTAATCCAGTGAAGCGGTTTAATTTTAGTACAAGGTAAGCGTTTTCAACAAAGATACACAATACTATTTCAGTTTGTCTTTTGTTTTTTTGTATTTTTTTTTATTATTTACCTAACTTTAATTTAATATTTACTGTAAGATTATAGATCAAAGAAAAACTCATGATATAGTTTAAAATGCCACATTATGCAGTATGCAAACAGGAAGGGCAATGGCTTTGCTTCATATCAATTCAACTGAGGACGTACCCATATGATTACGATAACTACATGGAAACACATTGTATTTATGTAAATGGATGCACAGCACACAGAATACAATAAATAATGTACTTTGCAATATCATATTGAAACGAAAATAATTTTTCGGAGCTAACTGAATTTTTTTTTACATGACTTGATGAAAACAAGCATTATAATAACGCTAATAATGTTCTGCTCAAAGTTTTTCTCAGTATTTTTATTATATCTTTACACTGATTTGTTTTTGTTGATCTAGTTTAACCTCTAACATTATTCAGCTTGTATTTCCTCCTATTGTTAATTCGGTCATCGGCAGGTGGTTAATATATCTTTTTATCGTAGTGGAAAATGGTTTAGCGTCTAACAACGTTATTTCTATACTCTTGTCTGTCAACCCTTTGTCTGAAAAAAATAGATTTAACTGAAATGAATACTTTGCAACTTTCAAGAAATGTGACGACCATAAAGTAAATAACATTACACACAAGTTTGTAATAAAATTAGCGTCTTGAAATTAAAAAAATTATCATAAAGAAATAATTTGTTCAGTCATATGCAAGAAATTGATTTTTAATTGTTATTATTTGTAAGGAATAATACTCAAATTAATGAAGATTCCTGATATATGGTTAGTTTTGGAAAAAATATTATCAGATATATTTCCAGTTTTAGGTCAAATGAAGCAGCAATTAATTAGATACCAATATATTCCAGAACATGTATTATTTTGTTTTGGAAGAAGTATTGTAAACGAAAACATAATAACAATTGAAGATCGTTAAGGTATTTTGTGGATTATCAGACAATTGAAAATCATCCGACATATAAGCTGGACAGATAGCAACAGACACCCCTTCTCATGTACAAATTGGATAGCTTCATGAGATAAGAAAACATTACTTTAAAACTGTTATAACACTTTCTATATTATCGGTATAGTAAAAGACTCAGGAAATATAATCATCCAATTCTGCTGCAGTATTTAAACAATGTCAACTAACATCTAATTAAAAAGGAACTCTCTAGGGTCGTTCTAGAAAAACATAAACCACATTTTCACACACTTTTACACGCCCACACACATAATTAATTTTAAATTTTCAGTTTAGATTGTCTTTTTTTTAGTTAAATTTAAAGGGATAATTTTTAATACTGTAGTTGTAGTAAAATTTAAATATAGAAATATAGTGCCATCTATGCACCGATATTAAAAAGTGAGTGAAAGGGTTATAGAAAAACTATACTTTAGTTATAGCTGTTTCAATTCTTACGATATATATGTATATTCTTATATTAATAAAATTGTAGAATTTGTAAACGATTTCGTAATGTTATTTTTTTTTATTTGTGTGTTTGATTACATTTCGTACTTGGGTCATCTGGCTGCAGATAAAAACTCATAAATCCCGAGATTTGTATTATTGTAAAATTTTGATTTTTATTACATTTCAAACCACAGTGCAATTCCGTGTGGTCTTCTTTAAAATAGTTGCTTTCTGAGGCCACATATATCTGGAAACTAGTTTTATATTTCTCATATTGGTGAACTCCCTGAAATCCCTATCAGTTGTGTGTAGGCAGCTATTTCAATAGTGTTCAATATGTTAGCTCTAAAATGGTGTCTTTTGGAAGAAAAACGAAGCCACTTTGAAACAAGTTTAGGAGCTGTATGACACCCCGTCGTGATGTATGGTGCCATTCGTTTTTAAATATGAGCAAGAATTTTAATTGGGTTATGCTTCAAAAGTACGCGATTGATATTTTATGTATTAGGTACAATCATATATACATATGTGTTGAAGCAAAGCGTTACTTGTGACCTCAATTAATGTCTAATTAAAAGTTCTAGTAAGTCTTTTAATTAACAATATAGAATTTGAAGGAGTTGGCTAATGTAATCACTATAACGTCTTGACGATACTAAACGATCAAAGACAAGCTTTTATTTTGTTAAACCCTAAGGTACTCTTAAATGTTGTTAAAATACCTAATTTAATTTCTTCAAGCTTACTTGTTTCACTGACAAGGTGGGATTACAAAATTAACCACACGCGCAAGGTTTATATGTAGGTATCTATTGTTTTATTCAGACAATGTCGCAGGAGAAAGTAAGTCTACAATGCATAACTACAGCGTTAGCTGTTCCCTTTCGTACTTTTGCTTGCCCTTCCGACTGGCACACGTTGATTGTCCTGCCACTCGACGGGAAATTCTTCAGCGAGAAAATTGCTCGTTGTTTCATTAGCGTTTAGCTTTTTGTTTTGTGAGTTTTCTTGTTTCGTCTGTTTCGTTCATTATCCACGGCCGGGCAACTCGTAGAGGGTGGCTCACGGAAAGAAGATATCCCTTTTCTAAATTGGCGTTTAAATAAGCGAGGGTGCATCTCCGTGAATCTGCGACGGAAATACGTACAAAATAAGAAAGAAGAGAGTAAAATATGAAGTCTCTAGAGGTGAAAAAGTAAATCGTAATGTGTCGATATTACTTAAGGAATGTTAGAATTTTACGCCGGCGCCGGAGCGATGATGTATCTAAGAAAATTCTACTTTATAAATACAAAAGACGACACGTTCAAACTCGTTTCGGGAAATGACACCTTCGAAGCGGACGAAATAATAAAAGAAACAGACGGTAAAATGTCACTGTGTGCTCGTCGTAAAACAACGACTGGTCATAACTTTGACGTTTCTGAGCTAACTGTATAATGCAAGTAATGAGAGGTAAAAGCCGTACGAAAGAAAATGCACTTCTGGGAAACACATTCTCGTGCTTACATATTACATTCTTTGGTTAGTGTAGGACCACAGTGTAGTTATCGTAAACAGTTTTAAATAAAGTGTATATAATATTTGGATTAGACCGTTGTAACGGTCGTTAACCAGCGCGTTGTTAACGATCGTTTAACATTTAGATGCTAGAGATATATTTGCAATTATCGGCATCATTTCCTATTACATTTTCTTGGTGATGAGAAAAACAGCTAAAGAATTTTGTTTACAACTTTTAATTCATTTAACAATAAAGCTTATGCAACATGGAATGATTTGACATGGGATTTCCTAAAACATTGTTAGCTTTATTATAGCATAAAGCCACTACATCTTTTACAAATTGTTTGACTGTAGCTTTTCCAGCTAATGACTTTACATCTCATTCTATGAGTCCATTCAGGCCAGCGACCACATTGGTCTGCTCTCGTATCCGTTGGTGGAAAGTATTGCATTACACTTACTCTCTTTTTGAATTGCAGGACATTTTCCATAGGTACCTAAATTCCGTTTGCGAGTTGGCTACTTGGTTCTAAATTTTCACAATGTCTCTGTGTTCAGAAGATGGTAAAATAGTCTTAAGGTACCAACGCTTGTTTGGCAGCTTTATTTTATAATTGCTCACACTACAGTCCTACAAATCAACGCTACCAATTAGACGACTGTATTCAGCTATAGCAAAAAAAACTATTGATTTTCACGTGTTGCTTATTTGTTTTATCATACTTTTTAACCGAGAGTTAAGTTGGTTTCCTTCCAGCTATATTTCTTTGTGTGGCAATTGCTTAGTTGCAGCGACTCCTAAGTTGTATTACTTGTCTGGCTATCATTGCAACTCTCGCGGTGTAGTTTTGTGTGTGTAAATTGTGTTCAAATGGCTTTGTGATAGCATCATATTAGCAAGCATATTGACAATGACGTCACTATCTTCAGAAGTACGCTACAATTCGTACTTATTTAATTGGTGACAATTTAAATCTAATACGAGTTAATAAGGAATTCAGATTTGCACTTCTAGAATGTAATGTAATATGTTTCACGATATTTGCTAACCACCTAACCGTTCTTCCAACTTCTCATACTAAATACATCTACATGCACCCTTATTACATAGTACCTCATTATGTGGAAGAAGGGACGTCATTAATTCTCCAAGCGTCGCTGTTCCAGTACAATGGGCATTGTCCGAACAAGAAGAGAGGGCTGTATAATTAATTAGAGTCTGCAGAGTGCCCGGAGTCCGGACGTGCTGGAACCAGAATCGAAGTCCGGGTCAAGTCTCATCGCCGTCGTCTTCTGTACCAGCGATATACAACAATAGCATAAGAGAACTGATGCAGTGCTTCTCTTTAGAGAATGTGCTTATTTCTCGCGTATAGTCAGATTACACGTGGATGTGAATGATTGTGGTGTGCAGTACTATATCTCTCCTACGCATATCTCGTGCTGCAAGATTAAATCTAGTATTAAATGCAGCTTGTACATTGTTGAACAGGACAGTAAATCCACTAAAAGGGATCTCACATTTGGGAAAGTAATAAGGTTGCAGAAGATGCTTTGATTATAAATGAAATAGACCCGTTCTGTGAATAATCTAATATCTAATAATAATATTTTACACAATACTTTATATGACAATTTATTAAAATAATTACATTCTTCAAAGTAATTTGAATTAAAAAAGCCTTTTTTCGTACTAGTTGTAATTACATTCAGAAAGACAGAAAAAGCTCTAACAGTGAGGAAACACCATTGAAATAAACTAGAAAGTACTTAAAGTGTAACTCCTAATTCAAGTAAGCCTAAACTCAAGGAATTTATAGAACAGCTGAAATTATAAATCACTAGCTTCGGTTTACCAATTCCAGCCAATATATATAATGTAGCTATTGGGGTTCCCAACAGCATTATAATACGACTACATGATGAGTAAAGTTATCTAAAGCATTAATTTTCTTAAATTTGCACTTCATAAACGTTTAGACGAAAGGAATTCCGAACACCACACTCTTGTTTGTTTATTTTAAATTTATTGTACGTTTCACTTAAAATACCACAGAATTAATTCATTTACTTCAAACAACGAACCTAATGAACTATTTTATCTCGACGTCTCACTCTTTCGTATAAATTTATGTGACTATTTTCAATTCTACAAGATTAACAACCTCTTCCGTTGACTTTTCGGCGGTTAGACTGATCGCGTTCCGCTTCTTAAGTTCTCGCCAAAGACAGTGTATTTGATCTCGCGCCAGTTACAACACAAAACCGAATTAGACTAAACATGAGAACGTTTCGGATAATGATTTTTTTTTCGTATCTAAACGTAAAAAGAGTAGACATTCCTATGTTTATGGTTTTATATTTGTATTTAAGTGCAACTAACAATGTAAAATGTCTACAATTTCGATAATCCAAATCAGTTGTTCTATTGTAAATTCTAAAATACATCCATGTTGAACATCACACCGTACAGCATTATGGTGCAAATAATTCTGGTGTTTTTAATTAATTTAATCGCCCGATTACGCGTACTAGTGCTTATATGTTGCTAGAGAAAAGCAGCTTTTTTTATAGCCTGAATTCATTACTTTCTCAGTGCTTAGCATTTATTTCCTATGGCCATTTTCCCACGTTTTAGAGTCTGTAGAGCTTGAGATGTGTGAAGTGGTATATACGAGCGTCATCAAGAGACGTTATTTTGACTTACCAAATCTGAAGGACAGTTCTCTTTTATATATTTAGTACTAGGTAGATAACATTTTGCTGGTTATGACGTGTTTCGTCTGTTATCGTAAAAGGGCTATAGCCGTAGTAAGTAGCTCCGTTACATATACGAGGGCTGTCCGATATTAAATGTATAAACCAAAATGTTAGTAACACATATTTAAAGAGAATATTGCTACAAAAAACTACCCACGTTTATTTGTCGACATATTCTCCGTAAAGATTAGGACATATAGCCCAGCATGACAATAGTTTGAACATCCCTTCACGCCAGTGTTGCCTTTCATGTCGATTAAAGCAGTTCATAACTGTGTTTTGCAATTCCTGTCGATTTGCAAAGCATTTCTCCGCCAAAAATTTCGTCAGAGGTCAGAATAAATTAAAATCGGTGGGGGCTAAAGGAGTACTGTATGGGGTATGTTGGAGGACCTCCCACCTTCGCAGTGGCAACCACTCTTTGATTTGATTTAACGTGTGCGGTATTGCGCCATCGTGCAAAAGTTTAACTCCTTGCCGTAGTCGTCCCGACCTTTTCCTACTAATGGTTGTATGCAATTTCTGGAGAGCTTCATAATATCTGTCGTTCTTAGTGGTTCTCGGAGATCATTTTCGGCACCCAACGGGACAAAATTTTACGAAATTTAGATCGTATATAATTTCATGGACACAACTCTTAGGAATGCCAGTCATTTCCGCCATTTCATGAACATTAATCCGACGATCCTCCCTAATCAAACCTTCACATATCGAGCACTTTTCATCGGTGTGTGAGGAGGTCCTTGGTCTGCCTTTCTTTTTCTCCGGACCATAGTTTCATTCATTCATTTCATCCGGACCGACTCACACAACAACGCTTCAGATTCTACTACAATGCTTCAATCTGTCTAGGCGTGCATATGACGGCAATATTGCACTGTACCTTTACAGTCGGACTCCCCTCGTATGCGACTAAAGAGAAATAAAATATATTTTTGTACAGATACCTACCGAAATATTGAATGAATATTGAAAGAATGCCTGAATATGTTGAATTTAAGCTTTTTGTACTGAGTGCAACTGCAGCGGCTTCCCAAACTGTATTGCTTATTGAGACTACCTATTGCAGCTCTTGGTGTGTACATTGCCTGTACAAATGTGTTTCCTCGGCTATGTTAGAGCATTACCTCGTCGTAAATAAGTTTGTTCCAAGGATGCATGCATGCTTAACCGATCTAACAAGACGTTGCTACAAGCATCACTGGCAAGATTTGAGCCGCGGATTATAAGTATACTGGCTTCTACCCATGGCTAGTCGATCTTACATCTTTGGTTATCGAGTTGTTGATATCAATATTGTAGCGGTAAAATGTTTCTTGTTCGTTAAAAGAAACGGACTTTTAAAGAGATATTTGTTTCTAATAGGATATAATGTATTATATAAAACATTCCAATATCCACGAATAAAGCACTCACTAGTAGCCGTTTACGACTCTATATTTCTCCAAGGACTTATCGTAAGTGTTTGTGCTATCCCCTGTAGTATACTAACGTTTCAATGATTCTGTACATCAGTCTTTTCTACAAGAGATAAAACAAAACTGTTGTATGTACTGGAGTATTCTCTCTCTGAAATCTATAATCTAACGCAAAAGAGACTCGTTTTCTACAAAATTGATTCTATTTTCGGAAGTCTACTGGCGGCTGCCATAAATCAATGTTTCTAAATTTATGGTGGACTGCGAGAACACAGTAGCAGGGTATACTGCGCCCGCTGATGCCGTGCGGCACACATATTCAATATTAATGGCATGCCAACCCGCAAACAGAATACGGTAGCACCTCAAATGTTTATAACACACAAATTCGAAATGCATTAGTAACTAATTACCGAGGAATATGAAACAGATGCATCGTGTCGTTGACGGGTTTGGCTTGATGTACAGCCGGTGAATGGCATCGATGTTTTGTACAACACGGCATGGTATCTACGTATACGAACTTGTAAATTTGTCTTACTCCACTCTGAGATGAAGTATACATCGAAAGTTTGGATATGTTGCTTAATAGCTAATTACAAAATTGTAGACTGGCCCAACGCCAGTTGGATGTTGCAACTCCTTTCAGTGCGCTTGTATTATATGTTTCGATAAGAAATCATTATAAATTACCGATAGTCCAAGTACTCTTTTATAATAACAGGAAGGCGAAAAAGTTATTGATATAATAGTTGTCAACTGTGTAGAGAGCTGTACTTTCGAAATAATTTTAGATATACAAGATGTCTTACGATACCATGAATTAAGCTGAATTTAATTGAAATCAAACACCTTGTATAGATTTAGTATTTAAAATTTTTCTTATTTTTACTTTTATTATAACATAGGATTTTGATGTTTGGTTGTTGTTGGGATTGTTACTTTGGATTTTTCATGGTTTACATTTCCTATTTGGCGAAACCACTAAAATGTAAGAAGCTTCTTCTTGTTTATCTAGTTGTTAATGGACAATTGTCTCTTCCAATAAAAATTTCCTACTAGTTTCTCTTTATAATACACCACATGATTCAAATTTTCCCACAAAAAAATAATTTTTATACTCATCCTAACAGCAGTAAAATTATTCACATCACAATTTCGAGAGAACTAATGTCAAAGTCGTCACTACTCGTCAGCTAGAATCAATATTACAGACCATCGGTGACATAACTAATGAAGTTTTGAGCGAGGACGCAATTTACGTATTGTGGAATAAATTGATTAGTTCATTGTTATTTTATTGTACTAAAACTATAAATAATACATACATACATACAGACATACATACTCAAAAGCTGTATAATTTATAGTTTTGATGAAGTAGTTGGTGGTGTTTATCGCGTGACATGACATGTTTATAGCGGGACAAGAGTATCGAAAGATCGTGAGAAACTTTTTCTTCGATGTTCGCTACCCATCGCCAAATATTGATAAATATATGTATGTATGTACATCAGTAGTAGCCATTCCAAACGCTGCCAAAGCTGACTGAATACTACTTAAACATTTTTCAAAAGCAGTGAAGAGCTACCCAGAAGCTGTTGCTTTTTAATACGGGGGTGGGTTGGGTAGGCAATGCACCTTATCCATCTTCTTCAGGGCCGTGGCCAGTAAGTAAAGCCGTGATGGTGCTGAGGTCTTCTTCGTCGAGCTCCAGCAGAGATTTAGCCCTAATGGCTGAAAAAGTAATAAAAAGTTATCATTACTGTTCATATTGTGTGTGCAATAATTGACCGGAATATATGAGAGAGGCAAGAAACAATGCACAATTTTGCGTGGTATTTTATGGTGCAGAAACTGTGCAGTTACTGGATTCCACATATTGTTTTATAAAAGCTTACCAAGATGATCGGGTTATGCAATATTGCAACTTATTTTATACCTTGCTCCTTCCAATTTGAACTATTTGCAAAGACCGGTGGCTTACAAAGTCTGAGAAGAGTAAACACTAATTGGTATCGTATAGGTTGTTTTTCAGAATTAATCAATAATACACGAAAAAGTTAGAGTTTAGTACACATCCAGAATTAATTTTTGTTTCCGTTCTAACTAAAAATATAGTTTGAACAATGGAAGGATACACGATTGAGCGATATTATTTTATATCTAGTGCGCATTTGTACAGCATTTGAATCAATAAACATCTTTCATATAATAGCGAATATATAAGGAGAAATAGCAAAGTTCGAAGTTTAAATAACCCAACTTCTGTGAAACAAAGAACTCAGTATTCCATAAACTTCCAATACTTCAGCATTGATTTCAATGCAAACAGTGCCAACGTTAGAGCGACCAAGATAATAAACTGCCAACCCTCGTACACTAAGATCAGATTTAAATCTTGCGACGGTAGTTGAATTTTAAACTGACTCGATTCTATCCGTTGAGCCGTTGCCTGTCAACAAGCGTCCGTTCATCCGGTTATCCAGGACCAAGAAAAACATCCTGTGTTATGTTAGAAAGAGAATACCTACGCGTGATCCGGGAACAACTGCACGTATATAGCCTTGTAAATACACACAAATGCATAGTCTTGAAATGAGAATGTAGAAATGTATTTGTGTGAATAATATAACAAACTGTCCTGATTTAAGTGCAGCAGCCTTTTCTATTTATTTAAATTGAAACCGACGTAACTTCTACGACTGATTATTTGGATTTTAGTGTGAAACCGAAATAGGTATATGATGATATATCTATCTATTGTTTGATGTAGGAAGTTCAATGCTCAGATAAATTTAGATCGCAAATATCGAGTATAATTAAGATAGTTATATTGGGAGACGTATTTTATACACATAGATGCCTACAAATTTAAAATGATAAATGGACATTAGATAACTGTCACTTACCATAATCATCAAATCTATATAATCTGATATTTGACAGATACATTTTCTGCTATAAGAAATTTGTTCATCTCTTTCAGTGATTTTCATAACGGGTTACCTTTCGCGTTGCGTTGAGAAAATTAGTTTCCTGCACTTTCTACCTTTGCTGTGCGGCCATTATCCAAGAAAGGAAATGAACACATCCCCGTACCTTGGACGTATGGATAAGCAAATTACCTGAACAATTAGCAAAATGAAAATTTATTAAACACATATTCGACCAAACCCTAACTTGACAAATCAAGATAAAGGAAGTCTAAAAGGAAAGTAAACCCGTAATAGTATTTCAAGTAAGAACATTGTGTAAAATAGCTGGAAGAACACTTCGAAGGCAAGAAAAACTATGACGAGCTGGTAAATAAAGAAGGGAATTTATCTCAGGGTGTGTCTGTTTTTGCATTTCATATTTATGTAGACATATGTTTCTAATCAAATTTAATAATCCCGTTTCTGTATGGTAGTATTTATTTGACTTTCACCTACGTTGCAGTTTTATCCTACTGGGAAACAAATAATTCACTGGATTTCCACTGCATATTTAGCTAACTCATTTTTGCTTGAACATCCATTTACACAGCAATTACTTTTTAGTTTTACTTTAAAAAATACTCTTAAAAATATACGAGCTAACTTGGCAAACATTAAACAGCTAAAATACTGAATTAACATTATCATCATTCACGAGTTAATGTACAACTTTAAGGACACTTAATATAGCACTAGTCTCTTGTACTATGCCGAAGCGTCTACTTAATTGGTGTAGTACCATTCCCAGACACTATGCAAGTACGTATGTCTTTAGCGAACTGTACAAAGACCGTATCTATTGCGAAAGCTTTACGCCAGATGGGGATTTCACAAGGATTTTTTCTTAATTGCTAGAAGAGTTTTACTTATTTGCATAGTACGCTTTGAGCTGAAAGAGAGTAAATTTTACAGGATTAATGTTGTGAGGGAAAACTGCGAAATAAAAGAAAAGAAAGTTTGAAATTAACTTTTTAAGGACGAAAATAAAGAATGAGAGGAGCGTAAAGTTTTATAACATTTTAAATTGGATTGTAGGAGAAATATACAGAGTAGTCAAGTTAAATGACAAAACTATTTTGGTGTCTTCATGGCATGCGAGCTAACGATAACAGTTTGCCATTATATGTAGGTACAATTTTCCTCAAAATTAGGTTTTCTAATATTTTTTAAATGGAGCAACCTACATTTTATATACTGAATAGAAAAGTCTTGAGGTAGTTTTGAACTTTCTTTAAGCCTAACAGTGTTGGATACGGAAAACAAATTATTTTACATTGATATCACAAAACCGGTAATAGTCCAAATATTGAAGACATTCTGTTTTAAGTTTTTTTTTCTAAATTCCTGGTATTTTGGAAAATTACAATAGCAAATGGACCACTATTTATTTAACAAATAATTCATGAAAAAGGCATTGCTACATGTGTTACCATTAAAAGTATCTTTGCAGTATTTACAGGAGCAATTGCTTCTTAAGGTGTAAAGTTACAAAACAGGTTTGTATACCGTCTACCCTTTAGTAGAAGATCTAACAATGGAGACTGCTGAAAACATAAAATATCAGTTATGGCTCTTGTCAATTATCTAAAAAACTCGATAATGCAATTCAAAATGTGTGGTCTTTAGTAACTCGGCAGTGGAATGCCATGTTTTAAACGTCGTAACTGTTGCAAGCTTAACGTAAAATATAATAATAATAAGTGTATTGAAATAGATGCAGTAACAATTGTGACAATGATAAATGGAATACATGTGAACTGCAGTACATCTAATTCAAGCAGACCCAGGTTCGGAATTGCCTTATAGCAGCATTCTGATCTTCAACCTGGACCTCCTATTAATAATTTGAACATCGAGTGTACGAGTATTAACAAATAAATAAACAAATAAGTAATATTATCTCTGTTCGCCCATTAATCGTGTACGCCATAAATAAGTATTCTTATTCCAAGAAAGAACTTACTTCTCTGATGAAAATGAATGTAAGAAAGTCAACTTTCTTGGCATTAGAAAACACTTTTATCAGTGGCACCCAATACGAAAGTTCACGTAATTAGGACATAAAATTACCCAACCTGACTACTAAAAACGTTGACTAAGATCGCTCTTTTACCCAAACCAAAATATTTCAGAATCGCCAAAAGAATGTAATGACTTAATGTGTCGAGAGCAATATTACCTCTATCAACAATGTTTATTACATCGTCGGTAATATCCAGCATAGCTGTAGCACAACTGTAATCCAGCCTGAATCCAAAATGAAAATTTGGTAAAGCACCAACGCCATCCAGATACCTACTGGTGTAACTGCTTGTCAACTATTTTCTCTAGTACCTTTGATAGAACAGGTAAAACACTTATAGGTTGCAAATGATTCAATTGTCGTGGTTGAGCGATCTTAGGCAGAGATATGTGCGTAGTATGGGAGGGGTTATCAATTCTCGATTACTTTCTAAAGTTAGTTAACTCTATACCACTTACATAATGAGGATGCTGAAATAATAATAGGATTTATTAGTGATCATAATATTTACTTTCAATTAAAGGACTAATTTCAAAGAAAATTATTCTGTATTTACTATACCTACACTTTTAATAATAATTTAAATTTTCAATTTCTCTGTTTATTCAGTTATGATACTCATTGACTATTTATAATATAATGATTTAGTTTTGTGAATCGCTATAGATTTCGCATTACCAGGCTTCGTTACCGTTTGGCATTGTTTAAAAGATTGAATCTTAATATATAACTTTGCGAAACGTATTTTGATCTATAATTGCATGCGAGAACAGTCAACTCTCGTAAATTTTAATTACAAAAGTGAAATTAAAACTAAATTGGTAAATAAAGCAGAATAATATATCTTCCTATTTCTTACAGAGAGAGGCCTAACAATTGTAATATAGAAGGTCAACTTTGTATTATATAGCATTTTAATTTAATTTAGTTTTAAGACAAACGGTATATACGAAGTAGAAATATGTACCAATACGTAACCTCTGAATAAAAACATTTATACTGTATAATTTGTAAAATCCTGAATATCTATGTGGTTTAGTTGTTAAATGTCAAAATTAAATTTAATGTAGTATTGTGATATATACGCAATATATATCTATTAGTAATTATTTTAATTAAACAAATAATATATATGTGTGCAATGCAGTTTGTTCACTGTTTTTCGAATAAATATATCAGCGACTGCGGTGTATCTAACCTAGCAAATGTATTAGATTGTAGTTTTCCGCTATTGTGATGGAGGGTATTGCATTTTACGCCTCGAATTTCAATTTAAAATAATTGGAAATTTTCGCGTTGTAACGAAATCGAAATAATTTAATTATTTTCGTTCTATATCGAAACCTTTTGTTAACTGATATTTATACTGCATACAAGAGTTCTATGTGGAATAACAGAGACGGACTAAGTGTAAGCTTAATCCATTAATAATGCAGTTGTTACTTCTTGCATTGACACTATGTTCAATGGATTTTGTGTTTATAAGGTATCATATGATATTGGGGTATACTTTATCATTTTTTTCTTTTCAGGTAAGGATATTTCTTATTATGGATACCACTACCGGTTAAAGTAAGTAAGTTCCTAGAATTCATAACTGTTGCAATATATTTTTGCTTCGCTAGAAAAAGTCTATATTCCTTAAAAATAGAACTGTTATCTGGTATCTACAGAGAGTAAACCTATTCAATTTCTCCAATAACTTAATTGGAAATTCGATTTTGAAAAGGCGATGGATGTTCTATTAGTTTGAATTTGTATTAATTAGCGGTAGAGTTAATTAATATTACCTCTAAAGTTAATCGTTATATCGATGCGAACCTTCAAAATGACTATATGTATACAAATAATTACACCGATATATGTATGTATGTATATAAAGCCAGACAGATGATAATCTAACATGTTTATCGATTGTAAATTTTGGTTACATAATTATGAATATATCAAGGCATCATCGCAAAATTCTCAAGTATTGTTAGGAATTAGCAAACGGCACTTCTCTGTACTTCAGAAAATACCTTGCTGAAGCAGATTCTGTGTGTCGTAAGGTATATATTCAAGAGTTGTGGCATAGTAAGGTGTGTATCCTTAAGTGCATATTACCCCTTGAAGTGATATTAGGGATCCAGGATGACTTGCATCAATTTAAAGCAAGTTTCTACACTTGCACAGGATGCACCATTTTCGTGTTTACGAGGAGACCTGTTAGAGTCTCAGAAAAAAACTGAGGCACAGTTTCAAAGCTTGTTTTATTTCTAAAAATAATAATGGCTTGAACCGAATTTCGTTATCTCTTATCGTTTTAGAACTACAAGGTGTTTTTCCATTGCTGGCTAAACCAGTCCAGTCCTATATCTCGCTTTTCTTAGAAGCTATGGAAAAACGATTTCAACATTCTTTAGACACTTTTCTAAGCTACAACCGGTGACATAAGTTTCATTCATCATTTCATCATCAACATATATAATACATGCAGTACTTTTCCGGAAGGTATTTGAAAAATCGTTAATTGAATATTTATAGAATTTCACATACAGTAGGTGTGGAAAAAAGAAAAAATTAAACGCTTTATAGATTGTTGATTCTGCAGTAATCATTTTATCCACCAGTATCCAATAACTAATTAAATGTTTTATATAATCGGATGTAGCTTGGAGAAGTACCTCAATGATGTAAAAATTGGTTTTCAATAGCTTCTAAGAAAAACGAGACATATGGCTCCATCGGTTTTGCGAAAAATCAGAAAACACCCTGTACTTCTAAACCACTAAGAGATAGCGGAATTCGGTTTATGCCATTATTATTTTTGAAAATTAAAACGGATCGATAGCTGCAGTGATTAGGCGGCTAACTATCATTGTGGTGGAATGATAGAAGCCGAGTTTCAATTCTCACAAGCTCATTGACAACAATTATAGAGAAGATATAGAGAGATTATTATTAAGAACTATACCGCGAGAGTTGTAGTGATGATCAAACAAGCGATACAGCTTAAGAAGTCACTGCAACTAAGCACCTACCCACACACTAAAAAATACAATTTTGGAGATGTGCCAGAGCGAAAATATACGGAAATGGGTAACCCTATGCAGTGCACGTATACCTTATCGTATACCGGATCAAGGCTAATATTCCAAGCACGGATAGCTTTATTCTGAATAATTCTATATATGATACTGAAGCTCTGACTTCCATCCAATCTAATTAAATTCTTTTGAACTGCATTTCAATAAAACACTACTGAAATTGACATCATACAGCAGCAGATCATCTATACTTACAATTGTTAGTAATAAACAATCTCAGATGTAATTTTAAGTAAAAGTAAGTAATTGAATAAAGTAAGCAAGATTAGGACAAAATTGTTAAAAAGTTCACTTGCAATTTACTCTCCTATCTTTTCTGCTTAAAAAGAAACATAAATGTTCCCGATTTAGAAATCACTTAAATCGCATCCCGCACATTTTTCGCTTTCATTCATCACACATCAGTAGATATATTTACTCTCCACTACATATTGACCAAAAATATGGCAAAAGAAAAGAGAAGAAAAGAGCTATAAGGCGCAAGTCTGTAGATGACATTAGTAAGGGTAGTAAACGAGAAGCCAAACATTGCGTTTGAAGGCAGAAGCATGAACGCGAAATGTGAGCATGTGTGGGTGTGTGTGTAAAAAGGGGCGAAAGCTTATAGAGAGCGCGCGAACGAGTTTGTTTACATCCATAAGTTAGACAATTTTGGGCCGTCTAAGCGATGATGTATTCCATCCCGTTCTTTCCAACGCATGATCGTGCAGGCACACACGCTTTGCCGGCTCTCTTTCTGGTGACATTTTCCAGATGGAGGTGTGCAATACACATACATATTTTATTAAATAAACGCGGTCGATCGACCCATTTTTTAACATACGAACGTCAGCCGTTATTACATAATTTTCGAAATGGTGGAAATGAAAAGTACGAAATATTTTGTAAATATATTGGGTTATAGATCATTCGTGTCTATGAATATATGTCTATATTTGTATATGCAACATATATGTACATACACATATGTCATGCCGATATTAGTAATATTTTAAAATGGACACGTATGGTGAGCGACAAAAAGTGAAGTAGTATTTGTTGTAAATGTATATGTTCTAAAGAATCTATCTAGTATGTAAATTCAAACATTAAAATTAATTAATGAATACTTGGTATTCATATAAGGCACTGCAAATTTATACGCATATAGCAGTAGCAATTTTGCGCATAAGTAAAATAGCTCTCTCAGTTTTTAAATGTTTTTGCTACTCTTAAACAGATTGTGTAAGACCCAGTTTGGATTAAATATTTGCAAATAAATAAAAGTAAATTGTTCAGCATGTTGCTTTATTATTATTATTTTGGTGTATCAGTTTAGCATCATAAGTGTATGTGTGAATGAACATGGAATGGACGAACATTGTATTTTTGGATTCACTTCATACCCCCGTTACAATAATACATCCACAATACTTCAGCCCACCGTGGGTCTAACTCACCACCATTACTTTAGGTTTAATTAATTTGCTACTCTATTTATCTTTCTATCAGGATTTAATCTCTTTTCAGTTACTTTTCTCTTTCTATTAATTAACGTGTACTTATGTAACTTCGATTCGATTCTTGATTCCTCAAAATCAGTTTTCTTTATTCAGAATTCACAGCTACCAGTCCTATCAAGTTGTTTCTCATCATTCTGGTAAAGATTGAACCTAACATTGCTACGCGCCTTTACTTTATCAGTTACGATGTGGACGAAGAAAAGACGGTACAGCAGTTAGAGGTTGGTAAATAGACTAGATGGAGAACAAAGTTTCGATTTCGTCGAACTGCGCTTCTGTAAGTTTGGGTACAATTAAACGGCTGGTCATGTACAACGTTAGAGTTTTGTTTGCTGTCTAATGTTGTGCACGATCAGCCGTGTACTTATCCAAACCCAATTAAAGATACCATTTTCGAAGATGTTGGACGTAACACAGCACCCAAATTGAACACACCGATTAAAGTAAGTAAACGGATGATTGGCAAAAAATTTGTTACTTTGGCTGTGCTTATAACACAAATGGCCATATATTGCAGCGCAAAGGAATAATTTGAGTATTATATACTAGGTAGGTACTTTCTTACATACTATATACGGTTGTCGTTTGGTTAATACTAGTATGGAGCAAACACTGCTTAGTAATAAGTACGCATATTAATGTGCATACATTCGCCGCACATAAGCCGATAGCAGATAGTTGCATACAAACCAGGGGTACTAAACGCCAGCAGTTACCTATAGTATGTAATATGCTAACAAAATTACACACTGCTACAACAAAAATTCATGAGTATGTGCAAGTGTACAAAGTAATCAAGGACATAACTGTTCTCTGATAGAGTAATGCCTTTAACTCGACCAGTCACTATGTAGTGGGAATTTATTTCCGTTTAACTATTGCTTCTTCAGAAATATCAAAGAGCACCTCAGAGGACATAATTTTGCTAATGAAAACCAATTTTAAGAGGATATTCATGCAAAGACCAACAGGAATTATATTTACGCGAGAAATAAATTGCCAGAACATGTTGCTTAAGAGCCTTGAAGTTAAGAGATACAGCTATAAAGCCAAGCAGAAAACTTTATTCTTTAACCTAAAAAACATACCGTGCCAATGGACTGTGTAACAGAGGCTCATACTTCATGCACTATTACCAACACTATTTTTATAGAATGTAATATTTTGTTTAAGATAGAAGTATAGAAATTTCATAAAATATTGCCCAGATATTTTGATACTAAACTTAATTTTGTATTGTTACACGTGCATATCTATAAATTTATGTCATAAATAATTTTAAAGTACCATTATAGATCTGTCGTATAACTTACTTATCGTATAGTCATTAATATTGTACTAATTAGAAATCGATGAATAAATTAACGTCAATTGTCTGTAAGCTTTAATTAGCGGGAAACAGTCTTGTTTCGTATTGCACAGCAAACAATGGGAGCATCAGTTTCATTTTTCAGAGAAACGAACCGTCTGTTGTAACGTTACACTGAATATTTTAATAGTCGTATTGAAACGGATGTTAGAGGTCGTAGGTTGCAAAGAAAGATTAAACGCGTCACTTATTGAAAGCAATTGGCAATTATCTTGTTTCGCAGAACAATAGACGGAGAACGCATATCACTGATTAGTACAAAACAAGTGAATCTGATGAATTAACTCGGGTTAATTAGTATTCCGCAACCGTACAGTCTCAGACAACGCTTAACGTCTACTTATTGTATTATTACATTAGACCAGAAAACAGGCATTCCGTTATGCAGATGTGCAGCATAATATGGACGTCAAATATGTCTGTAGAAGATGATGAAGCAAAGCAATGGGAAATTATAGTTTTATATAATTTCTAGATTGTACCATAATACCATACTTCTAATTTCTGTATACCCATTGTATATTTTTATGGAATATCAAACCCTTATTTATAATCATAGTAGCCACTAACAAGTAAGAAGTAATTGCATGTAAGAACTCGTGTTATTATTGATTCTAAATCTGAGCGCAAAGTACGCAAAGAACGCAAGTAAGGGCAACACGATTTTAAAAAGAAAGAAGTAAATTTTACTGCAATCCTAGTTACTTTTAAAGAAGCACGAAATTAGTTCTGAAATGAACGGTGTCAAATTACGAATAAAAGAGCCAAATAAGCACGCGTCCAACAGTTTCATACATGCAGATATGTCTTTGATGGCTCTTCTCAAATTTCTATGAAAACTGCATTTTCTACTTTCTCTCTCTATTTGGATAACTGAGTGTTGATCAAACGAAATCTGCACGTATTTCCGGTCAACGTAGACCTAATTGCCATCATAACTGATGGCTTGTCGATGCTCTCTATAATGGGCGAAAAGACACCATATTGAATTTTGTTTTTCGCCAAATCAGCAAATGAAAGTGCGGCAGCTGTGATAAGACAAGATTGTGAAGGTAACAGTATGTAGTCACAATAATAATAATGAAGGCACCGAGAGAGAAATTCAGAATTTGATTAATGCAAATAAATCAATAAGCATATTTTCGCGAGTAACCGTTGAACCGATCTCGGTAACAGTTATGACGTCACCAGTTACAACCGGTATCCAATAAACAAATTTCAACACGAAAATGAGAACGGTTACCCAGTGACAGAAAACATTAAATTCAAAACATTTTGACGTTCGTAGACTGGTACGTGATTTAATTGACAGCAACAAGTATAACAAAAGTAGGATAAAATTATTGTTTAGTACTAGATAAATTATAAATAACACATGTTTAATTTAACAATGCATCGGCATCTAAAGAACATCGTAGAAAATAAAAATCAAAGTTTATTAATGTTATTTAATCATCACCATTTAGTAACATTTCTGCCGTTTTCATGACTGTTTGCACCATATAATCTATACCTCAATCGTTCAATATTATTTGCATTGTTTCGTGTTTAGCTTCATCACTAGCCGCCGTTTTCTTCTGGTTTTCTTTTAGGTTATACCGCTGATAACATACCTCTCTAGGACGGTAACAAACGTTGTTCAACGGTTACAAACTGTGACGTCATAGCTGTGACTACCCTGATTAACATATTTCGTCAAAAAGTTCCGGTCACGTTACCGCTGAAGCCCGTTGATAACACGGTCTCTCACGAAAAAATACTTAATGACGCCTTGCAAAAGAACATTGTTAATAATATTACTTTAGATGAAAGCAAAAATGTATCTACTTTGCTGCTAAGATGTTTGCTAAAAAGTTGACTTAGAGTATACCTACACCAACTATTTCCTTCTTGTTGGGTTTAATATAAATTAAATTATTTGTATTGACATCTATCAACACAGATTTCTGATACTGTATCTCATGAATTAGAAACTTCGTTAAATACTTGTATGGTTTCGTTTTACCTTGATGCAGAGTAGAAGATGCAGTTGTGAAATCTCTTTTTGATTAACAAGTAGAATCCAAGAGATTGCCAATTTTGATATATACTGCGTGGTTCAAGTTTATATTAGTTATTAACACATAACCAACATCAAATTCATAACTCTTCAGTATATTGTTCACTCCAGCCTATATTATAATATAATCACTCAAAGTGTAGTCTGCTTAAGTTTAAAATGTCAGATATAAGCTCAGCATACGTCGCTTTTCGTTCACATAACAATATAACTAAGGATCGTCGAAGAGTTGTGAGTACGTCTATCACCTTTCATAAGAATCTTTCTCGGCTGGACATTAAGGTGAGTCTTACGTTCTAGTACATGGACAAGGGAATTTCTAGCTACTCGACCCAAACTAATAATTTAAACTTTTACTTAGATATGGTCGCAATGTATAAGTCCAATTTATTATCACTAACAACAATTCTATTTAGAATAAATGAGTAAATGCTTAATTTCTGTAGGATAGCAAATTTTATAATAAGAAGAATAGATTGTGGAAAACAGCAGCATCATTTGTTATATAGGATATGTTTATCTCAATTGATACACCTTTCCCTTTTATACCTTACAGATTATCGAAATCACATCTTGTAATCAAAATCTTATTATACGTTAACGCTAATGCACCAGACGGAATCCCAAACACAATCAGTACTCTACTATTAACAATAAAGTGTGTAGTATTTATTAATTAGTGGTTAATAATACAGGCGATATCGCCTAGACTCCCACACACTTACACACGATATGTCGTTTTCCCGGTATTATCTGAATCCTTTTTATTGCCATTCGTAATGTCTGCACAGCACCAGTACCTCCGCCGCTGTTATCTCCACATATATGTTGTAAAACAGCAACTCCGAATATTCAAAGAAGCTGTTTGTTCGTCGCTTATTGTTGTTGCGGATATTGGTTTTATTGTTATTGTTGTGATATTATGGCGTTTGTTGTGATATCTTGCGGTAGATGTTATACATATACACAGCTGGCCGTGAAAGTAAGACATTGTTTTAGGTAAATAGAGAAGTAACAATGCAAATTCCAGGATCTTCTCTCACTAAATAAGATGCAAGCTTTATATACATAGAAATAGGCGGCATACATTGTTGTAAAGTATAATAATTTTAATTTAATCTCCACTAACGACAATATATATGTCTGTATATACAGGGTGTGCCAATTATCTGAATTCGGTCTATTATATCTTACCTATTAGTTTAATTAAAAACTGTTTTAAGTAAAAGTTGTTCGGGATCAACTGCTCTATATCGTTAAATTATTTTAGTGTATACAGGGTGTTCAGTTTTGGCTGAGCGTTAAAAAATTTTCTTTTTTTAAATGGAACAACCTATATATTATGACATTTTCAGATTCCCCGTTGTAAATTAAGATAGTTTTGTCTGACAAACCTAGTACTAAAAATTAACCGTTTCCGAGATATTTCAATTTAAAGAGAAAAAAGATCATTTGCATGGTTGTCTTTGAAAATTTATTCCGTCTGTACTAATATTTGTTTTGCAACGATTCTTTGGCATAATTATGACATTACCTTAAGTTAAACAATCCATGCCAAATATCTTCACTATAGCATACAGGGTGTTTCTAAATCGTTGCATTTGTAATACGGTGAAACTCGTTTTTTTCAAATGGCACACCGTGTATATTTTTATGCCATTTAATAATGCTTCAAGTTCCCTTTCAATCGCTTATAACATTTCCTATAGCTAAAGTTTATACTTTTGAGATATAGGTAATTTACTATAAAATACATAAACATTTATTGATATTGGTAAGATGAAGTCAACAGTGCTGTGCCAACTCTACTAGTATGTAGATATAAAACAATGTCTACTTTAATAAAAACAGAAATAGAAAAATAAAGGCTTATTAAGTACAAACAAAATTTTTACCAAAAATAAAAAAGGGTAGTAAATACAAATATCTATTATAAACATAAGTAAGAAGGGTTATAAAATGTCTTCGAAATGGCCACTTCATTGTTTATACACAGCTCTAACCGCTGCCGAAATGACAATTTGACACGTAAAAGTGTTTCCGGATTTACTTGTCGAAAAGCAGCGATAATTCTTTCTTTCACGTCAGCAACAGTAGTTGGTATTTCTTGATAGACAATATTTTTTATATGTCTCCACAGAAAGAAATCTAAAGGAGTAAGATCGGGAGATCTAGCTGGCCAAGCAATAGGTCCACCCCTTCTAACCCATTTATTGCCGTATATTTGTGTTAATAATTGTCGTACCAACACATGATTATGGCAGGGACCACATATTTCTTCTAGTAAGAAGTGGTACATCTTCTAGGAAATTTCCAAGTTCGCTGAGCAAAAAATGTCTGTATCTTTTACCTCGTATAGGTCCGTCGAAGAAATGTGGACCAACGACAGTATTGCCAATGATACCACCCCACACGTTAAGTGACCATCTGTTTTGGCCACGAATTTCATAAATTATATGTGGATTCATGTCTGCGTAATAATGATAGTTGTGTCTGTTTACATAACCATTATTGTGGAAATTAGCTTCATCTGTCCATAGCACACTATTCAAAAATTCCAGGTCTTCGTTCATTTTGCCATTACCGTTCTGCAAAATTGTATTCGCCTATTATGATCTAAAGGTAACAGCTCCTGATGCAGTTGCATTTTATACGGATGATATTTATTATGTTTCAATATCCTTCTTAAAGAACTTATACTGATATCCAAATCTCTACACATTGTTCGTAATATTGGGCTAATATTGGGGTGTTCTACTACTGTCTGCAAAACCCGTACTTCATTTTCATCCATAGTAATAGTTTTTTTGCGTAAATTTGGTTTGTACTTAACTGAGCCGCAGTCCACAAATCTGGTTGTCAATCGTTCTATTCACTTAAATTTCTAGGTATACGTATTATGATTAATAATAAATTAATATTTCTTCTGGTATTATACAATTTTTAATAGAAACTACATATCTTGTTTTAATTGTACACATCTTTTATCTTTGTTTTTATTAAAGTAGACATGGTTTTGTATCTACCTATTACTAGAGTTGGCACAGCACTGTTGACCATCTTACCATTATCAATAAATGTTTATGTATTTTATAGTAAATTACCTATATCTCAAAAAGTATTAACTTTAGCTATAGGGAATATTATAAGCGATTGAAAGGAAACTTGAAGCACTATTAAATGGCATAAAAATATCCAGGGTGTTCCATTTGAAAAAAATAAGTTTTACCGTATTAAAAATGCAGTGATTAATTTTCAATTTCGAAACACCCTGTATGCTATAGTGAAGATATTTGGCATGGATTGTTTAACTTAAGGTAATGCCATAATTATGACAAAGAATCGTTGCAAAACAAATATTAGTACAGATGGAATTCATTTTCAAAGACAACCATGAAAATTATCTTTTTTCTCTTAAAATTGAAATATCTCAGAAACGGTTAATTTTTAGTACTAGGTTTTTCAGACAAAACTATCTTAATTTACAACGGGAAATCTGAAAATGTCATAATATATAGGTTGTTCCAATTAAAAAAAGAAAATTTTATAACGCTCAGCCAAAACTGAACACCCTGTATACACTAAAACATTTTTTAATTAAACTAATAGGTAAGATATAATAGACCGAATTCAGATAATTGGCACACCCTGTATATTATGACGATCGAGTAATGATTCTATACTCTAATAATTTTTGTCTGAAAATATTCTATTACAGCTGCTTGCAATTTACTATTTCCTTTTAAACGGATTGCCCAGTGCATTTTATATTTTATAACGTATCAATCAAAATACCTTTCTACTTTACATACGACTGCATCAATGTTCAGGGAATGTCCTATAAACTGCACCAAGTGTGTTTATCACCAAGGAAACATGCAAATTTCTAGTGTGTTTATCACCAAGGAAACATGAAAATTTATTATTATACTATTAATAGCAAATTTGCCCAATCGGCCAAAATTTCTATACGTCTGTAGAACTCTCGCTAATTCAGGAAGTCAACATAATAGTAAAGTGGTACATACATGGTAATTGTCTTCCATATTTATTTAACTAGGAATGTTGCAAAACATCTCAATTCAAATCATCGAATACGTTCACCATATTCTTGCTTGAGTAATAATTAATAAATATATATTTACATTTCTTCTTGTTGAAACTTTGCAATTTTATTTTTATCTCATAAGCTTTTCTTCTTTCCTTTGTGGTTGTATAGGGTATGTGTATTCGCACGAATATTTCCGAGCATATTTCACCAACGATGACGTTTATTACAAACCAAGCGAATCGTGAATAAGTGTATTGTTAAACTTGGCATTCGGCCCGCAGTGAGTGAGCAAGGAATTTAATAGTGTCTTTACATAAATAAAGACATTGTACGCCGTCTTAACGTAAACAAATTCATTCGGTTAACAACCTTCGCCAAAAACGTAAAACGCGCCATTCTTTGTGAAAATTCCCTTTCGAATTAGTGGAATGTTATTGATATTTAGGTAGAAATTCCACCTAAGTAAGCCGTACGCTCTCGCTTTAAAATTAGAAATGTAAACGGAATAGCCGTAGCGTATTTTGCGATATTGATCGCTGCCACTAAGTTTAGAATGTATGTTATGCTGATGAAGATGAAGATATGAAAAATAATGTTTCTGTAGTGTATTTTTAGAAGAACTTAAAATAGTTTTGATATCTGCTTGACTAATGGAATAAACGAAAGGAATATTTTCAACACAGGCAATAAAATATCATTAGAATTCACATATTTTGACATCCGTAAAATGATGACATATGTACATGTGATAAAATGTCTGGTTTAGTAATTAATTCTGTCGAAATACAAAAAAAATATTATTCGTCTTGTAATAATATGGTCTACATGAAATGATAAATATCGCGACTCATAATTGTGGATCCTTCGACATTAATCGTGCGTATATATTTTTAATGAAAGTGATTATGGTTTAATATTTTCATATTGAAATGACACCGGAAGTAATATCTAGAATAGAGAAAAGAAATAATTCAGAATTGCAATGAAATATAACTGGTGATAAAGTGGTGGTTAGCCAAATTTTCGTAAGGTTTTACGAAACGACACAAGTTAGAATTACATGTAGTTTAAACAATCTCCAAAATGTTGCGGAGAACATAATGTAGAAAGAAAAGTCAACAGGGCCATCTTAGATTGGTCTACAACCGTAGGTGTAATAACAAATTATGGCTAGCCGATTGATCTGAAATTGGCTGTTGAAGGAAGTTAATTCATGACTAATAAATAACGAATAATAGTTAGTATTATCAAAAATTATCTAATATGGAAGAATAAGCCATTTTAAACTAAGCTTGATAAAGTGTTTGGACAGCGTAGTGCCCTACTTCCTTCTGGTTACTGTTGCTGTACTCGCACTGGAAGCAAATTCAGTCACATTTTTCTCTGAAAAGGTATTGGGTTTTATATGTTTTATTAATATTCAATATGTCATGTTCATGTACCTGTAAATCGGTGCAGTACCTAATTAGTGTTATTAAGGGTCAAATTTATAGTTCTCACTTAAAAACACTCATTCTTACCTCAGCTCACTCCCATCTCTCACTCATTGAAGGAATGCTTATTCTCATCTCAATTTTATGATTCATAAACATGAGTAAGCGTCTTGCTAAGTTGCGTAGCAGATGAGGAATCGTTGAGCTACTACGTCATCGTGGTAATGACGTATGTGTGACGTATTATTTATTGAACCAATTGTAACGAACTAGAACTGCCCTGCAATTAAAAAAACGTTGAGAAAATATGAAGAATATAAGAAGAAAAGAATTACCCGAAGAAAAAAAGAAACGTATCGTACCAGGAGATAGCTCATACATATCCCCACCAAATGATTATGACATGGATAATATGTTAAATGAATTACAAATGAATAAGAAAAAATATGAATATGAAAATAATTAATAAAAATTCAGATTTATTTTTTTAACTAAAAATTATTAATATTAAAATGATGCATCGTTCCCCTTGTCAGGTTTAACAATTAGTGGCAATTTCACCCCTTACCATTAACATGTTTGAAATATTAAAATGTCTGAATAAATGCTGCACGGATGGTATTTTCCTACTCTTGTACATTGCCTATTAGTAGGAAATCCAGTATTCTATGGAGAAATAGGTCTTCTAAATTTGATTTTCTTTCCAATACTGGTAACAATGGTACCCCTTGAAAAACGGTCCCTTTGTAATACATAGCTTTATATTATCATACTTTTCAAAAGGATTCTCTAGATATCCCACAATATTCCTGTAATAAATAATAAATCATTAATTACTTCAAAATCATAAGCATTTTGAAGTATGTACTTTTTACCTAGGTATGAGTGTGTACACTTTATCTTCTAGAGCAACAGAAAAACAAGAAATCACAATAAAAATTAACTGAGTAGCGAGTTGCGAAGTTGCATTTGAGGGATAGATAATAACTAACTCCCTATGAATTCTGATAAGTAAATAAATTGTGTAGTAAGTATGAAATTAGGAAGAGGAAGCCTCAAGTGACATTTATGAATTTGACCCTAAGACTCAATATGCCTAATCTCTGTCATATAGGTTTATAATAAACACAAAACCTCGACTGTGTACGGTTGTTTTTACGAGATGTATAATCAAAACGAACATTTGATCATAAACTATTCAAAAAATACATCTAGAACGTAATTCTGGATATGAAAATGAGAACGTGATATAAAAACAAAATAAGTAGTAATTAAGTTAAACGCTTTTAATAAATTCTACTATTAGTGTATAATCTGTAATTGAAGATAAAGTTTTCCGTTCTGCGTCCTTTATAAAGCTTTAGAAAAACTGTTTATAATCCTAAGCTTTCAGGAAAGAAGTCTATACTAATAAAATGGTGTTCTTAACAATTTATAATAAAATAATAAGCAATGCAATACAAAATTTCAACCGAATACTCTCGAAAGTATATTACAGCCACATACTTCCATAATATCGTTATTCTTTAAAGGCAAATACATTACCCTAAAAGGTATTTTCTGAAGTAGCGCACATAATACACCTAATTAGTTAAATGTTTTATAACAAACAATCCTAAATAAAATGAAATTCAAAACAAGAGGATGCTAGTGTAAACAAAAGCAACTTCAGTTACTGTTATGTAAAGTGAATTTAATAATTTAAATATGGTGCTGAAAGGTATATACATACAGCTGCCATGAGCTAGAAAATCAACTAAATTACAGCAGTAACACAAAGTTTAAAAATGTTGTGGAAAACATTACTTCATTTACTGCTTCTTTCTAAAATGTTTGAAGCACGTTATTTATAATCATTTGTCAATTAACGGTCGTTTGCTTTTTCTCATAGTTTTGTCCAAAACATTTGACTGAATGTCGTCTAAAAATCTTTGCTCTTAATGACATCTATGAATGTTTCGAATAATTTTAGGAAAACATGGGAACTCTTGTGGATGTGTACTGTATTAAAGAGTGTAGCTGTGTGTGTGTAGATATTTTTCATAGTTTTAATTGAATTACCTCAAAATTGACACCTTCTTAGCTAGAATTATTTAGCTCTTGCTTTGTACTTACTATTTACAAATGCAGCTGTTATCGAGTAGGTATAGTACCAATGCGCATGTCATCTCAACAATATCAATGAAGACCGAAACGAATCTTAAAAATTACATCGCATTACAGTATAGTAGACGCCAATGTGGCTATTGGGAATCGCATGTTACTTGTATGACAGATATCAATTTTTAGGTTAAAAGGTGAATTTAAAAAAAATAAGGGTGGGTTCCCTCTTTCTGTTTATACATCAGGGACATCATTATTTTCTTATCTATGGTATTTCGAACCAGATGCATTGGTAATCTCTCTAGACTAATAGCTGTTGTGAGCATTAGTACTATGGTTATCTCAGAGGAACTAGTATGCGAGGTTTTTAGAAGTACAAATTGTATTATTTGCATGGATGTTTTTGGTAATAGAGATAGATTTTCACATATCTAATTTGTATTTATTTAGACGGAAGTTATTTGGTCAGCATCTGTATTTTCAATACTGACGAAATTCGTTGTAGAATATCAGTTTTATCTATTCGAGTCGTTAATATTCCGACTTTTGTAATAATCAGTCAAGTTGAGCTTTGTGAAATTAAATGTGAATAGGTCTCTGTTTGATGATATAATTCACAAATTTTTCAATGGCATATTCATGGACATGACACGGAATCAAAAAAAAATTGAACCTTCTGTTTTGAAATAAGTGATAGGTGGGCGCACTTATTTTTAAATGGTATATATTCTGTATATTTTGGTCGATTTATATAGAGCCCTATCGTACCAAATGATAAATCAGATATTAAAGGATTAAGTGATTTAATAGTATTGGACAACAGCCAAAATATATGTATATCTGCATCGATAAAACACGCATATCAGCTTTATTTCGATTGCAAAATAGGGGATCAAGACAAACACTTATGTTGTAATACACGCGCTTTAAGTCCGACAAACTCGTTAAATCATAAAAAGCAATCTATTCGGTTTGCTGTCCTGTGGAAGAAGCCCAGAAATCATGTTAATAATTGCTATTTCTGCATGACACCTCGGGTTGGGCAAGGCACAAGTACATCCAAGAAGAAAACATCGGTTATTAGTGATCCAAATATACCATGTAATATGAGAGCTGTGTTCCACGGCGACGAATTTCTTATTCCAGGACCCACAGAAACATTTCCTTACGAATCAGATAATAGCGGTACAACGATTTGTCGAGAAGATATGCCATCAATATAAAGAGATCCTTATTTCACACCAAGCACGTCATACCGCCAGCCACACAAGATAAACCAGTCTGAATTAAACGATGGCGTTGGAGATGTGGATCTTCTAAAAAGTAAAGCAGAATGACTAGGATCAAGGCTTTAGTAGTGGAACCTATTAGAAAACTATGTTTTGGTATCTCTATCGTAAACGCCATAAAAGTCCATGCTTGCCGACTACTGTTGAACTTTTGTTAGAGATACTTCCGAAACAAATCACAAAAGAATAGCAAAAAGACGCCTCATTTAGTGACTAAAGTGTAAAAGTATTTTTTTTTTTGTTAAAAAAAAAATTGTTCTCTATGATGTGTACGATACGTAACTTTTTCAGTTAATCGTGTAGTAAAGTTTCACCCAAGAATTTGTGAAATATTTAGTGTGAATACAACAGCACGTGATTCCTGATAACTGAAATAATTAAAGGCGACGGGATTATTAAACTTTATGTACAGAATTCAATTATTAATTTGTTTCATCCTGTGTACAGATCTGACCCACGATTACTACGACACTCGATTATATGGTTATAAATTGAAACCTGTACTGTCCGAAGACGAAATAAGAAAGTTGAAAAAGAGCCTGTTTCATTCGCATAGCACCAAATAAGCGGTGAATATTTTAAGATCCAATATGATTGTCGGCATTCTATATCGCATTGTGAAAATTCCAAAACCCGAAAAATAAACCGCCGTTATCCCTTTTCACGTTCGTATGAACGATAACACGAAAAAATTGGAATATTAATAAATATCGTTGACCTAAATTTTCGCAAGTTTTCGTTTTTATTGCCCCTCGTTTTTTACGAGCGAATAAAAAAAAACGTCTTCTAATTAAGGATTTCGTTCATTTATTCTTGTACTTCGTTCTCTCCCTTCCTCCACACCGATATATAGAAAAAGATTGTTTGAAGGTGAAAAGGAAAAGGACTATAACATATAATGCGGTGCTTTACCTTATTTGCTCTCTCTTGGTCTCTGATGGAAGGTAGGATATACGTCAATCAGTATTTATACTAAGATTGCGTGCGAAATATGTTGAGGATTTATAGCGGGCACGCGAAATCAGCATAAAGTTTACTCGTATGTGCTATCTTCTCATTAACAGGCGAATGGCTTAAGTTTTTTATGTAGTCTTTTCTTTCTCCATATTTACGTTTTATGTTCCTATTGCTTTCTTACGTTTTTCCATTTATTTTTTAATATATCAGGTCAAATAGCGGATACATGGATCAACCTGGTGACGCTAATTACAAGTGGTAAATTGATAACGGTGGTGAATTACTGTTCAGTTCAATCTACGTCTTATGCCCATAAATATTTATGCTTTTATTAGTGGTAAATTCAATTGAAAAGTCCGTTTTCCTATAATTTGTTGGTTAATTTTTATCTAGACATTAACCCCTAATATCACTGTATTTAGTGACTTCGATAATTCTTTAAGCATATCAATAAATCTTCATAAGTTCGAATTTAAAATAATTTAAGATTAACGGAATTATGTAGGAAGTTCTTTGCGTCCCGTATAGTTTAATTCTAGGAAGTAGGCATCCCAAAAATGCAACTAAATCACTAAATCTACACACCAGTCAGCTTATACCATGAACGCGCCCAGATTAGTCTACATCCGAAGATTAATCCCGTAGTGTCACATTTAAATTGCTTGTTTCATAGAGAGAAGGATTATTCTGAAATGAGATTGTTTTTGATGTAGGATAGACCCTGCACGGAATAGAAATCCTGTGTTTTCTATAAATAATTTGACGTACTAAGGTATTTTAATCACAAATTTCAGTAGTTGCCTTTTTATACTATAAGGATCCTGAATGTATTTGAAAAAGATTCCATTCCTTCGAGATTGAAATATGGGTTTCATTTAACGCGACATAATCTAATCAAATTACTACATTTTATACCAACTCTATAAGCATGACATATATGCTCAATAAATCATAGAACAAAAAGCTAAAACACCGACAACTTTAAGCGTACATGCCGTTGGCCATATATAGGTGTACTGACTTCTTTATACTCCTTAACCTATGCGTACATAAATGACATCCATTTATGAGTTGGACTTGTCTTAATAACTGCATTCCTAATAAGGTACAGAAAATCCTTTCTAACCACAACATGGAGTAATAAGATCATTCTTTATGAGTACACACATGTTTTTCTTGTGTATTGAATTCAATACTTTTTACCGCTTTATCTAAAGGTTCCCTTATATGGAAAATTAAATATGTAAGGGGCACATATGTTCGTATAATAGACATGTGTGTAATCTGGCCTAATATATTGTACACTGCTTAACTTCAGAAAATAAATGCAAGCTATAATGCAGACAATGGAGAATAATTTTAAGCAAATACAGGACATTTATCACTGTGTCGTTAGTATCAATATTACCTAGATTTTTTCGTGAGTATTTGGAAAACTGTGATACTATATCTCTATAATTATCAGAAATCTATGCTTTGCTGGATAAATTATTATCTATACTTTATGTTTACAATTCTTTTTCTTTTATTTTTCTGTACCAGTATTCAATTCGAAATCTTTAACGTGGAGTAGTCAATTTATTCTAATATTCCTTGTCTATCAACTTATATTTCGTTCCGTTTCCATTTACTAGTAATCAGAATTTACGTCTTTATTCAGTACACAGTTCTATCGATCTCCCCTATGGTTTCTGCCAGATGTTTTTGTATTTTGCGTAGAATTGCAAATGAACCAAGTGGTCGTTAAAGCAATTACTTGGGTTTCACTTTCCATAATGTTTTTGTTTTTGTTCGCGTTTACTTTCCGTGAAGTGTTTTGTAGTTCCAGACTAGAGATTGACGAAAATATTGATTTTCTTTGCTTTATTGTTTTACTTGTTGTATGTTATAAACTCTTGAAATGTTATCTTAGTTTTGAAACATTGTAGTGTAGTTTCGTCTCGTCTAGTATATTGAATCTAATTATTTATTATAAGTCTATATATGCATGTAAAAGGAATGCTCCAATATGCTATTATAATATATTTCTAAAACTGTTGAATATCAAAGGGATCTTAAAAGTATCTCAGTATAGGTACTAAATCTACTGAATTCTGCTAACTGTTGTTACTAATTAAAACTCCTTTGTTAAAATGTAGTAATGAAACTCTAGCTTATATACAATTCTAATAATATTTTCTGATAGTTATGTACCCATTAATATTCCATATCAGATTGTCATAAGACTCACAGTGACCTACGCCAGGCTCTTATAGTGGCCAAAAATTAATGAAAAGATGGCACAGAAGAAGCTGCAATAATTGCAGTGACTGGTGTGTCTGGGTACAATAGGAGTGATGCGCACCTGTTCAACTACATCAAGGAAGATGCTTCTGGGAGTAGCACTCTTGAATGCAGCAAAGAACAGCAGTTTTCAGTGTACACTGGCTGAGAATTTCACGGCCATGTAAAGATGGCGACTTAACCGGACATCTAAGAATTTTAGCCGACCTCCGTGAAGAGGTGCAAGCCCTAAACAAGCCAACTGACACCATGAGTATCCAACCAAACTACGAGTGACCATTCAGGGTTCTACTTCCGGAGCTTTGGTGGACCTAAATTATAAAATTGATCGCTTTTCTGGTACACAGACGGATCAAAGACAAGCGAAGGGCTTGGAATTTATAGACCTCAGACCAAACTTTTTAGAGTCCTAGACCTTTGCGTAACGCAAAACCTCAACAAGAGCCCAAGGGGGCCAAACATCTATATATGAACCGATAGTCAGGCCGCTCTACAATCTCTAATTTCTCATAGCTTTGAGTCTAAGTTGGCCTGGGAATGTCGGATGAATGTAATTAGACTAGCCACAACAAACAGAGTGTCCGCTGAAGAGAACAAAGCCTTGGCACCAAAACTAGTCCTGAGGGTCATCAAGAACATTGAAATAGCAAGGTACTGATGGGATCGGGTAATCACAATAGATCAGTAGATCGCAGTGAGGAGAGATGCTTGGAATCTGAACGACCCACTAGCAATACAAAACAATACACTTAGGTATAATTTACTATTGTTTTTACTAAAGTGGTATGAGATACCATTTATTTAAAAACGCCTTATCCAATCCTTATGTATCCCATATGTTATTTTTATTAGAAATATATGTATGACAACAGATCAAGCTGTACAAGTTGCCATACTGTTGTTTAAAAGTTAAAGGAGTTACCGCACTTTAAAGACTACGTCACAAAAGTGGTTTGTTTTCATTTAATCCACTTTTAAATTTAGGATTCAAATTTGGTACATGATTTACAAGTGATAATTTATACTTCTTATGTTTATTGGCCAGTGACGATCCTACACAGGGTTGGAGAGGTGTCATGTGCCCTACATTCTCTAACGTGCGGCAACTCCCTTAAGAAGCATTTCCGGACTCAAGTTCATAGACACTTTTTTTCATACTTTTGTATATAGAATCATTCATTCTTTAGGGGTTGTTCGTGGACACATTGTATATAATTTGCATGTTATACAGCATGAAACATACATATTTATGTGTATGTGTATAAAAGATACTTTCCATCCTATTCATCTAAATGTAGACCAAAAGTTATGAAAAACGTAGCGTTGAATCAGAACCTGTCGATTCATAACACTGTCTTAGCAGTTTATGTTGCTGGTGTACGATGATCACAATGTGTTCAAATAGTTTGATATTTCCTTGTGCGTAAGGTTGTAAAATATTTTCAATTTCAAAAGCTGTATGTATAAAATACTATAAACATTATTATATTACTAAATTCAATAAATTAGTTAATCGAATATGTTTATGGTTTTGATGTTACGGTATTAACACATTTTTTTTTATTATATTAACCTAGATTTCAATACATTTACTTGAGTGAATATATCAAGACTGACAACAGAATGCATTTTTCTGATACCACAGACTTACTAGATCCACTTATAGATGATGTAAAGCAATGTGAAGTAGACAGATCCCGATCTCGAGTAGATTAACGCTCATAGTTGAGTTGAAATACTCGCAGCTCAGCGATCAATCAACGCATTGATTCAGAGTATCTGCGTCAGCGTAATGTAAATGCAATATTGTCCAGTAGTAGGAAAGTGTTGTTAGATATGCATGCTGAATCATTTCTAGGCTTTCAGACTTCGATTTCAGACACAAAAGTTAACATTGAAGTAATTTTACAGTTCCTCCACAGGATATTTTTCTTCTAAAATATTTTATTCACCCTCGGGTTGCAACTGTGAGTACACGTGTATGTATATGGAAACAATATTGTGAACTAGTGTAGGTATTAATTATCAAGTAAGACATAAATAATTCAGGAAACGGAAGGTACATATAGCGGAAATATGTGACTTGTTTGATATGCTGCTTGTTCTAGATATAAATTGTAGACACTTTGCCATAGAGAAACATAATTTTTAAGATTCTTTAATTTATTCGTTATTTTGGCAGAAAAAATCGGATACATCTATTTTTTCCTAACTATAATTGATTGTTTCTAGAAGCTGCGAATCAGTGTAGAACCTGTTGCAGCGTCTATTCTCGTTAGTTATTGGAGAAAATTAAAAAAATTTCAACCAGTAAACAGTTATAGTTTCTAAAAGAAATTTTATTTTAGAAACAAAACGAAAACATGATCAGAACGTCTGTTAAACCAGCACTAATATTGGCTTAAAAGGTTTCTTTTTTTAATCACCTGAGTCTGCTGTTCTGCATAACTTATATTTGAGCAACGCGTCAGCAACTAGCTTAGCTTCGTTGCGTTGGATTTTTACACACATAGAAGTACTTTCTTGATTCAAGTAAGTGTTTCTTCAGTCAAGTAAACGACGCACCTTCGTATATACGCAAGAAAATAATTACTACAAGGAAAAATCATAAATTCTTGGAAAGTTAAGTAAATATATTCTTAGCCCAAGTATAATAAATATATATTTAGCGCAAATATAAGGTTTCTTTCAAGAAAACATTAATATATTGATACTAAAACCACTGTTTAGAACAAGCTAGAACACGCAAATGTCTGGTTATATACGCATGCGCTATAAGCGCGTATAGTATTTAAGAAAATTTATTACTTGATTCTAGAAAATATGTACTTAATTATAATGCAATTTCAAAATCGTTTACTGCAGACAAATCAACCTAAATATTTCTATTTAATATATTTTCTAATGTTAAATAAATACTTACTTCCATGCAGTTAATATGTTCAAGAAATTGTACATTCTTGCATCAAGTAAACACGTCTATGTGTGTACTAAGTTTACCCTACATAAAAACTAACTAACAGTGGTGAGCTTTCTATACTATTTCAGTCATTATAGTTTTATTTGCCAGCTCTTAATCGTCTCTACCGGAATTAATTATTGTAACCATCTTTTGGCAGACTGCATTTGTTATCATTCATTTCATCTAATCGATAGTGTACCTTTCTGAAAAGCACCCATTACGGAACTATAGAAAATTAGAGAAAATTCTAATAAATTTCTACATTTCCGTAAATCATGTATAATGGCGTTCGCAAGTAAACCATTATTCATTACATTCTCTCGCATAGATTTATATCGGTTATCGGTAATTTATAGACGTCCACGTTACATAAGAACATAGGCGAACGATATCCACAGATGATATGATTAATAGAACTTTTTGCAAAATAGCAGTCCACCCGCCGGCAGTAGCTATTTCCCGAACGTAATCAAGAATCTAACCGACGAAAACGGCATTAATCTTCTCACATCCAATTAAGGATATGGTTTCTCTCTTTACGACGAACAAGTCACTGAGAAAATGGGTAAAGAATAAACAAAGGCCACGGCCTATTTATTTTAGCCTATATATCCTCCTTCTGCAGTGCTTTATTCGACCTTCCACCAGATTTATCTGTTTGTACACAAACTGTCGATTAAATTGTTTGAATTCACGCTTGGCTGGTACAAATACGT
Source organism: Holotrichia oblita (assembly GCA_023690525.1). NCBI lineage: Eukaryota > Metazoa > Arthropoda > Insecta > Coleoptera > Scarabaeidae > Holotrichia > Holotrichia oblita. The sequence goes on along the minus strand of CM043018.1, from coordinate 37,300,823 downwards.
GAACGATGTGATTGTGTTGATGTCTTTTAGAACTATATACTTCTTTCTTATATTAAAGAGATTCAGATTCCTTTTGTTTACGTTTTGTGTGTGAAACGTTGCGTAAGTGATATTAGCCAGAATTTTTTGTTTGTAAGTACCCGCATTGGTGTCAAGGCAATGCAGAGCAAAATAATTGCTTACTATTCTATGCAAATAATCCGAAAGTATGTTCTTTGTAATAGTAAAATCATTATAAAAGGGATGCGACGATATCTTAAGAATAGGGGACTCTGATTTAAAATCAGAAGTAAACGGGAATGAATGTGACACAGCTCTATGTTCTCCTTCAAACAGTTATCGGTCTCCTGCATATACCTCTGTTTATTTTGTTGGAATGAATACATCTATATATAGAAATAAAAATTTTTAAAATTTCCATACATTTTTCAGTTTCAACGCAGACGTGGGCTCGCTATTAGCAGTAACACAAAGTGTTAACTGCAGAACACTAGTACTGCATTACATAATGTGAGAATTACTTTCTCATGAAAAAACTTACCTTTACTGCATCGAAAATGTATAAATTATACACTCCATTCTGAACACTATACACGTAAGTACATATAACCACACATATTTCGTGGTCTATTGCATAAAAATCGTAAATATAAATGAAGTTAATATAAATAGACAATAATAAAAATTGAAAATTATAAATAATGATCCTATCCCCAAAAAAAATCGTTGCATTCTTATATACATGTATAAAAAATAATTAATATATCTAGGATATCCGGTATGTAGGCGAATGAAGGCTTAAAGAATCAGAGGCCGGAAAGGGATGTAATTGGAAGCACATAGGCAAAAGAATATGCCAATAAGAGGATCTGACAATTGAACTAAAGCAGATAACAGATTTATAAGAACTACAGCTGTAAAACTAAGACATGAAATTGCAAATATTCCGATATTGTAAGGTATTTTAATTTACCTGGCAATAATACCTACGTAATGCTTATAATTAACCCAAATGAACTTAAAAGGAAGGTCGCGAATAAAACTTTGACGCACGGCGAAATTATACACGTTTAAACATACTTTAGTATTCTACATCATAAATAAATCTATCAATTCTCGTACGAGCCAAATAAATACTACATGAACGTGATTTTACACGGTTTAAAGGAGGAAAGAAAAAAACGGGAAGCTGTCATTCGAATTAAATTTCGTGCGTAAGGCGAACCTGGGTCGTGAACAAAAAATCACGTAATCAATAAAGCTGGGACATGAGAGCTTAATTATACACGGGTGTATACGCAAACTACGCCGACAAAGGTCTGACACTTAGAGAAGGCACCGAAATTAATCGACTAATAAGCGGATGTTTCTAATAAATAGTGACAGGCAATAGCGCTAACAACAACTAAGCATATGACTAGTAAAATCAACGGAAGGCGGAGAACAATACATAAAAGTTAGAGGTGAATGACGTTTTCGAGATAAAGGTGTAAAGATTCTTTTCAGCTCAGTTTTAAAAACGGTACTGAAAACAATTTCTAAGCTAGTAAGCTATTCTGCGAATTCAACTGTAATCAGGAAAAAGTTAGTAATTATTACACTATACTAAAATAAATATAATGAGTCAAGCAACAGCTTTAATTTTAGGTAAACATTTTACTTACAAATTATTATGCAGCAATGTATGTATATATTAAACTGTTTAATCTAGTCCAATTATCCAATAGCTAAATAAGAAACCAAAAAATGCCTGTAATAGGGCAGATTGTTGAAAATGTCACTCCGAACGAGTGCAATGAAAATAGATCCAGCATTGGAACCTGACCACGTGGTTTCGATCTATCTCATCTTGTCTGCGATCCTCCAAACGCAAGACAAGCTCGACGTTTTCATATGTTGCGTCATGGTAAGCCGTACATGAAGTCACCATTAACTGTTTAAAAGTTCGAGACATCTAGCTAATCTGACAATCCACGCATTATCGGAGCTAGATCAGTATCTGCTGTACTGGCATGTGTTGTGTAATGACTTGCGATGTGCTACTTCCAACATGCCCACTAGAGGGTATGCAATTAGTACATTGTTGCAGGTATAATACGATTAAAGTTAAGCAGCGAGTTGCCATGAAATTAGGTCTTGCATTTGGAGAATCGCTGACGAGATCACATAGATCGAAACTAAGTGGTCAGGTTCCAATGCTGAATCTATTTTGGTTGCATTCGTTTCCAGGGTGATTTTGAATGATACTGTAAAGCAATGGAAAGAAAACATGAAATGTTGAATAAATTGCATGTCTAAGAGAGAGTAGCAAAGTTATTCAAATTTAATTTGCATAAAACGTCCAACTAGAGTTAGTCCAAACTTAAATAATGTGGTCAAATAAATGATCTAAATAAATTTTTGTTTATTACTAAAACTACACTTTCGTTAATGTATGCTTTTACAATATAGATCCATAATTCCGAAAAAATGTTTCTCTATATTTGTAGAACAGTCCCTTTTCAAATAATTTCTGTTAGGTATTGTACGAGCATGCATAACTTCTTCTATAACTTTTTGAATTCCACGTGTTATGAATTGAATTCAAGACATCTGTTTAAAGAGATATTATAAGGACAAAAGAAGCATATGTACAGAAATAAACTGAATAGTTGAAAAAGTTATGTCGCATGGTGATAGATTTTTGCTCTTCCACTCTCCATATTTATTTTTTCCCACTGATTAGCTTTAACCCCTGTTTTACATTCATCTACTGCAAATCTCCGCTATGGCGTGTAGACACGACTGTAAAGACAATCTAAGCAACACTTTGCTCACCAATAATCATCTGTTATTAGACTACTATCTGTTTGAGAAGGTTACGTCACTTAGTTAATATTTCATAGCCATTGAAACCAGATACCCTCGTGCAGTTTGTCGCAAATGGAAAAAGTGAATTTTGTTTGCTCATCAAAAATTATTTTTAAACAAAGAAGAGACATAAACATAACTAAACTTTCAAGTAAATTATTCAAATAATTTTAATTTAAATTTGGAATCCAAGATTGTACTGTTCTTGTAAATCTTGAACAATATTTCTGATATTGAAATTTTCTTTTTTATTAATGAATAGTAATCAATTGTAAAGTTTTATTTGCATCGCATTGAGTAACTTTGATGTTAAATTTAATTTCGTCCTTTGTATTACGAGTATTTGATCGTTTCTTTACAATATAATGCGAATAAACGAGTGAAAAGCGAATAAGATATCCGAAAAATAGATAGAAATGGAAGAGACTCACCATGTCTGTGTAATCTAAAATATAAGCCTCATTTCAAAAATAATGCCGATCTAACTACCGACTATCTTTATAAATAACCTTTACCTGTATTTCTGTCAAGCGACTGGTAAAGACTTGATCATGAACAAAAATGAAATGCCTGAAGAGCATTGTGATATGAGACAAGCAGGTGGTTCTAGTAACAAATAAAGGTAACAGCAAAAAATTGAAGCATTGAGTTATAGTAACTGCTCAAAATGGTATAAAGACTAGCCAAAGTACGTAATAGAATTTGCAAATTATCTAATTTCCTGGTGTATTAAACAATGCAATAATGTTCACATAGAGCATGTAATACTACTGTCGGACACAGTAGTAAAATAAAAAAAATGTATTTATTCATAGAAAATATGTGAAGATAAAGCTGGGTCTGTGAAATTGTGTGACACCACTACATCAATAGAAGCTGAAAATAGGAATAGTAATTCACATCAGCAACTAAATTGTTTCAAGCTTTTTGAGCAAAATGTAGTTTGAACCAAAAATATAGACACAATCAAAATTTATTCCGCTGATACTATATTTGAATTATGCACGACTTAATCCCACTAGATCAATTAGAACAAAGTACGATTAAATTACAGCAGTTTATTCCCGCAATTCCATCTACGAACACGTACATGAATATAAGGGGAGTGCTATGTGTAAATGAAACAATTAGAGCCTTACACTTATGTACATATACGTACATACATACAGCAGAAACATACTACATGCATGCTTATATACATACATATAACGTCGCGTACAACGTGTTGACATTTAAGTTTGTCTTGTTACGAGAGAATAATATCATTACCTTCAATAAAAAGGCCAGTGTGCTTGTTTATCAAACAACAGTTATCGCTAATTATATTCTAGTATAGTATGTACTGTTGCCATTTTGTGTGCGTTGTACCTTACGATAATTGTGATAACACGTTCACAGTAGGTACACAAACTATGTACGTGTATCTTCACGTATAGTTTTGTTTAAATTTAGAATAACCTGGATCAAACACGTTCAGTACCATGTAAACGTTTGGAGATATTTCAGCGTAGTAATTTGCTGATGATGTAATTTACAGTAGCTTTTTGGGCTACTGCAATGAGTTTCTTTACCATACTAATACTTGAGGGTCAAAACAATAAGACACAGAAATTACGGTAGTAATGTGGATTTGTAGTTGAATCCATTGACTTCTGTTACATTAGCGAAGACTTATTGTATTTCAATATACAAGCAACACTAAAAATAAAGGTTAAATTTAGGCTTTCAATTGAAGATAAAGATGGAGAACCGTAAGATACCATAGAGTTTACAACTACGTTACTAAAATAAACTTTGCAACACTTGCATTTGGCTTGTTAGACTATTCATTCCATATACACACATACTTGCTTGACTCTTACAACCTCTACATACCTCTTTCTAAAGATATCTTTATTTCAATTTACTCTCGCACATGCCCTACCTACGAAATTATAAAACATAAATGGTTGAATCTAACGATAAACTTTCCCACCATGTCTACTTACCAATTCGCCTGACTCCCAAATTTAGCAATCAAAATTTTAATTTGGTATCAAACTCGCCTCTGGTACGAGTCTCTATTATAAAGATTTTCAGAGTTTGACCGCGGTAGCGTAATATACATACATACAGTGAAAAATAAACTAAAGTAAAATAAATACACAAAAACATATAAAATCTACCTACCTCTAATACCACATTTCGCTCATACTGTAGGTGGCTTCTTCAGGAGCAAATGGTGGATGGTGGTGATTCAACCATTGTGGGGGTACCAGTAGGTCGTATTAACTTGACGTATTACTCATGCCAAAAGCGAAAACTTTCTGACCAGTTAATAAATTTTAAATTTTTTGTGTATTTATTTTCATGCATTTCGCTTTTTGTTTATTTTTTACATTACTATAACACGGTTAAACCGCGGAAACTCTAGTAATATATTATATACTAAATTATTTACCTACTGGGCATGAGATCCATATAGTACTGACTTTCTAACGCAATTCAATTCTATTATAACCTCCAAGATTTTTATAAAAATTTTAAATGGTTCAAAGGAGTTAAAACAATTGATTCCTGAGCCCCATTTTTTTTTACTATTGAAAATAGAATGTTTGGCGCAAGGATTCAATTACAAGACACATACATTTTCATAAATTAAATGTTTATATATATATTTATATATATAAAATATGCGTCACAGCTCAATGGCCGTAGTGGTAAGAACGACTGACTAGTGTTAGTGGCAGCCGACTAAGTGAGAATTCGAATTTTTTCAAACGTAACTTGTGGCAGCGCCGTAGAAAATACTATTGGGATACAATTGTTGTAACAAAGCTACTAATGCATATTTACACTTACAAATAATGACAGTGCAAGTGTTGTAGCGGGCAGTCTTGACGCAGTGGCGTATGCTACTCTACTGTAAGCTTTGTAGGTTCATTTATCATCTTGTGATAACCAGCAAACCAGACTTCAACCAGCTAAGAGTAAAGGTAACGAGTTTCCTCTGGTAAATTCTTCGATATTGCATTCTATATATTGAAGACAAATAGCTCTAATGTAAATTTTATGTTAATTTAATAATTCGTATCTTTTCCATATTTCCTTTGGTTCTTCTTAATTTTTAAATTACAAGCAGTAAAATATAAATTTCTTGAGCGTTTGAAATCTGAAAAATAGTTAAAATTTCCGCATATACAGGGCCCTGCAATAGTGCGTCAGGCTTCACGAATTAAATTAAGAATTTCATTCATTGCCGACTTATACTGTATTACGGGTTGCCGCTTGTATCGGAAGTAGATACCAACTTTGTTATTTTAAATAGAACACACTATATATTATTGCACTTTTGGATTCCTAGTTAAATTTAAATGGCACTTTGTTATACATACATTAGGTATAAGTTGCATCGATTTTGAATTACATGACGTTTTTCGAAAAAAAAATAACTAGCAGCGTATTCGAAATTTGGAAATATCTCCGAAACTGTGAAAGTTAGACAGATGAGGTTTCCAGTTTTCCCTTAAGCATGAAAGAGTACACGTCTTTTATTAGAAAATTGTCGCGTTTAAATTATATGATTATTAAATGGGGATCTGTAATTTTCGAACTCTAAAATCATGGAGATCTTGATTTTTTTAAATAGAACGGTAGAGTAATTTTTACGTAAATGGATGTAAAATTTAATTTTATTTCAATTTTATACAGGTATTATGGTGTCTATCTCTAATGGTTTTCGAGATATTTCTGGTTTTTTTCTGATTTTTACGACAGATGCGTATTACGAAGAAACAAATGCGGCCGTGGAAAAACAAGCATCATGTTTTTTGATACAAATTTAGACATTTCTAATTCCTTTTTTTATGAAGTGATACCATTTTTGACAACTTATTACTGTTACGAAATCCACCACTACTAAACATGAAATTAACAATGTCAACCAAAGAAATTAGTAACAATGTACGAAAAAGCTTATTACCAATATTTGTTGATGTACCATCAAATCCTGAAGACGTTTTATAACTTAAGTTATATTCGCATCTAGAATAGCAAAATGTTTCAAACATTGTTGTTTATGTTTGTTTAAACATGGGATTGCGAAGTTAGAGGTATCTAACACAATTCCTACAAGTAAACAATGAATTGCGCTTTGTTTCCTAAATCCTCTAAATGTGTATATTTGGTATATTATATGACACATAAATCGGTTTATTTGTTATACAAGACACATTTTGGGATAAATATGGACATTGTACAAAAAAAATCGCCACGCTCCAATTTTGTTGTTATCTCAGGAACTTTTCGAAAATTAGTCAAAGGGGTTGAGCTGAAAGTAAATACGTAAATATTTCGTTTAACCACTGCCAGCGTGCATATGTACATACATACGCGCTTCCAGTCGTTTTATATTTATTTTGTGTAGTCACATCGGCAGTACAGTACCGTATGCTCACCTACGTCAAATGGTTAAGTAAAATGAATTTTACCGTGTACAACATACTGATATTGCTCGCTTCTACTGATTCTGTATGTACAGTATGTTACTAATTGAATTGGCGAGCAGAAGAGAGTTTAATTTTGCGTCATAATAATAAATCAATTCATCTGTTTGCATGCTGAATTAATCAGATTTTGGCTTTTGACGAAAAAAACACCATTACGTTGTTTAAGTTTAATCGTGAAGATCTGTTATCATTAACTGAAAAGCACTGTGGAAATTTATACTAGATGTTTTACAATAAATAAACAACGAACTACAAATAGTTCAAACAATGACTTATAAAATATAAGGAAACTAATATAACAGTAATATAGCAAAAGTTTTTATAAGTAAAAGTTTCAATTCTATCTGGCGTTTAGCGGCAGAAAATGTGAAAGTATTGACCACAGCATAATACTTTTTTCCAAGTGGATATGAGATTAGTGCTACAGCTCTTATCGATTTCTAATAATTTTTATGTTATACATCATACAGTTTCCTATAGATACAGAAACACTTCTTCTGTGTAGTTGCCTCATGTATCTGCAGTATACATACCTATGTACATACAGTATTGAAAGAAATAATAGAAACGACTTATTCAAAATTGTCAAATCAACAATGTTGACACTAGTTAAATACATTTCTTGGAATTGTGCATGTGGCACCAATAGCGCTTAACGATTGTTTTTTTGCAAAACCGCTTGCAACTTGCCCTTCACAGTACAAATAAACCCGAAACACGAGGTAGAAAACGTAAAATGACCCACCGAGATGAAAAGCGTTTAATACGTTATTGCGAACTAAAAGCCAAACTATTAAGTACAGATTGACAGAATCTAGACTTTCAGCCGTTGCTGAGCCCTAAAAATAAAAATAATAGACTTGCGTTTGCCAGAAAACATTTTTTCCGTCTAAATTGGAAAAACGTTCTGTGGTCGGATGAAACTAAAATTAATATGTTTGGTTCTGATGGTAAGCAATATGTAAGACGACCTCCGAATACAGCATTTGATCCAAAGTACACGAAAAAGGCGGTAAAGCACAACGGAGGCTCGATTATGATTTGGGGTTGTTTCTCGGAGGAAGGCGTAGGCCCAATATTTTGGATAAAGAACACAATGTGCGCGGTTGACTATGTTTATATATTGGAGATTATAATGCTTCCCTCTGCAGAGGAGAAAATGCTGTTACGGTGGGATTTCATACAGGACAACGACCCTAAACATACATTGAAACTGGTGAAGGTGTGGTTCAAGACGGAGAGAGTCAATGTTATGGAGTGGCCATCGCATTCGCTCGACTTAAACCCAATAGAGCTCCTTTGGGCAGAGCTAAAGAAGCGAATCGGGCCTTTCAAAGCTACAAATAAAGACGAATTGTGGAGACAGATACAAAAATCCGGGTATTCTATTCCGAAAAGTGTTTGTGCCAGTTTGGTAAATTTATGTTTCTTATGTCCCGAAGATACGAAGAAGTACTCAGACAAGCTAGCGGTGCAACAAGATATTGGAATTATTTAATTTTTCTAAGAAATTTTGTCCTTAAATTTAATTTTTTAAGAGTAATGTTTTGTTTATACCTATTATTTTTTCCGGGCTAAATTTGACAACAAGACCATAATTCAATTATTTCTTATCCTCATTAAAACTTATAAAAAGTATGATCCAGTGACATTTGGGAAACTTAAGTTAACAATGTAAAAATTATATTAAAAATTTGATGAAAAGGCGCGTTTCTATTCTTTCTTCCAACACTGTATATGTACATATATGTATTCTCGACAGATGAACTAAACCGCTATATACATGTGTCACGCCGTAATGTTTGAAATTTTGAGTGTAAAATGTTTTATCTCTCAGAATCGTTACAAAAACTCTTGTCACGAACGATGTTTACAAGCCCATCCCAAAATAGCCAGAGCAGTAAAACTCTAATTAAGTAACTTTTTCAGCAAAATCGAGTACATAGAATAAGTACCGCCGACCGAAAGGAAAAGTTTATATTCCATGGGAGAACCTCAGCCTACATAAAAAAAGAGAACCTTGCACAGCCTCAACTCTGCCCGACGGACGAGAGTAATAAAACTGGGGAATGTTCGCGTTTAACACAGTTTTATAGTCGGCTAGGGACGCTACATAGGCAGCGTCGATATCTTTTAGTTGGAAAATTTCAATCTAGATCACGACTTATTCACATTCGACTGAATTTGCAAAGTGCCGGCAAGTTTGCTCGTAGTCTTTAGAATGGTATAGAGTATGTAGGAAGGGATATAGGATCCCTGAGAATATATAACTTCTTCGCTAGCTGTGCGTGTACGGTTTGGGAGAGAAGGTCGGCCACAATTTCTCGTGGATAAGTTTCCTTCGTAGCCTGCGCTGGTGTTGGTGGTGGTGGTGCGCGCTCCCAACTTTGGCAGTTTGATGATTACGGCCATGCCCTGTCGAGTGTAAAGTTTCCTATTTATTATCGTGCTACGTCACCTATTATTGTTGGCGCTGTTATGGACGAACTTGTACTACTTGTAAATTTCAACGTGGAAAAAGCGCTTTATGCGGCAATTAGTAAGTATTGAACGAAACTCGGCAAGATCTTACGAACCAGGGCACTCACATTGTGCGAAATTATAATTTAATTAACGTCAAACTAGTACCGACTAGTAATCAATTCAAAAACAATTAAAGATAATAAGCACCAATTTGCGAAAAAATATTGACATTGTATAATATGTATTTGCTGGTAAGGCGCTGCAATACACGTTTTGACATTCTTCGTAAGTTTGGACTAGTGAACGTCATCGCTATACTGCAATTTAGTTTTATGAATTATTCTGTATATTTTTAAATGCTGTATCTACATTTCAAAAAATTTTACCATTTTCGTATATGGAGGGAATTTGCTCCCATGTCCTATCAATTGCTAAACCTTAGGGTGCTATTTTTTACAATACCATTTAATAGTGCATTTGTAAATGCTAAGCGAATATATTTTTGTCATTTTTAGCTAGAAGATGCGTTGTTCCAATTTTATCCCTACAATACAAAGTCAACATTATATTAATTGGAAATAATATTTAAGTCTCAATATAGATTTCCTGAAAGGTCAATACATCTACTTGTTAGTAACAGAGTAACCGCAAATCAATCAGATTTTCCGCAACAACTTTAAAGAAAAAACGGGGAAATTCAATGAACAAATAAACAAGCGACGAACGTTTCCCTTTCTATTAAAGAAAATCATCAATAACTGTCGCCCAGGGGGCCATTATTTTCCTTCAGACCCGACGCGCATTTGAAAATTATGTTCTTATAGTATAGTCCTAGGCGCCTATTCATCAGGCACGTCCGTCATCATGTCCTGTTCGCCCGTATAAAGCATTCCCATTGCATTTCTCTTTCTTTATACAGTCATTTGCTCCGTTGCCCTCTGTTTTCACTGTGGTGGAATTTAAAATTTTGCAGTTGCCGGTATCGAAAATGTGCAAAATGAGATGTGCGGATGAAAAGCTCTCCGGCGGATTTATAAAAGGGAATTGATTTATTTTATTTCGCGGCTTCTTTTCGATGCAGTTCAGATAATAATTTTAAATTAGAAAGAATATTACGTCAATTGAGAAATTTGATGTAGAAACAAATTGAGATAACACCTGTTCCTCGTTGGCGTATCCGAATTAATTTCTAACTAATATACAGGATGAGTTTTTTTTTGAATGTTTAGCATTGGGATCTCAGAAACTACTGGAGATAGAGAAACGCTTAAATGGGAAAAGATGCGCAGTTTTACGAGTTTGATTTAAAACTGCTTTTTTTTCTCCGATAACTTTCATGGCTTATTAGATATTCAAAGACAACTAAATTTTACGGTTTTCTTTAAACATGCTTAGCATCGTTAATAGTAATTTTAGAGAAAAAGTATTCAGACAAAAGTTTGAGATAATTTTACGCCAAATAAAATTATGAGCTAATTTTTTTTCTTCGTTCACCATTATCGAGTTATGACACAAACTTGTGTTTTTTCAAAAAGAAACCATAGTTGGTTTTGACATCACTAGAAAGTTTATTTTTTGCTGATTACAATGATATATGTTTGATATGGTTATTCTAAACAATAAAGAGGATTAGACATTTTTATGTAGTAATAAAATGAAAACTATAAGAACTTTTATTGAAGGCACACAACATTATTAATGTTCAAAGATACCTTCATTATTATTAATACACAAGTTGCATCTCTTCACAACAGAATTTGTAGCATTGCGGATTTTATGCCTATCGATGTTATTAAAAGCAACTAAGACAGCTCCTCTTCAGTCGTCGATTGTTTGATATGTTCTTTTGTATACTGGGTCTTTTAGTACACCCCACAAGAAAAAATCCAAAACTGATAAATCAGGGGATTCTAGCCGGCCATTCGTTGGGTGCATTTCGTCCTATCCATTGATTAGAGAAGCTCAAATTTAAATAATTTCTAACATTCATTTGATTGCGCGGAGGCGCTCCGTCATGTTGAAACCATTGAAGCATTGCTCGGGTTCTTAAATTTAAATTATCTAACATTTCCTCGAAATCTTGTTGTAACAAATTAAGATAACGATTGCCAGTTAGTGATCCATCAAAAATAAAAGGAGGAAGAACAGTTGATTCTAGAACACCACACCAAACATTAAACCCAAATTTAATTTGTGGTCTCCTATGTTCAACGCGAAGTGGATTTGTTTGAGACCACATGTGTTCATTGTGCCTATTAAACATTCCACAATTTGTGAAACGAGATTCATCACTCCATAATATTTTCATTGAAAGTGTGGATCGTTTGGCACTGATCTTTAAACCATCTACAAAAAGCTATTCGTCTGATGTTATTACCTTCATGTAAAGTTTGTGATACTGATAATTTGTAGGGACGAAATTTATGCTTTTTCAACACTCTGATAATAGTGCGATGAGAGGAGTCCATTTCTGTTGAAATTTGTCGGGTCGATATAGATGGATTCTGAGCGACACTTGCTAATATGTTTATTTCTCTATCTTCATCCATCCCTTTTTTTGATTTTGGTTTAACGAACAAACTATAATCTGCTAAATTATCCCATAATATCTTAAAAGTAGGTAGCGACGGCAGACGTCGATCAAAATAAACTTCAGCAGTTTTAGTAGAATTTTTCTGGCACTGAATGTAACATTCAACTATATCACGCTTTTCTACGTTAGAAAATTCCATAGCCAATGCAAATGCATGATTAACAGCCGTTTACACCGCTTATAGTTAAGTTACAATTAAATTAATTAATAGTTAATTGCCAATGTTTGACAATTAACTTGACTTAAAAGTAAAAATTAACAGCTCTCACTTCTGTGACTCAACGTGAAAGCAATGTTAGTATATTTATCTCAAGTGCTCCAACGAATACTATTGTAACTCAGATTTTTCGTTTTTTGAATTACAAAACACCAAACATTTTTTTTTTTTTTTTTTAAAAATAACCATATCAAACCTTATATCATTGTAATCAGCAAAAAATAGGCTTTTTAACGATGTCAAAACCAACTATCGTTTCCATTTAAAAAAAACACAAGTGTGTCATAACTCGATAATGGTGAAGGAAAAACAAATTAGCTAGATAGTTTTATTTGTTGCATGTTTTAAAGTAAAATTTAGTTTTCTTTGAATATCTAATAAGCCATGAAAGTTATCGGAGAAACAAACGCAGTTTTAAATCAAACTCGTAAAACTGCGCATCTTTTCCCATTTAAGCGTTTTTCTATCTCCAGTAGTTTCTGAGATCCCAATGCTAAACATTCAACAAAACTCTCCCTGTATATTTATTTTTTATCGAATTATACATGAAAGAATTGAGCAATTATTAAGATGTATTTCTAAAAAATTGTCTCACTTTCAATTGTAAAATCGGAATTGAATCTAAATGATTATTATTCAATGTCGTTTAAAATTTAATATAGTGAACAACAGAAACAATAGTTATTTTTATCTAGATAAGAATTATTGTTAATCTATTCAGTTACAATACATGAAAGAATTGAGCGAGAAAATTGATATAAAAACGGAATTGAACCACGAGTACAACCAGTTATCAAAAGCGCAAATCTAAATTTCCGAAAGTTAGTGAATAATTCTTCTTCACAAGAATAGTGATAACCATATTTTGGAGAAAGAATATATACGGTGATTATAGGTGATCATTTTAGGCTAGCGCACTCCTTATAAAAAAAATTAATGCTTTTACCGATAAATATTCTGCCATGCCATTCTCTTAACAAACTAGTGGAAGAATCACCAAATTTAATGCAATTTGCAAGCACTTCCAGCATATCAACAAGTATAATTTTAGTTAAAATAAAACAGTATTGAGCATGCTTGAAATTACGGACTTCTCCTGAAGTTCGTAGAACTCCTATCCTACTTGCCGCAATGAATTAAATACATCTGCAGTATTTAGAATTGTAAAGTCGACTTTTTCGCCAAACTTATTCCGCAGCCTCGTTTGTACGTGTCTTATTCGTACAGATAGATAACGCGGGCCGAAGATTTTACAACCCGCAGTCACGTTTATACTAAAATTAATGCCTTCCCCATCAACCAGCTATCTCAAAGGGATTCCGCGGTGAACTATTTCCTCCGCTCGTGCTATACAACAAAACTACGTCTACACAATTGTCATGTGTCAAGTGCAATCGTCACGCACCGCTACTACAAAACGAAGTACCCACCTAGCACCACTGACGGTTTCTGAATTTAGTCGGCGTCGGTGTCTTCGCGTAATAAAATAAACGCTACGTCATAAATTCTGAGGACAATTTAATCAGGGAGGTAGGAAATCACGACTGTACTAACGGCGTTCGCGCCGTGGTAAAGAGCCACGTTTACGTCGGTGATGTGTTCGGTAAACCCCCATCCCTTCTCACTATATCGTTGTGCATCATCGGTGTAAGCGTTTGTATGAAGTTCTGCATGGGTGCCAGGGAGTTTAGCGTAGTAGTTTATGGGTATTTAACATGATCCAATGATAATCACGATCGCGTCGTTAGTAGGGTCGCACTGTCTTTACATCGGGTAGTTGGTCACGCGATGTTCTTACCCGATGTACGTAGATTTTGTACGTCCAGTTGTCAGCACTAGTGTGCGTCATTTCCCATAAATAAAAGTAAAATCACGTTACAATAGAAATCTACTCTGACTCACTGGAACTCTGCATAGAATTTTGCTATGCAAAGTTAATACATCTCTGAAGCATAAAATGTATTTGAAAGGGAACATCTTGGATGAAGGAAGAATCCAGATTCAAATATTTAACGGTTTATTGATTTGTTTATTTTTTAAGATAGATTATTTTCACAAATACAGCATGTAAATGGTTTATAATTTTTGTAAATCAATGTATTTGTCATAAAGTAGAACCTTTACATACACAGTTGGTAAAAATTACAAAAGATAGTAGGAAGCACTAGCGGAATGACATCTGGAGGTATCTACTCCATCGACCAAACTGAATATTTTAGTCGCACAGCGATTGAATAATTTTAAGCAAATAGTATGATGGTTCAGATAAGGTAGAAGATACACGTACACCCATTATATCTAGTATGTAATTCCTACTCAAAACCTAGTCGAGTTCATCCCCAAGGTCGCTAACAAGGCTTTCATTGAGAATAAGGTTTTAAGGTTAGGAGCTCTTAGTTTCAAAAAAAAATTGTCGTTACCTACAGGCTTTGTGTTGACTTTTATAGATACTGTTCCTTTATTCAACAATACATCCTTAACCCTTGCTATTAATATACTCATCTTAAAACCTATATCTCCATATAACAACTTTATTCAATTTGTAATTGCTCTTTTACTCTCTCTAGAATCCAGCTTATTTGCTTCATTTTCAAGCTTTCCGACATACTACTCGAATTATTTTTTATTAAGAAACAAGTACAAGCGATACACCGCCAATGTTAGATGGTGTATTTAACAAAGTATGGAGTACTTTAGATACACCTAATTTGCACAGCAGAAGTTGTAGCAGGAGCCCAGCCAAACAATACAACTTTCGTGGCGGTTACAACTACACCCACCGCATATAAAAATAATCTTTAAACCTTTTATCATTTAAAAAGACTTCGTAGAGGTATCTCCACTTGACACCGTTGTGTCCTGAGTCAACGTTGAAAAGTGAAAAGTGTACCAACGGTAGTTCGCAACATTCGATATTAGAGTTCCTTTTTTTTGCTTACTTTACTAGCACTGTATGAGGACAGAGCACCATATTATATTAAAATCGTCTGCCGCGACGCCATGTAGATACTTCAATGATTAAAGGTCCCTTCCAGTACAGGATCGGAGCAAGAGTAAATCTAGCTAATAGAAAATTTGATTAAATGCCGAAGAAATGTCAGCCTTATATCAAACGTCAGTCCAAGGTATCCAACGCACGGGCTTCGTTATAGCTACTTGTTTTCAATATAGATATTGATAGCATGACTTGCATGAATTTATTTGCCTTGAGAAAGCAATTTCCACACAGATACGGACGTTAATGCATAATTGCCGCTTACGAGACTTCCTGGGATTAGTCTGTATTGAGATAAACAGAATCTGCAATATGCGATTAATGATTGTAATATTTTGTAAGTCATAAAAGTAAGGAAATATATAGCTGTTGATGTTTGTATTAAAAAAACGATATAATATTAAAGAAGGTAACAGCAATTATTGAGAAGACGAAAATTCTATATAATTATAAGCGTACATGTATGTACGTAGTTTTGTGGTAGAGCTCGTTATACAATCATAAACTACATACCCAGATTACCTACCATAATGTTATCTCATTCCCTTTCCTAGGCACGGACGGGGGCTGTTTGAAGCGTTTCGTTTTAGGGAGATACGTTCTAAGCTTTCCGTATTAGGCTGGATCGCACAAACTTTCTCACATTATACGTAATACTTGTTTATGTGGATGTAGTAACTTTGTGTATCTGTATGTGTGTACGAGTGTGTATGATAGTCTGTGGCCTCCGCTCGACAATACTACCACGTTCCTAAATCATGTCTTACAACTGTGGTTTAAGCCCGGCCCAAGCAATAAACTGTTAATAATACCTCTGAACTGTTCAGCCGGCTAAATGTGTAGTGATGAACGGCTACACACGCACATGACGTTTGGTAAATACATAGATGGGCTAAACGATGATGTGATTGCCCGCAGTATAGTTGAGAATTTATTCATGAAGCAGAGATTGTAATCAAATCTAAGCGGTGATTATAAAATTCTATTGTTCACAGCTGGAAATCAAGTAGTCTGAATAATATCGTAAATTATCACATTTGACCTATATATTATAAGCTTCAACTGCGTTTTATTTTCTAATGTACAATTTTGATGCTGTATGGTTTACCTTATAGTACTAATTAATTTATTGACATATTTTTTGTTAAATTCAAATTCCTTCATGTCACCAGCAAACCACCAGTAAAAGACCAATGGCAGATTACATTTTTAAGTATGCCTCGTTCCTTATGACATGAAAAACATTAAATTTTCTTATTTTGTTCATCGCTAGAATCAACCATCACTTTTAACTCGTTATTTCTATATATTCCAAAATTGGCAGTTGTGACATACTGTTTAAAGATTTCCAAATTTAATTTGATTTTTTAAGTTTTGTTCTCCACGCATTTCTATTCAAATCAATATTCATATCTTCAAATCGTTTGCATAATTACATTATTGTGCTTAACTGAACTCTCCTTCTATTTGGTTCGTCATTGTCCGCCCTTACATCAGTCAGACAACAGGTAATCCTATTACCCACGTTCATATGGCAAACTTAGAATTTAGAATGCAAAAGTGCATCATAAATCGCAAAAATTTACAGACATTAATTTGCGGCAAGAGAAACTATAAAGTTGAAATAAGCAATCATTAATTTTCTTCCTAGTGAGTGCGGGATTGATCGGCTGCCATAAACGGGCCACCTCGCTAAAGACCTCTGCAGAAAATGATGGGCAGCACAATAGATTAAAAGGTTTTTAGACAAATAGCTCAACCTTAGACAAAATGAGAGCCTCGTCATAAGCTTTTAATTAGTCCTCCATTCACTACCCAACAATCTTTCCCACAATTCACATAAATCATTGTCATTATATAAATTGTCTACTGTTCTGAAATTGCGTTTTATATTTATTACATTGAAAATATGAACTTTGTTTAACACCAAAATGTCATTTACAAGTTTTTTAGGCATGGCTTATTTATCGTTTTACCTGAAACTATATATTTATGAAAGATGAAGGTACCCCTAATAATATCGATGTCCTGTTACAATTTCCTTGGAAATATTTTTAAAAAAATGTCTAAAAACAGATCGTTTATTATAAATAGATGTGTTACCATATTTCAGCACACTTGCATTAGAAATCCACATAACAATACAATAAGCAGTTATTTTTACAAATATATAAATAACTTTTGTGTTTAAACAGCCTCATAACATTCCATAATTGTAAATAAGATCTAAGATATGATTGACATAAAATCATTGACGTAAAATCGATTTCAAACTGCTACTATTCATGGACTAGACAGATAAAAATAACACTACTTTTGCTATCAATCTTTGTATATACTTGAAACTTAGACCTCTTAATTCTATGTTATCTCATTCATTCATCGTTCCAAAACTAATCGTTCGATAGCTAACCATGTAAAAATAAAAAATAAAAACTAACCATACAATTTCCGAACCCAATGGATAGGAACAAATTATGTTTATTTTACTTCTATTTCTATATTTATAAGATCCTATTGTATCCGAAGCAGTAAGAGAAGAATAAAGTTACACTACTTTTAAGACATAGAAATCGAATAGCTGGAGTATCCAGCTTGTTGCTATATCACATTGTGCTTAGATTATTTCAGAAAAACCTATAAAAAAGTTCTCACAGCCATACAATCGCTATTACTGTCACTGGGAAACTCTAACTTGCAGAAAACGAGAAATCTTCGTTCAGAGTGAGAACTTTAACGAAGGATGCGAGTTGAGAGTCAGCAATTACTCAGTGTCTACTCAACGATGGAGAACTACAGAGAGAAAGGGGGTTATTACCGGTTTCAATCGGGCTTCTCGTAGAAACGAGAATTCCAAAGAAAGTTGAGAAATTTGTTACCAGCTGCCATACCTCCAGAGTATTCGTGCAACTCGATGTATAAACTGCAAGTTAAATGGGAAGCTTTCTGCATAAAATCTCATGCGAGGTGCATATATAATCCAAAAGTCTATTGCAGCACCTCTACTTTTTAATAAATTATTCATTGGTGCGTATTTATTACGCAAAAGGTATGCGTAATGTCTGTTGAAAACTAAGAATGATCGAGGGAGGTTTAGATTTATATAACATATTCGTAAACCAAATTTACATTTCGGTTGACTTTTCGAGGATGTCTGGCTTATATAGTAATAAAGAAGGACATCACAGTCTGTCAGTCCTTCCACTTCTGATACAACATTGCAAAGCTAGCCTTTAAGACAATAGCACTTAGTTATATATTATTGCTAAACTCCTGTTTGTTGAACTCCTCTTAAGCGTTTATTTAACGGATAATCATAAGCAAATAGTAGACAAAAAATGTGTACTTTACAAAATACGAACAATAATACTATTTCAAAATATTATTGAGGAATACAAATATAAACCAGATATTGATTCGGTAACTTTGAAGAGTCATTTTGATAAAGTCTATCACAGAAGACTGCTTTTTGTCTACTGTTTTACCTTCGACTATACTTTTATTAATGGTTATGTTCTAATTGCAATTATCAGATTTTGCAAATCGTTGTTTATCTAGTCAAAATATAGCGACCAAAAGTGTAAATTCGTGATCAAAAATTGTCCAATCCTTTTGACAAGGAAATTTTACATATCGTAAACCAGTCTTTAAGTTTTGGATATTATTGTGATGCAAAAAATGCCTATATATAACATCTGTCTTGAATTAAGGAATATGCTCCAATGTGACAGCAATGATTGACAATCCCCATAATAGATCAAGAACCACTTTACAATACAAAAAGATGGATTTTTCTTGATGGCTATTTTACAATATTTCCAAATTATAGTGTGTCGATATCTTACATAAACGATTATCTTTTCATTCACATTTTTGATATATTTCCGTTCTAGTTGCCCTGATTGTCGCCAGGTAACTTCGAGGGTTTCCTCATATATTTTTAATTAAGTTAATACTTTCTAAATTTTGTATTTTTTTGTGTAGTGTTTTTGATAATAGTTTTTGTTGTTATGTCAGCAATAAATTGAATCTGTGATAGCTATAAACAATAATATTTTTGTGATGGTAGATCATGTAATGTTGAGGTAACATCACTGACAGAAGTAATGGCAACTACAGTTTGTGTATTCATTTATCCTTTATAATGTCATCCACTTATACCTGAATCAGAAAATAATATCTATACACCATATCACCGTCACGTGTATTATTTTAGATGATAGGTCGATAAGTAGATGAGAGTTATCACACGCAATACAATTACCACAGCTGTGAGATATATCACGGAAAAACTTTTAAATATAAAACGGTGTATTAATTTATGTTTAATAAAACTACGGCGCCGGCGGCATTTTAAATTAGAAATTTATTCTAGTTTATGGTTTAACTATAAACAGAAACATCTGATCAATGATATCTCATAGTATATTTTGAATTATCAACAAAAATGTGACCCCTTTAAAGGCTTTTACTGTAAGGTAAACTATAATATACTGTTAAACCTATTGACATTGTCTTGTTACGTGTATTCTTTTTTAACCTGCATACATACAGGCGTATCAAACAGTTACTCTTACTGCCATCCAGACGAAGTCGTATATCATCATTTTTTAATCTCGATTCTACATCATGACTTTCGTCCCTTCAAAAGGCACTATCTCTAAACGTATTGACGATCCTATTTCGCAAACACCCTAAAGAATATAAGCGAACGTAACCCAGGCCAAAGAGATTCAATGCGGCAAAAGCCTTCGCCAGTTGCATACATATTGCACGCTATTCGTTTGGTTTATATATACTTCCGGTCGTAAAGTTGCTCGATAGTCTGTACTAGTGGCGCCCTCTTACGCCAGTCGACATCGTTCTAGGAAACGCTACTAAAACTATGTTCATTAGAAAGCCGCCTTGGATCTGGACACATTCACTAATACGAATTTAGTTTCCTTCCGTGCTGTAGTTGTATATAACAGTTGCGAGTGCAGATGTGTGTATACCTCCGTTACGCATCTACGTATAGTACTTAAGCAAACTAAATATTTGACTTCATTAAAATTTCAATTTGCATAGTCGATGATAATGTTCACATCTGCACTTATGCGTAGGTTTCAGGTTACGTTGAGGAACTCAGATGATAAGACGACATTCTATATTACTCCCGTGGCTTTCTTCACGAAGATATAATATTACATGTAATTAGCACTTTATACAGTTGTTGAAAAATACACAGCTTAACCTGTGTAAATCTATAAGGACTGTTGATGGCTAGTTGTTACCGTTTACAAATTTTACAAATTTATATATGCTTTGTATGTTGTAAACAATTACAAATGCTTTTTACATGAATTTTGTAACCATAGTATGTAGATGTAAATTGTTGGTATCTGTATATGTATATTAAGATGGTTATTTCTGTATCTGTATACGAAACTGCATGGTAGTCCTTTTATGGAAAACGTGGCAATTCCACCGCCAACAATCAAGCATTAACACCAGGATATATACCTAATCTTTTGTGCTCTTAAGATACTCGCAGATTAAGTTTTCAATGTATACTTCACAGTACTGTTGTATGTGATTTGTATGTATTTTTTACAATCTTTATCATGCAGCAAATACTAAACTGTTTTATTAGTTTAATTAAGTTAGCACTATATAAAAATAACGACGACTTAAATATGAGAGAGGGTATGAATCATAAACGAACAATGCAGTTGCCATAGCTGTATCACTCAAATCTCCATGGATCTCTTCGTCAATACATAAGCTGTACAACATGCCAGTATCTATCGTCGATCAAGTGTATGCGTACAGACTACGTGTGTACATGAATTAGTATTGATTGTTTACATTGCAAAATAAACACAATGCCGTTGCCAGATAGTTGATTTGCAATAAACTTATCATTGAGTGAACAAACATGACATGTCAATTGTAAATGGGCGATGTGCGGTGGTGGGTGTGGCATTAAGTGTACCGCAGGAGGGGTTAACCCGGCATAAAGCATGATCTGGACTAAGCTGCAGTAAACGTAATCAGAAACCATACATATATAGATAGTATATGTATGTATAGACCATATATTCATTAATACGGCTCTTACTGAGCGATGACGTGTCGTCCCTTGCCGGATCATCATTAGTGAGGTGTATTATGTGCTTTCAAAGTTCGAATTCCGTTTGCGCTCGAGCAGACAAGGTCAAGTAATTGCTAGCGCTAAATTATATCTGTTGCAGGTAACACTAATCAGGAATATATCTATATATGTCAATGATGATCTTTAAAATAGGTTTTAATTAATAAATAAAGTAGCGTAAAAAGTTTCTACAGATCTCATTTCGTTTATGTAGTTTTAAAATGTCAGTGCTTAATTTCGAAGTTATTTTCATTTTAAATATGACGGATTAAAATAAATATACAGAATACAATGCCTGTCTTATTTCCTATATTATAACGTAGGACTTAGCCTTGTATATCAATTAGTTTACCGTTTTAATATATCTGTTAAAAGTAAACTAAGAAATATGGTGGAGGTGCCGGTATAAAATCCTCCATTATGTATTTTAGAACAGTTACAAGAATTCTGTTATGTTGTCGCTAAATTAGTAGTCATTATTACTGATAATAATCCAAACATTTTTGTAACATAATATATTAATATGTTAGTTGCGTTAACTATAGTTAAACATTATCAAATATCAAGTAACCATTTAAAGCTATTACTATAAGATTTTGTAGCAGCTTTATATAAATAAGTAAATAATCTGAAACTCAAAATTCCTAACTGAATTTAATACGTACCAAAAAAAAATTGTAAATATCGGACAACTTGTCTGAAACTGATCTTACGTTAAAAGAGGACGATTGCTAAAAGTTGAATCAAGTTTGGGTCGCAGCTTATGACTAACAATTGCTAAAATTACAGCAACTCTATAAACGACTAGTTGACCCCACCCAAACTCTTCGAGTTTGGTCTAAGCTGACCCATCCCAAGTATTCGAATTTAGACTGAACTCTTCCGGCCCACCGACCAGCATTTCCGCTAATCTTAACCCGCTCCACCTACCTTGAACACGCTTTTAAGCGTGTTCAAGGTTCAGCAAATTCAGAAACCAGCGCCACCTCTAAAATTATTTATATAACAGTAGCCCTGAGTACCTACAATAATATACACGAAACATGCGTGCATTCTGTTAATCTAAACTCCCTTAATAACTTTTAAGTGTGTTAAACACTACTCGACCTACGGCCTCGATACTTATTTTATATTTAGTCGATTTTTTCACGAACCATTTTAATAAATGTCAATGGCGTTCTATGTAGAAACGCTATTTACTTTACACACTGTAAAGTATGACCGTTTCATTACCAGTTACCCTGTATGCTGGTTGACCAATTTTTTAGTGTGTTAAAAATTATTTGGGAAACGCTCTCTTTTTATCCCATCGTACTTACTCTTATTCGTTCGAAAATAAATAATAATAATAATATTACTTATAATAAAATCAAAATACCGTTGATCTCTTAAATACTTATAGAGGTATCCCTGTATATATATTCTACTTCGTACAGATTTTTAATCGACAGAATATGTCGAGAAGGTGTCCCAGCTAATGAACTACTAAAATGAAAAAAAAATTGTTATACGAATTGAGCAGTATGAAAGCAATGTGCATACTTATTTTATTTTTAATCGATTTTTTTCACGGACTATTTTAATAAATCAATGGCATTCTATGTAGAAACGCTCTTTATTTTACATAACTGTAAAGTATGGTCGCTTCATTAGCAGTTACCCTGTATACTTGCTGAATTATGAATTTAAGTCATCATTCTACGATTTATACATTTTATCAAACAGAGTATTGACAAATGTGTTTATCAATATTTTTAATATCGTTGGGAAGAAATTAAATTTTCCCGGTAGTAATATGAAAAGAACTAATAAACTCTATAACCTTCTAAGTGTAAAAGTCCGTCTTGACAGTTCAAATTTTGATCGCAGACGCGCTAACGTCAACGATTTATTATGTGACTAACAATTGCTAAAATTACAGCAACTCTATAAACGACAAGTTACATAATTAGGTGAATGTAATTTATAAAACCTACAAGAATCATTTAAATAGAAAATACTTTTCAATACAATTTCGAGTTAAAAAAAGTTGTAAATCAGGAAAAGTATATTGGTGGAATATGACCCGAAGATCACAGTTCAATGATTCTATAGCGAAATCCGAATGTTTAAACAGAATTTATGGCCGGTCTTCCATAACTTCATGCATTTGCTGTGGATACATTTATTTAAAGATCATAATTGTTTCAATTAAAAGGATTTCAAATACTCAACGTACCAAAGAAAAATCTCTTAAAATAATGTAGTCACAAACATTAGCCCCTGCCCTAACCTGCAGAAGGTTTTACATATCGCAGAATAAACAAACACGAATGTAACCAAAATCCAGTTGTCCTTTACGAAGATTTTACGTCTATACATAATGGCAGCTTGCTATAAAACTAAATTGAAAGACTTGGAGAAACAATCCCTAAACAACCGTATCGAATAATGCACTGACAAACTCCAATCACAAATTGTGCCGTATAAAAGAACACCTACAAATGACCCAATACTTACTTAACTTTTAGAGAACGTGATCTTAGTACCTACCGCAATTCCATAAGAAAACGACCGAAACAGTAATGTGGAAGTAATCTGTAATCTAGCATCCTAGAAACTTACCCCAAATACCCGCTAAATGGCACAACACGATCTAAACAATTTATTATTTAAAAATCTGCTTTACAATACCAAATTAAAAATTCAAAGTCAAGTTCAGGCGATGACCAGTAATACTATTGTGCTCCCATGCCGTGTTAATTCCCTATCGATAGGTCCGCAATCTGATCAAGAGTTAGTTTATTTAATCTAGGTTCGTTTAATCGATCCACTTGGCCAGTGAGCAAGGAGATGCGGAAGAGTTTTCTCCAGACTTTCACAAGTTTTAGACAGGAGGGAGTCTACTAGACTCATGCGATACATGTGTTTATTCAGTGCGAAATGACCAGTTAAGATTGCTGTAAGTAATCTTAGCCTATCTCTGTTCATAAAAATTGCCTCGCAGACTCTTTCTTTTTTCTTCGAATCCCTACAGTATCTCATGACTCCAAGTCTATTCCTATTGGAATTCCATTGCCTGTTAGCAATAACAGCAAGTTTAGATTTGACAAAAGTTTTAATGCTACGCTAGAGCCTCTCACCCGTCGGTTCAGGAATCGTGACAGGTCAATCGCTAGCATGTAAGCTCCTTTATTGTCTCTGATCTGTGGGTGGCTTGACACACAATGCGATCCTGCGACCTTCCGTTAGTTATTCGAGCCTTTTATGATACTCCAATCCCACATTAAAATCAAGCTTGAAGTGCTCTATGGATCGTTTGTAGATGGAATATCGACAATCCATTCTCATGCAGGCAGTTCACAAAACCATCCCTGCATGACTGGGTGTCAACTACTTCGGCTAGGTGAGTCCCTAAGCTGATAGATTCACATTCTGGATCTCCTATCCAATTGCCAATACCCAATCGGTGGTTTTGAGGTATCCAGAAACCACTAGGCAAAAGTTTGCTAATTTTTATAGTTCTTATTCTAACTTTAATACTTCCATCATCTTCACTATATCCAGTTTTATATATGTACAATATAATGTTGCTGCGTCTGCACTCATTTTTTTCTGAAACAAAAATCAATGCTATAATTCATATTAATTTAATATGTAAGACTAGATCATAATAGTTATGAAATCTATGTTCGACTTATTGATAGTCGAAAACGTTTACTCAGCTTTTATCAACAACGAACTGAAACCAGACGTATGAAATATTCGATGCATAGCTTCCGAAGCTCATATAATTTGACTATTGTATTCATTTTTAAAAAGCTGTTAACCCTGTGTCAATTTTAGAGAATCATGAAAAAGACTGAAGATTAGTTTTTCCGCTCCGTATTTAAACATTTATAACCCTTTTGAGCGCACTAAATGGCTATAACCATATACCGCTTTATACAGCAATGCGAAAAACTAGACAGCACCTTCACCATATGTAACATCACGTCAGAGAA
The DNA here is from genome assembly GCA_023690525.1 of Holotrichia oblita. Lineage (NCBI taxonomy): Eukaryota > Metazoa > Arthropoda > Insecta > Coleoptera > Scarabaeidae > Holotrichia > Holotrichia oblita. The sequence goes on along the minus strand of CM043018.1, from coordinate 37,275,102 downwards.
GAGATAGCGGACGATTTGAATAATGGAACGTGTCCGCAGGTGGACGACATCCTATCGTTCACTCCCTCTCTTTTGTGCTCGCGATTCAGTCGAGCTATCGTTTCATATATCAAAGACATTTTACCGGGCCCTTTTTATAATGCAATTTTCAATGAACAATAGATCAAAGTCCGACTTTTAATATATCATCGGAGGACCGAAGCGCGCCGTCATTCAACTTCTCCGTAACATAACATTTTATAAAAATTATCGAGCTTGGAAACGTACGCCTGTATACGGATTCAATGATCTTCACTAGAAAAAAAGTCTCATTTGTGAGCGAGCTGTACGCTATAGTCGATGCATTACTACGTGCCAGTAAATATTGAAATTTTCTATTCAATAGGTGAACAGCACATTGAGAATACTGAAGCTGCCACCATAGGTTGACTTATGAGAAAGTGCTGGCGTATCGCTGCTGTCAATAAATTCGAACTGTACGCTACCAATATGCGAAATTAATGAATCTTGTGATGCTGCATTATGTGTTTCATGATAATGGTTCGCAATGACAGGTCTTTGACAAATGAAAAGTGAATTATTACTCGTTGAGTAGCGTGTATATAACGAAGTTAAATCGGAACAAGAAACTAACTTGGTTATGGATATTCAGGATTCACTTATACCAGGTAATTCAGTTTGGTATTCGCCCACCTGTAACTTTTTTACCTTTGGGAAATTGTATAACAAACCATATACGAGGAAGCGTTTTTATATGCGCGGAATGAGCGGATTGTAGGGGGGTGATTAGGCGCATTGGGGGCGTGGCCTGTGCAGCGACTCATAATTAGTATAAATACGAAGTTTCATTGTTATTAGACAGTTAGTCTTTGAGCTATCGTCAACCAAGTAACATAATCAGGAGTGAAAAGTGAAATATGGAAAAAATCGAATATCGTGCCGTTATAAAGTTCCTTACCAGGCAAGGAAAATCAGTCGCGACCATAATGAATGAGATGTCATTGGTTTACGGCGACTCTTGTCCAGGAAAAACCAGCATGGTGTACAAGTGGCATAGTTTATTTAAACAAGGAAGGGAATCCCTTGAAGACGACCCGAGGCCGGGCAGGAGCATTGAGGTGACCACGCCAGCACATATCCAAAAAGTTGAAAAAATTGTACTCGAAGATGCTGGACTAAAGAAGAAACAACTCGCAGAAATGGTTGGAGTATCCGATACAACAATTTTTAAAATCGTACACGATCATCTCATGGCATGTCTAAGATCAGCGCAAGATGGGTGCCGAGAATGCTCACGCCGCCACAAAAACAACAGCGCGTAGAGTGTTCGCGTGCATTTTTGGACCTCCGTAATGAAGACAAGGATGGTGTATTGAGTCGAATTGTTACTGGAGACGAAACTTGGGTTCATCATTATGAACCTGAATCGAAACAAGACTCCAAGAAATTTAAAGTGTCACAATCAGCTGGGAAACTCATGGCAACGGTATTTTGGGACTCGGAAGGAATATTGTTGATTGATTATAAAGATAAAGGTGTTTCTATAACCGGAGAATATTACGCTTCAATATTAGAGCGACTAAAAGAAGCTATTAAAGAGAAAAGACGGGGAGAATTGACGAAAGGTGTGCTGCTTTTGCACGACAACGCGCCCGTCCACAAGAGCCGCGTTGCGTTAGCTGCCCTGCATAAGGTGGGCTTCGAAATTGTGAATCACCCACCCTACAGCCCAGACCTGGCCCCGAGTGATTATTACCTGTTTCCGAAAATGAAAAAAGAGCTGCGGGGTAAAAAATTTACTGCCGATGATGAAGTCAAGGAGGCAGTTTCGGCGTATTTTGCAGATAAAGAGAAATCATTTTTTTATGAGGGTATGAATAAATTAATTGAAAGATGTGAAAAATGTATCCGTCTTGCAGGTGAATATATTGAAAAAGAAAAATAATTCGGTTTTTTTATTTCCACCCCTTATTTCCCATTCCGCGAATATAAAAACGCTCCCTCGTATATTCGCCTATATATATACTTTTTGCACCTCTTTACTTCTGGATAGAGTAGCAGAAATAATCACTAAAAATCGTGGAGATATAGCAAGTTCTAGGAAAAAAATAAATAAATAAATAAATTAAAAAAAAAAATAAAATAAATAAAACACCTATTAAATGGTGCAACAAATATACAGGGTGTTATTTGAAAAAAAAAGTTGACAGTCACTTTTTTGACAGATGTCATTGCGAAGATAAATTGTTGATCCCATTCAATACGCTTTGCCATCGGATTTACGAATATACATATATGGTTTGTTATACTTTTTTCTAAAGGTAAAAAGTTATAGGTGGGCGAATACCAAACTGAATCACCTGGTATATGATACTTACCCCAAAATTCTGATTCCACAAAAATTCTGGTCTCGGCATTTGCAAATAATTATCTAAACTTATGATTGTGTTTTAACTTGTTTCGATAAACTTTATGTGGTCTCGTTTGGAGAGTATAAAATACTGTATTTTCATTATTGCAGTGCATATTGAACACTCCAGATAAGCTTTAATGTATAATTCTTAAGAAAGAAATGGAGAACAAGAATCAAGATAAGCCTCAAAGACTATTGAAAATGTGTAGCAGTGATTGATGTTATAAAATAAGATATAATGTCCAACAATTCTTAAGAAATCATGCGCCGTCACTCCCTGACAATAGTTTCTAATTCTTTGCGGGTTACCAATGGTAGCTGCCCATCACGCTATAGGATCCCTCTAGATTACTTTCTTCGCCAAGGTCAGTAAATCAGTTATTTATCATGTTTGTTCGCTGAGAACTACCATTATTTTGCACTGCTATAAATTTTACGATGTAAAAACTAAGAGAAACTGAAAGTTTTGCTGTCTGTATCTGGTGAAAAATTATCAGTACAATCACAATTAGTAAATTTATTCGAAGAAAAATTAATGCAAAAAATTAGGGAGCTAAATTTAAATATGGATCAAATTTACAGTGACGATGAAAGCGGCGTTTATTGGAACATATTACTTCAGAAAACCTATATGTACAATTTGAAAAGTACTTTTGAAGTAGAAAATCTGAAAAACAATGATTAACGTTTCTATCATGCACCAATTCTAGTGGTTTACAAAAAAGCAAAAATCCGGCCACATTTAAAAATTTTAGTATCCTGTTTATTATAACCATTTGGTTGGATGACTGGTGTATTAAAGGTTTCTTTTAATAATGTACTTGTTAATAAAATCATAAAATGATAGCAAATGATTTGTTCGTATCAACTTTATTATTTCGCGACGAATATGTTACACCACAAACAAAATTCAGCACATTCACTGAATGCAAACAAGCCAAAGAAAAAGAAATCGATGAAAGCACTCAATCTCGGTAGGTGATGTAAATATAACCACATCGGCTGGCATGTATATTTATATACTGGAATTTATTTAACTACAAAATGTAGTGCATGCATCCACATATGGGAGAATATTGAATAATTAAAATTTAATTCGAACCTTGGAAATATTAGATCGACTATAGTTATGCTCTCCAGACAGAATTAAGTAGAAAGATAATGGGTCTTAACTAATTTATAATTTATCGTTTACAAGAAATAATATACGAGCGTTGATTTAATTGCTTCCTTAATAGGCTATATAAGAGATTTAGGGCAACAATTTCCAGTGCGAGATAGTACTATGAATACGTTGTGTGGAGCCTAGCACCTCGTTTATATTACTGAAAACAAGGTGGTGGTATACACTTTCCGTTGAAGGCGTCGAGAAGGTAGTATCTCTGCAATCAACATCTGTTTTGGGAAAAGGCTGTAAAATCGTAGTACGTCATTCTTAGGTTTATTGTTGTTTTAATTATGGTTCTAAATTATCGGTTATTAAGCGGTGGTAAAGATGTAGAAGGAGATAACATATCACGTGCAAGTTAACGACGCTGAGTATACATAACAATGTGGCACATATGTATTATAACGTATCAATTTCGAAATAAAATTACCATAACCATACACTAGGAAGATGTAGGAGGTTTTAACAGAAAATTTTATCACACTAGTATAATTTGTAGTTTTATACTTTCATCTATAACGATGACAAGCACCTAAGACTAGGTTTGTTTTAAAACAGCAAGTATACATAAATTTAATGTGTTAATTTTGCACTTACTGCACTTGGACAAATACCGTCTGAGTGGTTGTTTTTCTAAATGGCTGCATTTTTATTCCTATTTTATATCAGGTTTAACTAAATATCTAGCATTCCCGAAAACGAAAACTCAAGAGTGGGGCATATTAAATTATCTCTAAATATCTGGGATATTATAACAAACAACATTAAGGCAAGAAAACTTCTGCTGAAAAAACTTATTTTTATTTTCAGAACACATCAAAATGTGTAACGACCACAGTTTTCAGAAATTTTCCGAGTGTAAATTCTCAGTGATTTATCAAGTAAAAGTTTTGACTGTTCCTCTCGATTACATTATTGTAATCATTGCTGAATATTATGTAAAGCATTTTAGAGCACTCAGTGCAACTGCTTTCTTCTATTCTTAATTCCTTAATTTATAATTCCTAACAATTCCGGCTATACGTTTTTAGTTTGTTGTGGGATAACATTTTGACCGATCAGCTGCAATACCAATGGAATAACTATGGCAGATAGACTAACAGATGGTTAATTTCGTACTTGGCCGTAATTAATTCAGATTCTTAGCAACTCCTGAGCAATATATGTAACCCAAAGCGTTACTATTTCTACCACTATGTTTGACTGTCGTTTGAACCTCCGGTGCCCCAGTGATTGAGAGCCAAGAACACAAATAAAGTTTTTTACAAATTTTATGTATTTTCCTAGCGCCTTCGCCGGTCAGCCTCTAAAAAGTCAATTGTTTACTATTTTGACACCTACTAGATTGGCGCTTGACAATTGTTGTAAATACATATAGTATTTTATGTAATTCTGACAATGAGAAAAAATTAACTCTGAACAAATTAAAAACAAGAGTTTCATAGTTCTTCTAAATTTTATTCAAAACAAAGAGTTGTCCCCTGAAGAGTCAGCATTTCAAAATATTCACAAGATCTAATAGATACATTCCACCGCATTTTTCTATGGTGTTCACTAAACATACAACTTTTCAGACCAACTTGTTACTTTTTAAGTTATGGAGTTAATCGAAATTCCTTTGTAAGGAGCAGCTTATATACAATTAGGCCAACGTTAGATAAACTTTTAGACACAGTTTGCAGTTGCAGTTTAGCAATCATCCAAACATCAAACAATAAATGAGTTGATGACCTAATTTAAAAGGTGCAGTTCATTACGTCAGTATATGCCTATGAAACAAGTTAAACATTTCTATAATGTGTGGATCAGAGCCGGTGAGTGTGGGTATGTTTGTCGTTGCCAAACTTACACTGGAAAGGCTTCGGACCTAGATTTTTTTGATGAGTCGTATTAATGCTTGGGCTAATTGTAGTTAGTTTGTGAGTAATCACAAATATGGCAAACCTAGATGCGCGCATTGCAGGACACGAATCAACGTGGAGTTATCGTGCATGCATTGGACTAGTATCTCAAAAAAATGTTTTTACATACAAAATATGTATATAGTCCTGTTATTCTTTGAAATATAAACGATGTTTTTACTTTTGTTTTCTCCTACAGCCTGAACTCAGTCTTTAAAAAATTCTATATGACTTTATTTTTGTGTTTAATATATTTCTGAAAGAAAAAAATTATTTTTGCTGCATTTTGGTACATAGAAATGACTGATATTTAGACTCTTTTGTTTACAAAGCGTCAATTCATTAAGCTAACACTTAATCCCGATAGCTGTAGGTAAAGGTTCAGAGCTATCCATTAATTACCCTACATAAGAAAACCACATTTCAGCTATGCATATCCTAGTGTAGATCGTATCAGCGATCATTTGATAATGAACGTATTTATATTTCTGAAGTTTCTGCTAAATCTTTAGCTAATTAAAGGTTTTCCTTTAATTTGTTTACTTCTTAAAGATCTAAGGAAATTCCCTTTATTATCAAATAGTTTCCTCAATCTTGCAATTTGCTTGGAAACTCATATTTGCTACAATTTACTGCAGTGCATTTCGATAATAATGAATTTCTTTGCAACAGCAAGTTGGCTGTGAACACTACGATGTACACAACTAATTTTGAGCCCGTCCGGTTTTAATAATTTGCTCATTTTTTGTTTAAATGTAACCGAATCTTTATGCAAAGCAAACTGACATTCCCTTACAGATAACTTGACTGGCAAACCTATGTTGCAGGGAAGACCGAGCAATGGGTTTGACATCAGTTTGAAATATAAATAGACTTTAAATATATTACTACGCAAATATATTTAAAATTTTGTTAATATATCCAGAAAGTTATTTCACAATTAAATTATACTTAGGAAAACTATCAACAAAAAAGAATCTTATGTTAATCATCGTGTGTCATCGTGTGTTATCGATATGTATTCCTAGGACCTACCCATTCTTGCATATACATACATACATATGACGCGCAACTTCACACATATGTACACAGTATTATAATCGCCTTCGTAATAATTACCGTAAATCAGTCATCCTTGTATCATTAACCACATTAAATAGAATTAAGCGCGAGATCATTACGACAGTTTTATTTTTGGTTACCGCCGATATATCCGTCGGTATCTAGAGACGATCCACATTAGTTGTGGAGCTCCAGCAGACGTTACTAAAAGAGTATTAGTCTGCTGCTGTAATTTATCGAAATACCTAAACCGAAATACCGAGGATTTATACTAGCAAGATGATAACTAAAATGTACGCATACATCCTATTAAATGCATAGTTCTATTCAGAATAGAACGAGGATAGACAACGAGCCGCTTCACATCACAGCCATAAGCCCCATCACCTTTTATTCGGTTGTCACTTGTTAATTGTTATCGGGTTATATGATCTTGTTGAACATGTCAGGATGTAGAAGACTCGATGGTCGAAAGTTGTGGAAACTTTATGCTGTAAGTGTAAAGTGTAAGTGTTAATAGGTTCGAGAGAGTGTATTCTTATCACTCATTAGTAGATTATTGTTTAACTATAAAAATTAAAATAATGTACTGACCTGTTAGTTGCTTACAAATGTATTACGTCAGTTCAAGTAACAAAAAGATATCAAGAAATTATGGTTTTAAGATAGAATTAATGACAAGTAACTAATCGTACCAAAGAAAATCTATCCAACTAAATAATCTCTCATGCATACAATTAGTTTTAAAAGCTATTTATGATTCAACTATACAAGACTCCATGCATTTATCACATATAACTTTGTAAGAATGCTCTAGACATATCATATGGCGAGACCTGTCTACTTAGTTGCGTCTGTAGTTCTTAGAAATTATTACCTGTACTGTACCTATTTTTTTATCTCTGAAAATAAACGATTGATCGTAACTCAATCTTCACCGCACTAATTGCAATTAAATAGATTGAGTGAAATTTATACAACGATAGTCTGTTATGATACCAAGAGAATTATAAAAGTGTAGTAGTAGTAACAATAAGATACAATTTTCTTGAGTTTGCAACGTATTTTACCATAACTTCCTCACGTTTGCGCCAGCTGTATCGTAGAGAGCTTATTCCATCAACGGAGTTACACTCGCGAACAGTGGCTTGACGTTCAGCCACCTTGTGAACTCGTTGATACATTGTCATGTAGGCGAAAGATTATATTATAACCAAATGTTTTTTGCTCCGATTTTCTGAGGTCAAGTAGTTTTGCATTCATATGTAATATTCATATTTAGCAACACGTTGCTCCGGGTGGTGCCAGTTCATCTGGCATTTCATCTGCTTGAGCAATGAAATGTACTGAAACCAATATCAAAGATACTTTGCTTTTGTGGTCATCAACATAACACTGGCTTCCAAGCAGCTTTGCTAGACTATCGGTACAGATATGAATGTTTGTACCTTTCATACCCTTCTTCAGGCTTTCTCGAACGCAGATATCTATAGCATGTTTTTCTGTTTAACACATTATAAGCGATCATGCTGAGGCTTTTGAGAGTTCGATGTGCGGATAATGAGCTATAATTCGTATCCCTTTACCATTCTTAGCTCCTCCATCTTCAAAATTTGTAAGTAGTTCCTGGAATGACCGTTTATACTTCACTTTGACACTTCGTCGGTTCGTGTAAGTATTGTACCTCTTCCTCCGTGTACTAAGAATGGCAGTTCTTGTTACGAGTACAATTCTAAAATAGTTTCATTTTGAACATATTGGACAAAATAAATTCTGCTTGATTGTGTAGACGATAGTGTGTAGGCCTTTACGGAAACGGAAAACTCCTCTGAACTATTTGCATTAATTTTTCTGAGAGCTAGAATGCGCCTGCATTCAGATGTAGGAAATTATCGTTGTCTACGCCTATTTGTTCTTCAGGAGTTAGTAATCCCTGAACACGAGTTCTCAAACCAATATTTAAGAATAACTCTTTCCATTTTCTCGCAAACATCAGGATTGATTGCCTCTGGAAGAGTCGTGTTTTTTGTGTTATCTTTAGTGTCATAACGGCCCCACAAAAACCGAAATCTCTGCCATGTAACTCCAAAATATAGCGCAGTAATAAATAAATCACTGCAGTATTTCGGCTTTCACTCTAAACTAACAGACTGATAAATGCATTTAGCAGTGAAAAGAAAAAATATACATTATATACATTATATAAAGTTTCCGTTTCGTTTTTATCAACAGCTTCTGCTCTTCATTCCAACAAATTTTACAATAACAGTAATAAACAACAATGCACACTTCAATCTCTATTAAGAGTTTTTATTTAACAGAATGCATCCCGAGAGTATTAATTTGTCTCGGTTTACTAAACTAATGAAACCCTATTTCTTTGGGAGAGTGGTACGGTAGTTGTGTATAGTGTAAACGTTCACAAATTCCATAACCAAATTTGTTACTTTCGCATAGTTTGTTTTACTTGACTAGAATACTGTCCCTTAGGTCCCTTTGTCCTTTGTTTTGCAAAACTTTTTAGATTGTCCCATGTAAAATTTTCAACTCATGCGAATCATTGTTGTGTGTAACAACCCTCTCCAAAATTGATTTTCTATTGGTTTTCCTAGTTTTTATTCTTTCTTGCAACTATGCAACTTATAAATGATTTTGTTTATTGTGTCCGATTATTTTAAGACGTGTTACATAATTAAAGATATTTTCATTATATCTGTGGAAGTACTTCCCTGAGTTTTATTATAAACTAATTGGATATTTTCTCAGTACAAAGTGTCTAAATAAATTAGATTTATTCACGTGATAATTTTCTAGAACCCCTTATAATAAAGACTATTTTTTTATTTTCTAAATATGCCTTTTATCATATCCCATCACGAATCCCTATAAAACCGAGTGTTCTCATATTTTTTTCAGTAAATCATATCAAATGCATCCCCGTTTGCATATAAAGCCTTAAAAGTAGCCGTTACTCATCTTTCGAAATGGTACATTACGCATAATCTAGACGACTATACAGCTAACACATACTTACACATAGTACCAAAATGCACCGTAATAAATAACAAAAAATTCCCTTTTATTGATATGCAAGGTCAGGTTTACGGCGAGGCAAATCCATTTAGCTAAATAACAGCGGGACGCGTACATTTATATATCACGACAGAAGTGGGCTGCGAACGAATTTACATCCCCCCGTGCGGAGGGTACCGCGTCGGTAACGTCGGGAATCCATTTCAAAGAGACGTCCCTCAAGATCACCGCGCAGCTGGAGAGAATTGAAATGCACTGTCGAGCTTATTATCATCTCTAGAGAAAGAAGCCTAAACAATCTTTGTTGATGCAGTTGGATTAGATCATGTTAGGGTAGATGCAATAGAGAAGAGTGGAACGTTGGATGTTTATTTGATATGTCTGTCACACTGCGTCCTGTTTGTTCGGTGTCAGGTTACTGGTTTCTTCAGGTTGCTGGTTTCTTCTTGTTTTCTATTAGATCGGATTCATAAATAGACGTATGTTATCGATTGTAGGTATTAAGTGACAGACGTTTAATTCTCGTAAGCATATATGTATAGGTAGTTTACTCTATTTAGATGCACCATAACGTTCTAAGCAAAATTACTACATACAAACCTATGGATTGTGTTGTTTATGAATTTATAAAATTTAATGTTCTTGAATTATAGGGAAATTGAAATATGAAGTTGAGCAAATTCTGAAGATTTTACTTTTGGAGAAAAATATAGACAACATACTCGTATATTTCTTCTCTTTTTTCAAAGGCTATAATGTGAAACTGTAAACCAATTACTTACTAACGTTGCCGTTCAGGTATTACTGATCTTTTATCTGAAATTGTAACACGCAAATTCATAGAACATGGTAGCAAAGAAAGCTCCTTCTGCTCTTTTGCCATAAGCACGATTTTAGTCTAGAACGATCTATTGCATATTTGGCAATAAAGAATACCTAATATTGGATACTGGAATAATATGAACATATTTACACAATTTGCCATCTATAAGTAATGTAGGTTGCTTTCATAGTGACGTATCACAGCAAAACACAGCGACGGGGTTGTAGTAGTGAGTGAAAACAAATACTAGAGTCTCAAGCATAAGCCACAGCTGCTTGCTTTTAAGGCTTTAGTCTCGTTGCTAGTTTGTCGTGTCGTTACTTCAGTGTGTATGTATTTAGACATAGGAGAAGACAAAGGTAAGTATACACTTTCGCCAGAGAGGCACAGTTATATACAAAATGTTATACACGAACGAACATGAATAAGTAACGTATGCCATTCCAAGAATATTGTAGTATCAACCTGTCTCTGGCCCTATAATCCTATTTCTTTATTGTCGGACAAAATTAGAAAGCCCATAAATAGCGTATATTAGGAGATCTTAATATATTCCAAAAAATTAGTATGCAAGGTTTAATATTTGTCAACTGTCTCTTTAAAAATACTCTTTTTCAGGCAAAAACAAATTCTTAATTAGCTGCATCTTTGTTAGCTTTTTTAGTCACCGACAGACAGGTTCGTTAAATTTGAAAGTTGTGTATTTAACCTGGCAACTCTCCAGATGTATCCACTGCATAGCGAAACATACAAAATCGTGACTTTTAATAAGGAAGCTGTTATTCGACAGAAAAGTACTATTTAGAAGTAAACAATGCAAAGTTTGCGACGCTTAATTTCTGGGAAGTTTCCTAAAATGCCTAAGTCGCAATTATCAACCATATATTTGTCTTGAATGATTATAGAAAACAGAAATGGATATTTTATTAAGTATATGTATATCATAGCGCAGATACATTTCTGAAGCCTAAAGTATAATAGTTTAGACTTTAAAACGAAAGAATTTCTGTTAACAATTCATTAAATATAAATTGTTTCCCGAGCACTATTTATATGCTCTCTATATACATTTGCGTGACAGAAAAGTAAATAAGGTTTGGAAATCCTGCCCGAAAATGTAAATTACGTCTGTAGCATTTAGTTCAGTTGGAGATTCATTCCGTATTGCGCGCACTCGTCTGCAAGTTCATCGTTTTGCTTCGTTCGCCAAACTGATTCTGTTGAAACCTTTACTTTTCTGTCTTCTGTATAGGTCGTCCTTGTCTATTCTCCTATCGTCTTTCTTCCTTTCCGGCTTCTTTCTTTCTTTTAACCGAGACGACGCTCCTAATACCAAAGAGATTTGCTGCGGGGCGCTTCCCGAGAGACATCTCGAATGAATACCTATTCCTTTTCGTGCTAGTCTTCTCTCTTCGTTTACAAGATTCGTCAACAGTCGCTGTCGTCGTTGACGTCGTCTTCAGCTTCAGCAGCCAACGGTCGACGGCGATGACATCTCGGTTTGGTTCACGTGACTTACTTCCAGTTCATCTGATTTTCAATCAAACCGGAATCAATAAGAAAAGAGTGAAAGGAGATATGGTAAAATATAGTGGTAATAACTTTTGAACTGTTAACTTTTCTGCATCATGTTTTAACGACGTATTATGTTGGGTAAGTGTTAATGTTGTATTCATTTCTGGTCATCAGATAATGTCTGAATATATAGATATATTGTCCGGTATTATTCTGATATAACCGTAGACTGTAAAAGCTCCTGATATTAATAATAGTACCAATAGTGGTGAATATCGCGATTTCTCACTATTGATTAAAAATAGGTATAAAGTTTTTTGTAAGTGTTTTCTAGAAAGAAATTGTGCCTCAATTATCACCACACACAAAAATTGAGTCCAGCATTATCCTCCTGAAAACAAAACAACAATCTAAAGTAGACGACTCATAACCAAATGAAATCATTGACTGCCATATTGGTTGCTGCAAGAGAATTAGACTTAAGCTTGCTGTTGTGCCCGCCTTATTCGTTGTCCTTACGAGCATCGGATTCACTCAGAAATTTTTAACAGGCAACATTTTTAAACCTATTATAGGTGCACAGCTTGCAAATGTGATATGAGAGTGTGTGTATTGAGACATAAGCGCAGTTTAAACCAAAAAGTATTTTTTTTGTTATCATTGTATGAACCTTGCAGTGTAGCCTTGCATGTACGTATTGTGTATGCTAGTTTGATGGTATACCCGGTTCACTCCCCGGCCACTTAATACTAACGGTGTTCACACGTTTGTGTCCATATTAACACCTATCTATTTCTTGATGAAGTATCCCTAAACACACTTGATTTATGTAGTGTTTGAAGTTTACTACACGACAGCTTGTATTGGTGTTTTTATTTCTGATATGTACGTGTTACAAAATAGCTAAATTTTGAATGCTCCGTATAACTAAGCAGGTCTCAATCCTGTTCTTATTAAATTAGCAAGGATTAATTTCAGTTGGGGTATTTCAAAGAGAATTTGATTTGGGAAATCGACCCAAACTCATGTATTTCATTAGTTATATTATGTTAAATATTCCATTCACTCATCTTCTCCAAAACATTGTGTAACTGAGGCACGATTCCTCTCTGACGGGAGCTCTAAAAGTGACACGACCTCACAGGAGATATTAGTGTATGAGACGTTCAGTGCGTGATTCTGCCGCCCACGTTAAATTTGACCTTTTCTCTCTCGCTCCGTAAACCCCTGGTGTGAGTCAACATAAGAGGTAGCAAACGAGCGCAACGGAGAAGCAGACGACGCCTCTTGACGATGGCAGTTCAATTTCTCTTCATTTGCGAAGAGCGATAAAAGGAGTGTAAAAAGGAGAAAAATGTGTAAGAGAAACTGGATTTTGCATATTATATACGTCGTCGTGGATATTACGCTTTTAATTTGATTTTTAAGTAGGAGTACTGACAAGGGAATACATTTTTTTATTTTGTCTGACGAAAAGAATTTGATATAAACAGTTAGCGTCATGCAGGATGCCTGCGTTCTATTTAAGACACTCCTCTTAAAATAGATTTGAGGTATATCATTAAAGTTTCAAAAACTTAATTTTTGAAGTAAAAAATCCCGTGAGAACCTTTCAATTTGACTTCATAGTTATTAATATACGGATATAGGGTGTGTTTCAGGAATATCCATTGCATTTTATGACATTTTCTTAATTTTGAATATAATGAGGCACCGTAAGTATTTTATGCAAAGACTTAACAAACTTAAAAGCGTCTAACAACCTTACAATTTTATAGTTAAAGAATTAATTAACAACAATAAAGCAAGACTGAAAAGATCATCGACATCGTGTGAGTATGTTTAAATTTTATCCAGTTTACCCACTTAAAAGGATCAATTATAAAATGTGTTTCATATGAACATAATCTTTTATTTTACTATGCGTGTAATATCTAAAATTTTGCACCATAAAATAACATTTCACAAAATGCTTCGCTAAAACATTTCCTGTTTATATGGCGCCCGAAACATAACACTTATCAACGTAATTATATTACATAAGAATTTCCACCCCCATTCACCATTCCAACTCACCCTTAAGTTTAGCGACCCGGCTTTATATTTATATATGACTGGATAAAATTAATGATTCCGAGGTGAACATGGGGGTGAGTTTTGTTCGCGTTACGGTCCTGATTCCGCTCCACCTCACCTTCTTCTGTTAGCTAGACTGCCTGCCTGCACCAGCCCAGCCATCGAAGTTAATGTAGCGACTGACGTGCTCGCCTGACCTGACCAAACAATAACTTTCTGTTAGGGTCTATGATTGCCGCTGCCAGATTTGTTATTAGGCGACACGCAACTTTAACATTCGCCTCGGTAATCAAGTTAAAGGCACGTAAAGTCACTTGTCACTCACTCAATGCTGCCAACTGCTTGGTATGTATGTATGTGTAACTGTGCGGAATATACCATGAGATCCGGAATTCTTTCGTTCGTTCTCCCTATAGTACCAATAAAATTTTAGCTATGTCCTCCAAAAAAATAATCTCTCTGTGAAGACGTACGGACTGTATTAGTTGTAAAGCGCCTCCTAAAACAATGATTTTCTTCATATTCTTAAGTAGTAAGTAGTAGTAGTAGTATTCTTAAGTGTAAATCAGTTTACGGTCCGAATGGAAAATATTGTTAAAATATTTTAGCATAATCCACATTAGATTCCACAAGATTACATAGTAACTAGTCAATGATCTCGGGGCGAGCAATTGAGAAATAACATTGTCATATTCTGGATATAGTGGGATATACTACAGAAAGCTCACAAATGAAAACCATTTCCGAACCACTTCGAAATTATGAATTGCTTGTGGAAATAACGATGAATGATTATATGTGCTTGTCGTTTTGTACATAACTATATAAATATTCACATTGCTAGGTACTTACTTATGTTTACCCATGTGATAAATCATATGATAAAACACATTATTAGGGACTTTTAATACAATTATAGTTGTATATGAAAGCATTCTCTACGACGTTAGGTGAATCAAAAATACATACATATGTAGTTGGATGCTTTTGCCTGTTAAATGTTGAAGGAAAATTGTAGAAAAGCATTGCTTACTTCAACTGAAACATTTTGTTATGGATAATAGACATATTATATCTGTTGACTTTTGGAAGACAGTGTACGTGTCAAATGAGGATAGAAAAGCTATTAGTGGGAGTTTCATAGTTTACGAATACAATAAGACAAGGGAGACGGATTAATCGATATAAGTTTGATCGTAGTAATTGGAGTACATGCACGCTATTATCTATACTGCTACGTTAGCCTTTTAAGATTGACTTGTCTGTAATTAAGTTTCAACCGACGGATTTTACCTTTCATTACTATTTCTTTTGTTACAGGTGAGTACCGTTTATCTAAGTAACAGGATCCTGAATGGTGGCGCTGAACACATTAGGCTAAGCATTTTAGGTAAGATGTGACATAAACCTATGTATGTTTCTTTAATATATATTTATCACAATATCTACAATTTAATGATGGAAAAGTTAAGTAATATGATGTTCCTTGCGTTAATATTTCTATGTTGATATAATTGCGGGTTTGACATATTTATTATGTAGCTCTTTGGCGAGAATCGAAGATAATGTAATTCATATAGCCTGTCCAATATGCATATATTAACTCTGTTTATGTATGTATGTAGACTAATATCAATATCTAGCATAATTGGATAACTAATTGACCCAGACTAATTAATCGGATTACGTAATGTGGCGTACAACCAATGGCATCATGTTCAGGGGTTTTAACTGTAATACAAAGACGATACATGTAGGAATTGATACAGTAGCTTCCAACATACCTATTTTAAATATTTGGCAGTTACTTTATAATCGAACAATTGCCTGTAGTATTAATTTTCTCATCATTGAAATATAGATTTCTCTACTTTTTTTTGGACCCCTTAGAGTCCTAGAGTTTATACCGTGCTTTTTCTATTTTTAAAATTTGCACCTTCTTCCTTGTTTTAACTTCTTCCAGCATGATGTCTATTTTCGTTCTAATTCGGTTTGGATACCTTTAATGCACATCTAGAGATTCTAAATGAAATTTAGGCAAAAGACATCCAAATTAATATGACGACCAAATAAAGCTTTTCGTTTCTGCAGTTATGTTTTCTATAAAGTTTATTGAATATTGCGGAAAAATATAGAAGAAAAACATAATCAGTTAATGCAATTGTTTTATTCCATCTTGTATATCAGCGTCAATATCTTTCAAATTCTGTCTCTTTATACGCGTTTCGTCTATGACCTCCTTCACCGTTCTGCCATCCATTTTTCCATCAAATTTCAACCTTTACGTAGCCAACCGGTAACGAAATCGGGCAAAATTAATATGCCCGCCTACTCGGATACCCATTGATCTGGAAACCTGCATCGCACAGCACATTTTAGGGCACATGATTGAGTTATAGCTTCAGTCCCGTAATTAATCTAATGCTCTTCATACACAGACAGATTGTAATTTAACTGACTCGCGCATATATCACGGCGTTAAGCATCACTGTAGCAAAATGCTGCCTTCGCCGGTTGTGGCGGTGGCGGTGGCGCCCTCTCTTATGCGTCCTTGTTTCTACGCACTCACACATATACATAGTTCAACTCGCATACTCCAGTTCACATAGGCTCACCGTTCCCGCTTGGCATTTCCAATGCACGATTTTACTCCTTCTGACCCGACATATATTCCGCCTTCTATTCTTCCTCCCCTTAAAAATTCCAGGACCGTATCGACTATAAATTTGCTTCCCACGAAGCTTAGTTGGAATAAATGGAAACTCTCATCGTTTCAAGCTGTAGATTTGCTTGATATACTTAATAAATACCATGACAAAAAGATTTGAGTGTTGATTTAATTTTTTTTATTTTCTTGCCATTATATCATCTCGTTGAATATGAAACTCTCTTCAGAAAAATATTTTTTTTTGGTAGTGATTTTTTTTAATGTGGTGGGTGCTTAGTTGCAGTGACTCCTTAAGCTGTATCGCTTGTCTGGCTGTCACTGCAACTCTCGCGGTGTAGTTTTGTGTGTGTATGTTGTGTTCAATAATTCCATTAATGATATGACTTTGAACAATAGAGGCAAACTCCTATTATTTTTTATATAACATGGGTATGCGAAACTTTGATGTCTAATATTTAAATCTATATTCGTCTTTAAAGCAAAGTGTGTATTCAAAGTGCCAAATATTCTAGCTTAAAGCAAATTGCCTTTAACTTAGGTCCGTTTTAGTAATTAGTAATTAAGTTGTAAAGAGCCATCTAATATTTTGAATAACATGCAAAACTTACTTGGATTACAACTGTTACATAGTAAACGACCACTTCGAGACTCAAGATTATTTCCTAAATCCTTCTCTACATAAATCCCTTTCTGTACCCCTCCCTTTCCGACCTCCTTTCGTATTCATCTCCTTCAGGGAAATTTTCTCTTACTCCCTTACCTCACCCCTGCCTCTTTAAGAATGTTAATTTCGGTTCAAGCGTTTTAATTAATAATCATTGGCACACCATTTATTAAACAGAAATTGCTCTCACCTAATTGGATGTCGCACATCATGCCACCTAGCGGTCGACATTAGTCATGCCCATGGCTAGAAAAGAGAGGATCGCCGGGCGGCGCAGCATCAGCTACTGCCTTTCGGTGTCGTCGGGGATTGTAATAATTCAAGATAGAGAACACTTGCTACCACCACCGCTGCCGTCGTCGTCTTCTGCGACAATCGCCCGCACCCCGTGTTCACGGAATGATATAATCTGAATTTAGAAGTTCGAAATTGATTTATGGCGATAGCATGAAGTTACTGCTAGACCAACTCTCAAGCTCTCGCTGGAAATTTATTTAGAACGTAGGGCCTATTCGGCGCCTGTGTTACAGGACATAAATTTTTGTATTTTGGTCGTAAACTTTCGGTGAAAATGTCATAAACGCTGGGGAGTTTTAATCATACATGATAAATATTCACTAACACTTTTCAGGAATCTTTTCTAAAACTATTTACTGAATCTTAGAGACGATTTGAAACATGTAGTCAAAATTTCTTAAGCGGCCTCAAATTTTTTGTAATTGTCCTTCCTATTATTCAACAAATACATGTGCATCAAGAATGCACATGCGACATATTATTATTGTAATTAATTATTTTCTTTATTACTTGCTTTAACTAATCGGTCTTTTATTATAATAGTGACACAACTAGAAACTCACCTTTTGTAATAAATAACTAATCTTTATTATAAAGGCACTTTAAGAAATCAAGCGAATTGTAAAGCAAGAAATAGATGTAACCTGACAATAACGAGGAAATCCAAAACTCACAAAGGAACAAAAAAGAATAAAATCCTAAATGATCTTAGATGTCGCTCTACAGAACTGTTTTTTCGACAATTAGTTTTCTTAATTTTGGAGAAATACTTTCGACCACAGAATAAAAAATTTTCAAAAGTAGACTTCTGATAAGATCTTTTTGATATTCTGTGATATACTTACTTTTCAGCTATTCCTTCATTGAACAAATGCCAACATTATAAAAATAATCTTCTTCTCTACTACAGCAGTATTATCTGTTTTGATAGTTATTGTTTATATACCATACATCTGCAGTCCTTTCTCAAAAAAGCCATCAT
The DNA here is from genome assembly GCA_023690525.1 of Holotrichia oblita. NCBI lineage: Eukaryota > Metazoa > Arthropoda > Insecta > Coleoptera > Scarabaeidae > Holotrichia > Holotrichia oblita. The sequence goes on along the minus strand of CM043018.1, from coordinate 37,256,500 downwards.
TATAAAATGTATATTTTAATCGTCGAATTCGTATTCACTTGAGCATTCATCACCGGAGCTTCCTAATTGAGACTACACAAAAACATTATTTTTCCAGGACCGACCCCATCTTCTACTTCCCCGTGAATTAAGAACCCCGTCAGCAAAATAAGTTTCCCCTTATTCCTTCGTGAACCGAAACAGACATCGAAAAATACTTATAAATCTATATAGGCACCAACGTAGCTTTCCTTGCAGTTATGAAACGGGTGGTGGGAGCATTATACCCCTTCACCATTCTTGCTTACCGCTCATTCCTTAATTTATAACTTCATACAACCAGAGAGCGGTAATTATCATTAATCAAAGATTATGAATGGTAAAAGTTATACATCGTCTGTTTAACAGGCGTCGGTAGCGACGCGCTATTACTTTAAATTTTCCGCTTTTCCGGCCACCGACGCCTCGACTGCACGAAGAAAAGGGGTGAACTGTGTAAGATCTCCTCCGGTGGTGAGGTTGTTGTTGCTGTTACTGCTATTATGTGTTCGTAGTGTTCTTGTGTATGAAACCGAGACGCTCTAAAGACAAAAACAATTAACCGTAAGATGCATTAGCTTAAAGTTCTATTCACGTGCCTGTGGAAAATTCGGCAGTGATCCTATTTCATAGGGAATGCGCCTTTTGAAATTAATTATTGCGAAATGGTATCACGTTAAGCAATAATGCAGTGTTACTTACACAATTTTAAATGTTAATGAATGAAAATATGAACGCAAACGCTAATAAAATATACGTAGTCTGAGAGAAATTCAGTTCGAAAAAACTATGTTTTAGTAGTTGCAATAAATCTGTACTGCCATAAATGATTATTTTTAGAAGTCGTTCAATTCTAATGTGTATTAATATAATCGATATGATAATTAAGTGACACTGTTTGGAGGTAAGCTATAAGTAGATAGTATATGAAAAATTTAATAGAGAGATTATTTCAAAAACTTATAGTCGATATCACCTCTTGTAACTGACTAACTTGTTTTATTCATCAGAATCGCTTTTCGATGGAAATACTTATCCGACTGTGTGTTTTTATTGCTTATACAGGGTCCTGCAATAGTGCGTCAGGCTTCCATAGCTCCTTCGTGAATTAAATTAAGAATTTCATTCATTGCAGACTTACACTGTATTATGGGGTGTATCTTAAGAAAATATTTTCAGTAATGGCGAATTTCCGGTTGTACCGGAAATAGATACCAACTTTGTTATTTTAAATGGAACACCCTATATATTATTGCACTTTTGGATTCCTAGTTAAATTTAAATGGCACTTTGTTATACATACACTAGGTATAAATCGCATCGTTTTTTAATTACATGACGTTTTCCGAAAAAAATAACTGTAGCAGCGTATTCGAAATTTGGAAATATCTCCGAAACTGTAAAAGTTAAACAGATGAGGTTTTCAGTTTTCACTTAAGCATGAACAAGTGCACGTCTTTTATTAGAAAATTGTTGCGTTTAAATTACATGATTATTAAACGAAGATCTTTAATTTTCGAACTCTAAGATCATGGAGATCTTGATTGTTTTAAATAGAACGGTATAGTAATTTTTACATAAATGGATGTAAAATTTAATTTTATTTCAATTTTATACAGGTATTATGGTGTCTATCTCTAACGGTTTTCGAGAAATTCATTTTTTTAGGATTTTCACGACAAATGCGTATTACGAACAAACACAAGCGGCCATGGCAAAACAAGCATGTTGTTTATTGATACAAATTTTGACATTTCCTGTCTGAAATAAGTGTGTGTACTTAAACAGGTAATATTTTATTAAAAAGAAATGAAGTATTCAAGAGAAGAACTCATTGACATGTTTTTTGTGTTGTGTGAGAGTGAAAAAACTGTTTTCTTGCTACTAGAATTTATGCAACTTGGTTTCCTGAAAGGAGACATCCGGAAGCGATCAGTTTTACCAGACTTTTTGAGCGCTTTGTTGAAACAGGAAGCGTTAACTACAAAAAAACAGAAAGAACAAAGACAGCAGCAAATGACGAAAATGAGTTGGCAGTTTTATTGACAGTAACTGAAAATCCAGATACTAGTCAAGCGGGTCTAGGGCAAGAAGTTGGAATAAGTGAGAGGCCAGTCCAAAGAATTCTAAAGAAACATCATTTTTATGCGTACCACATTCAGTTGCACCAGGCTCTGTGTGAAAACGACTTTCTGAGGAGGGCAGAGTTTTGTACATGAGCACAATTGCGTGTTCAAGAAAATCAATTTTTCTTTATGAACGTTTTTTTTTCTGGCGAAGCAACTTTTCACAATACTGGATGCGTCAATAGACATAATTATCATTATTATTTTGTCGAAAATCCAAGAATAGTTAGGCAAATAGATCGCCAACAACGCTGGTCAATAAACGTTTGGGGAGGAATTGTTGGAGAACTTGTGGTGGGCCCACATTTTTTTAATGGTCACCTTAACAGCCAAACGTATTCGGAATTTTTAATAAATGGGTTACCAAGATTAATTCAAAATATACCTATAAACATTCAGGCACAAAATATGTGGCTACAGCAAGATGGAGCCCCGGCCCATGTTTCGCAACAAGTCAGAGTCCTGTTAAATAATCAATATGAAAACAGATGGATTGGAAGCGGGGGGCCAGTTCCTTAGCCTGCGAGGTCGCCCGACCTGACAAAAATAGATTTTTTTTTATGGGGGTATGTAAAAGAATTGGTTTATAGGGAACCTCCAACCACTGAACAAAACATGCGACAAAGTATTGTCGGCGCGTTTGCATCTATCACACCTGCCATGCTCAGAAATATAGAAAGGGATTTTCAAGTGAGTATTGGTAAATGCCTTCAACAAAATGGAAGACATTTCGAACATCTATAAAAATAAGAAATTTGTTTTATAATGTTAATTCAAATATACTTTCCAAGCCTATTTTAACATGGAAAATGTCGCTTACGTATTTATTTTTTAATTTTTTGTTTGTTTGTTTGTTGTGTTCTGTTGGTCACTTTTGTACTTTGTATCAATAAACAACATGGTTGTTTTTCCATGGCCGCTTTTGTTTGTTCGTAATACGCATCTGTCGTGAAAATCCTAAAAAAACGGAAATTTCTCGAAAACCGTTAGAGATAGACACCTTAATACCTGTATAAAATTGAAATAAATTTAAATTTTACATCCATCTATGTAAAAATTACTATACCGTTCTATTTAAAAAAATCAAGATCTCCATGATTTTAGAGTTCGAAAATTAAAGATCTTCGTTTAATAATCATGTAACTTAAACGCAACAATTTTCTAATAAAAGACGTGTACTCCTTCATGCTTAAGCGAAAACTGAAAACCTCATCTGTCTAACTTTCACAGTTTCGGAGATATTTCCAAATTTCGAATACGCTGCTACAGTTATTTTTTTTGAAAAACGTCATTAATAATTAAAAAACGATGCGACTTATACCTATTGTATGTATAACAAAGTGCGATTTAAATTTAACTAGGAATCCAAGAGTGCAATAATATATAGGGTGTTCCATTTAAAATAACAAAGTTGGTATCTATTTCCGGTACAATCGAGATAAGTCTGCAATGAATGAAATTCTTAATTTAATTCGTGAAGGAGCTGTGGAAGCCTGACGCACTATTGCAGGACCCTGTATATGCTTTTATATCTGATCTGATTTCTTCGTCTAATTCGCACAACTACATATATATTTCAAGAGAATGTCAGCCTCAAACCATCAATATTTGCGGAATTGGTCATTATTGTCTGGTAGCGTACACATATTTAACAACTGTAAACCATATGACTGACGTGTAATTTTTAATTAATAGTATTCTCAATCCTCTTAGCTATTATTATCAAATAGAGAAAATGCATTAGCCGTAATTGATTTCTGTTTTTCTTTCGAAGGGCAATCGCATTCGTATTCGTCCTTGTAACTTCTTTTCCTGATACTACGTTTGTATTATGGGGCCGGGCACACATTATCTATCGCTTCCGATAGCGACTACAACAACTGCAAAACAGTTAATCACAACCGAAAACCAATAACATTCGGTTCGTCGAAGCGTTAGTGCAACTAATATCGACACATTTCAACGCGCCAAGACGTAGGAAGAAGAAAAAGAACCCGGGCGAAGACACAGCGGAAAGGTTCTAATGTCATTAGGACGAAATGCGGTACACACAGGATATATCTCGAATTAGCTCCGTGTTTTTCTCGGAACGCCAGTCAATAACTCATATTAAATGGGGGGAGAGTACTACTGCTAGCAATTAGTGGATGCGACAACCACCCATCATTCACTCAACCAACAGCTAGAGAGCTGCCGGCTGCAAGTCATGGGAACCACACACGTTGCGCGTTTTAGCTGTGTTAATTTACAGGGATACAAATTTCACAAGCAAAAAAATAATGATAGCTTAATGACTGCGTGCACGTCCGTGGTAGTACTGTAACACGAGATAACGTATGTTGTACTGCGAATTCTTTCCGAAACTCATGTAGCAGTCTATGCAAGCGGCTCGTAACGATATTAGTTCACTTGCAGTCACATGGGAATTTCTTGAATGAAAACTCTTCCGTTATTAAGAAACTATCAATTAAATTAAAAGATTGTCACAGTTGTATGCGATATAAACTTGAAATTATTAGTGTTACGTAAAGCGACGCTGTAATCGCTGATATTAATTTTGTAATACATCAAAACTAAAACAATCGTAAACCAGCTTTCTCTAAGCTAAAACTCATTCACTACAACAGTCACATGTAATGTAAAAAATTCCTTGCGCTGATTCATCTAACTTTTATAGTACATTCTTTATACAATTAGGAAGCAAATTTAAGTAAAAGCAGGATATTAGTGAATGTAATATATAAAAAATGAAAGCATTCCAATATACAGAAAAAAAGAACTTACAGTTACTATAGGATACTAGTGAATACACATTTTGCCATATATTTACCTAAAGTAGAGTGCATTATTTGTTTGAAAATAAGGTAACTTTAGATACTACGAGGGAGCGTTTTTATATTCGCGGAATGAGCGGGTTGTAGGGGGTTGATTAGGCGCATTGGGGGCGTGGCATGTGAAGCGACTTATAATTAGTATAAATACGAAGTTTCATTGTTATTAGACAGTTAGGCGTTCGGCCCTAGAAAGAGAAAATACGACCCAAGTAGACAGTTAGTCTTTGAGCTATCGTCAACTAACATAATCAGGAGTGAAAAGTGAAATATGGAAAAAATCGATATCGTGCCGTTATAAAGTTCCTTACCAGGCAAGGAAAATCAGTCGCGACCATAATGAATGAGATGTCATTGGTTTACGGCGACTCTTGTCCAGGAAAAGCCATGGTGTACAAGTGGCATAGCTTATTTAAACAAGGAAGGGAATCCCTCGAAGACGATCCGAGGCCGGGCAGGAGCATTGAGGTGACCACGCCAGCACTTATCCAAAAAGTTGAAAAAATTGTACTCGAAGATGCTCGACTAAAGAAGAAACAACTCGCAGAAATGGTTGGAGTATCCGATACAACAATTTTTAAAATCCTACACGATCATCTCGGCATGTCTCAGGTCAGCGCAAGTTGGGTGCCGAGAATGCTCACGCCGTCGCAAAAACAACAGCGCGTAGAGTGTTCGCGTGCATTTTTGGACCTCTGTAATGAAGACAAGGATGGTGTATTGAGTCGAATTGTTACTGGAGACGAAACTTGGGTTCATCATTATGAACCTGAGTCCAAACAAGACTCCATGCAGTGGCATAAAAAGGGCACAGCACCTCCCAAGAAATTTAAAGTGTCACAATCAGCTGGGAAACTCATGGCAACGGTATTTTGGGACTCGGAAGGAATATTGTTGATTGATTATAAAGATAAAGGTGTTTCTATAACCGGAGAATATTACGCTTCAATATTACAGCGACTAAAAGAACCCATTAAAGAGAAAAGACGGGGAAAATTGACGAAAGGTGTGCTGCTTTTGCACGACAACGCGCCCGTCCACAAGAGCCGTGTTGCGTTAACTGCCTTGCATAAGGTGGGCTTCAAAATTGTGAATCACCCACCCTACAGCCCAGACCTGACCCCGAGTGATTATTACCTGTTTCCGAAAATGAAAAAAGAGCTGCGGGGTAAAAAATTTACTGCCGAAGTCAAGGAGGCAGTTTTCGCGTATTTCGCAGATAAAGAGAAATCATTTTTTTATGAGGGTATAAATAAATTAATTGAAAGATGTGAAAAATGTATCCGTCTTGCCGTCCACCCCTTATCCCCCATTCCGCGAATATAAAAACGCTCCCTCGCATTAAACTTACTGTACCATGTTCAATATGTTCTGATTTTTTTGTGCAAGTTTAGCACAGATAAGATTCTAATTAAGTATCACTCATTTGTGGTAGCTTTCAATACTCCTAGCACTGCTGTTTTTACCTGACAAATTAATCACGATTTCAAGTCTTTCGTATTAACTAAACCGACTTCAAATTTCAAGAGATATTAAGGAGTACTATACAGAAACCTAGTGAAATAGATTTTTTAATCAACATGTTTAAACTAAGTTAACGTAACACTGATTGTCTATTTGATCAGTGATCAGTTCGAGTTTTATTTATGGCACCGAAGTCAGAATTAATTATTGTGCTGTGGTCAGGAATAAGATATATGTACATGAATATGTCAATATATTAAACCTGTCTGTTCATGCATAGTTGATCAAAAAACCCTAAGCTTATTCTCGGTTAGGTATATTAAAGCGTTTGTCACAGAATAACTTTAACACATCTTGTTTGTCAGCTTTATAAGTCAAAATCTTCACACACACAACAGCTGATCACTTAATTTCGCTCTCTCGGCTCGAAGTGTTCAGCACACGTAATCATCGTAGGTTATAACTTCTAAATATGTGGATCAATAATTGACGCACGTAATAGTCATCTTGAGCACTGATCATTGGTAGCTGCAACTTTTTGTTGCACACAGAGAACAAATTACTAGGTTTAAGTAATTTTGTACGCTGTTATAAGAAAAGGTATAAGGTTATAATCACAATACAAAAGCATATGTGCACATATTACGTCTATTACATAGTTGCATATAGTAGCAGAAGCGCCACCTATAGCATTTTTTTATTATTTCCATCAAGTAAACGATGTTCTTGTCTGTACAAATTATTTATTGGATCAAATCTGATTTAAAGATTTTCATTTACTGTTCCCAAGATATTCAATTAACTTATAGATAGTAAAATTTCTCATAACAAAAAAAAAATTACTTAGGTTAAGTGGATTTCCTCAAGAGAAAATAATTTCTTAAATATAGGAATCATTTTTCTGTGTTCATTTATCTGTTACTAGGTTTCAATCGTTATATGTCTTCAAATAATCAAAACTATTTAACAGCAAACTGATCTGAAATATAAGATGAGACTTTGCGCAAATATTACCAAACGTAAACGTTTTAGTATGACGACAACTAAACAATATCTAATTGACTTTTTCAGGTATTCAATTGGAATTGCTATTAAATGTTAACTATTATTCCGCTTGTAGCACGTGAGTAACATACACCATGTACTTATGCATATGTGCCATATACTATTTTGTATAGTCTTAACCTAGTATCCAAATTCACACATAATCTGCCTGAGCGTTATAAATGTTACTTTACTGCTTCTGCAGTCGTACAACTACTATCCTACCGGGTTTTCTAGTCATCCATATTAATATTAAACGTGACCTCAAATTATACTTTAAAAAGTTTGCAGTCATTATCTTATATCTAACGAAGAATCTAAGTAATTTTACAAGTTTAGTCAAGTACATATTTTGTTCTGTGAATTTGGAGACAATCACCCTAATTGTGACAAGCTTAAAATGAAAATTAGCAACCGAAATAAGTGCACATATAAATAGGACTAGATAAGCATCTCTCTGTGACCTCCGAAGCAGGTTGTCATACAACGGACGAGGTCGTATGTATATTGTCAAACAGTCAACCACTGACAAGCTACACGAGCATATGCATGCTATTGCATCAAATACAGTTGCCCGGTAGTTATAATAATTAGACTATATAATAGCTCACGAGTTTTAGAAATACACGCTAAGTTTCTGTATTGGGCTTAATATTTGTCAAGGTGCTTATCATGAATCTGTGTTTAGTTTTTTCGGGTAAATCTACAGAATGTGCAGAGTTTAATATGATAAGGAAAGTTTGTATGTTTTGGTTAGTTATTGTCAACTTTCCATTTTTCTAAACCATCTGGTAACGCCGAGGTAAACAACACTCGCAAACTGCTTCCTGACGTTGTAGATGGCACACTGGTCAATTTAAATTTCATCATGATATGAATCAATATATTAGTCATTAATCAAACGTTAGCATTACAGGTGAATACATAAACTGCAAAGTATTATAAATTAGTTTCAAGTAAAAAGTTTTATTAGTCATTATCAGTCAACCTGTTCTATAGCTGCAGCGGTAAAAGTGCTTAGCCATTGGTAGAGTAATACTTATTGTCTGGGGTTTGAATCTTGTCGGTGTCGCTTGTCGCAGTATTTTGCTAGATTAGTGCACCGGTTGAGCTACTCGTTGTTGGAACATAATTAACAGTGCAATATTTGGTCTATTTTAATTCTCCATTATGGAAACTTCTAGGATAATTGCGCAGTCGTAATTGAAAAATGGTGTTGTTTTTTTAGAAGTTATTATGAACTCCCCATTCTCTATTTTGGTTAGCGAATTTATTTGTTACCATTCGAGATTCGTCCCAGTAGTTTTTGCTTCGTATTTCTGTAGAAATAATTCGGTGCATGAATCATTTGAGGATACGCTGCCAATACTACTTGATTGCACCTGCCATAATAGGTCTGCTTGAAGAGAATAATTTACAGGTGATTTTAGTCAGATATTTCATAATTCACTTCTATATTGTTATAATAACACTGACAATAATATTGTTTGTATGTATATCATAGTATATTATACGAACGAGTTTGCTCGTGATGATATTGCCTGGCTGTATAGTGTAGACAAGGGAATGAAGTGATTACCATTAGCCATTTGTGGTAAAAGATCTTAAAAGTAGTTTTCAATCCACGACAGTGTTCAATAAATACTATTTATCAATACTGTTGTTAGTATCGATAGGTACTCTTTATCTCAGCTAATTATAGACACTCAACCTTCCTCCGAATTATTGTTGTATAGGAACTGTGATTTTTGCAATAGGTCTTAATCGAACCAGTAATTGTGTTGCAAAAAAGGCTATCATTTCTCAGTTTACTTATAATATCTAGAACTCCTTTTGAGCTTACTTCCACTGGATTTTATTATGTTTATTATATTTATCAAGTTAAGTATGTAAACAAACAATAAACGATCTTGACAATATAAGCATTTAGATGAGTGATCTGCATTAACGAGAACATGTTGATTTGGCAACGATGACATATCTATCGGTATGTGAGCTCATCTGATGCTTTAATGCGATAAAATAATAAATAAACGATAATATTAATGCAATAAGTACTCCTTCAGTACCATACAACGTAGCTTTTGGCGCGCTGCGCTGCAATAAAATAAGGAAACAATAAATTGAGCGCAATGGTGATTCATAACAGACGTTTAGCAAATACAGGAAGAAATACACGACATTCAATACAAAAATATAAAACGGACATACTTAGCCCCTTTTACATAATAATATTCAGAGACAAGTTGAAGAAGAACACAGGTGATTTTTAATAGTTTGAATAATTGTCAATCTGAGATGTCAACTGCAGACAGACTGATTTTCTTTAATAATCCATCCTCGAAGTAACTGCCGGGAACTGATGATATATTTATGACTTAACGCCACAATATGTGCTAAATTTTGGTGTTAACATCTTGGGTGGTTCGATTTGTCTTGCATCGGATGGGTGGTCAGTGACTCCCATAGTGTTGAGCAGATGTAACAGCGGCGGACTAACATGCAACATTATGCAAGTCTACGAAACTAATTGCTTCAGATATTAATACATGAATGATTATATCTTAGTAACAGAAACTGAAAAGATATTTTACGAATCAAGAATAGTGCTCCTTTCACCTTATTACATATTGGTCTTAATAATTATCTCACAGCCCTCAGCCTTATTTTATAGTAAGTAGTTTATTGTCATTTTTTTCTTGATTAATAGTCTTTATTAAATTAAATGCTTAATAAAAATATTACAAGTTTACCAAAAACGAATTGAATATATAGAGCTATGTATATGAAATTTGCAATTATGGTGTGTGGGTCATAAATTAAGTTGGAAACGATAGAAGACCATACTCACGTTTTGCAATCGGACAATATATTATCCCTAACGTTAATATTACCACGAAATTAGAATCGTTATTCCATAAATATCCGGCCAAGTAACAATATCTAAGAACCAAGAACGTTTATTTCCTGAATGTATCGCATTGCGGATGGCGTGCTCATGTAAGTAGAGGAGAATTACGAGCAGATATTGTAATTTAATGTCTTTATCGCCTCGTTGAATCTGACCGATGCGTAAATATATATTAGACTTTAGGAAAATCTATAGCATTTTCCTTTCCCTCCAATAATGATATATTACACGTAATTATGGTTGGCTGCGAAGTTCGCAATCAACGTAATAAATTCTATCCACTAGGTATACTATATCAGTACTGTGCACACAAAATCTATTACTAGTTTTCGTTCAATTGCATTCGTAACCAACTGAGAATGGCTATTATGCTCATTATTTTATTTGTGTAATATAAACATTAGAGATTCTGCGAAGCACTCCTATTAGATTCTTTATTTTATGTATTACCCAATAATTTTGCCAGTATACCAAAATTTATTACAGCACAGATAAAAATACACATGTATTGCTTGATAATATAAACCATTAGAGTAATCGAAGCAGTTGTATGCGATAAGCTTGTAATTGACGTAGGATTGTTATAGTGAATAAGACTCTATACCGGGTGTCCAGCCTAAGATGCAACGGTCCATAGCCGACTTATTATTATTTTTGTGTGTTTCAGTGTTTCAAATAAATGTTGCCTCAAATGGAATTCTACACATTTTAAAATTAATATCGGTAATGGCGGCCTTCCGGTTCTACTGTAAATAGATACTAACTTTATTATTTTAAATGGAATAAAAACAGAAAATGTGCTATGGAAATATCTGCACACTGCAGATTCACTACGAATGTTTAATTGCACAATAAAACATAGAGCCTATGTGTATGAAAATTGCCCATATTCAAATAATATGGGCAATTTTTTGAATGATGTGTCTTCGTTAAGACAGCCGCTATTCAATTCAAGAATGTTTGTTTCATTATCATATTTCTATGTTTGACAATTTTGTTATTTTTTTCAATTTTTCCAATCGCTGAGTGCAAGATTGTCAAGAAGTGTGTGATCAATGGATTTAGGATTAGTATAATTTTGTTACAAATGATTGATGAGTAATTGATGGAATTATTTTATGAACATAACAACATTATGTCATCATTAGAATCTTGTTGAAAGTGGTGCTTAAATTGTTCTAAATAATGTTTGCCGTCCATTATTGGTGTAGATAAGTTCCCAATTCCTCAATAAAAAATTGTGGTTTATACACACAGATAGAACCATTACATTGAAAGCCTGTCGTCTAGAGGCTCTGTTAACTGTTAAGGAAATACGGCATATGAAAAAAAAACATTTTAGTGTATGAATTGCATCATCATAGGAGTAGCTATATAAGGGCAAGTATTGTCAGAAGAACACAAACGCTTAACTTGAGCAATATAATCTGTATAAGAGCTTTTACTTTCTCATTCGTTTTCTTCCACAAAATATATGTCTTCAATACTGCTTATAAACATTATACTTAATTACTACATTAACTTTAATAAATTTTCTTATTTTATAGTATATTTAATGAGCAAGCCAATCTGCCTATTCTGGTCTATTAGTAATCTCAGGGCAGTAACTCCATCAGCAATATATTGTGTAAGTTATGATTTCACTTAAAACTTTCCACACGAAATTTGAGTGAATGCACTGTGTGGTAGTCGGTCAGAGATACTCGGCTTTTAGATACATTAACATTCAAATTGCTGGCAATATGGATCAGGAATACTGCTGTTCCTATTCGAGAATTATATGAATAATATGAGCACATCGTCGGCCTAAGGCACAGATTATCATCAAATTAAAATATCTTTAAGATGGAATTAAAAAATATATTACTTGGACGACTATTAGTACAATGTATGTGCTTTATGTGTGCCAAAAGTTTATGGGCTCTTAATCTTTGTAGTAAAAATTTGTTGGTGTTTTTAGTTACGGTAACTAATTCTTATTTACTCGATACTAGGTTATAGCAAATCGAAGAAGCATAACGGATTCCATTTAAAATCCTTACATTTTCTGAAATTCGCTTCACATAAAGCTTTACATAACATCAATCTATGTTGTACATCTTTGGCGTAATATACAGTTTTAGAATAAAAGACTATAAAATTAAGCTCTTTAAAAGTTGGTTTGAAGTTGATACAATAAAACAGCTGGCAATTGAAGAAATCATTTTGTTTCATCGCGTAATAGCACTAATGAACCCTCTCCCTAATTTTCCTTATTGCTTCACCCTATTTACTCCGGATATTAAGTTTTATCCTTGCATATGCGCTTACTTCATACGATGTATCCACTTCTTAAAATCAAGTATCCTCAAACATTCATATTAAAACGTACGTCATATGCATTGCGGATATATCTCTCTGTTATTATCTCACCCGCCCTACCGTCGAAAGCTTCTCCCCTTTTCTTTTCTAAATGATGGCCCCTTAGATCGTCCGGTTATTACCCCGCATAATGTCGATACAATGTAATTTGTAGGGCGACGAAATAAAAAAATAACAAACTGACAGAAGGGCCCTTACTATGCGCTCTATATATACATACATATACAGATTTAGCTGTACGCGTTCACAGTCTTCTGTACAGAGCGACGCCCCTAAAATCGTTCCCCAGCTGTTGTCGTGCCGTTATTAAAGGGTAAGATCGTTAACTTAGTACAAAACGCGTTATATGTAACGTTAGGCGGTGTATGCATAGTCGTAAAATGTTTGGGAGGATATTACAATGTGTCTAGCCGAATGCAATGAATGCAGTAGGTATGCAGCGGCAAAGTTCTAATAGCTGATGGCGCAGATATGTTTATGTATAAGTCTAGTCATTTTATCTAACTGTTTGCTGAAAATATATTGCTATATACAGTGTCACTCATATATTATTCTACTCATGTCCTTCAAAAGCTACTGCAGCACTACATTTCCAAAACGCACTAATAAGCGCAATATTATATACTTTAAATCTGTAAAAGGTTGTGATATTTTGCAATACTGTAAAATATGTAGACCTTAAATCACTGTTTTCAATAATTACGCTGATATTAAGTTGCAGGAACGTGACATCCAACGAGAATAACACTATTTATTGCGCAAAGGCTACGATTAAAACAATGTGTGCCGGAAATTTGTTTTTAATTGTCTAAATATTGTAATCGTGCAACATGTGTATCGGTTGAACAATTTTAGTTTCCTTCGATATTTATGCTGTAATTTGTCAGAAGCTGAGACGCTGCCCCGTCAATAATCTAATGACTATAGGATAAAAGATAATTGTCTTAGATGGTGTGCTATCATTGACCATCATTATATTAAACTTTCAGTTAGGAGATTTTTTGGCAATATCACAATGAAGAATACATCATGCATGTAGGCAAGGCAACCCCCAGTATAGTTTGTATAGGATGATGCGTATTCGTAGCAGTTATGCTCATTATTTATAAAATTTATTCGAATCAATTATATAATACTTGCATCGATACCCACCAATGCCAGATCGTCGATTATTAATCCACTTCTTGGTTTTGGTTTCATCTTTCCGCAGCGATACAGTGATTCACTCCCTAGAAATCAAGAATACATTATCGATTTTAAAATCTGGACTGAATACCGTAGTTCGCTTTATATGGATTTCATTATCTCGTACATGATTAATTAATTTTACCATTTAACAAGAGAAATGTCGCCGTAATCCATGTTGCTGCATGTACTATATCTATCTAATACTCGCTCTATAATTTGGATATATCGATCATTACGCTACAAATAATACACATTGGCTGTAGGCGGTGATTTGCCCAATCGTACGTAGGTTTTCTTGTCCTGATACTCTAATAACATCACAGCATGTAGAAACTTGTTGAGGTGACCGCCTACGATCTTGCAGGGAGTTGTTCGATGATACAATCGAAAATATAAATGTTTGCTCTACAAATATCTACTATATACATGTGTTCTAGAATTTTTTCGTTAGTTGATCCTTTCTTATTCCATACAATTATATAATAATGATTTATTTCTTGCTTCCTTTAACGAAAGCAAGATGTTCTCTTTCACTAATTTTTGTAGACCTAAACATAGAGAATCATAATAATATAATCGTTTAGCCGTCCCTGCAATTTTATTTTTAAAAAGATATTAATTAATAAATTAAATTCGTAATCGTTTACGACAGAGCGGTTCAATAAGACAGCATACTTGCATTGAACTCACGTAACATATTGTATATTATCTTTCAGTCTGCAGGTGCATTCAGAGTTTATATCGGTATAATAAATAGAATAGAAGCAGAGGTAAAGTTAATCACGAAATATTGCGTTTATTTTTAATGAAATACCACAATAACGACGCATGTTGATGACAGATGATACCACGTTTCGAATGCCAAACGGAACGATTTATTTTAATACGGCCTTTCAAACGACACAAACTAACTCATTTGTCGTAATTATGAAAAGGTTTACATTCCCAAATAAATACAAATGCAAAAGCGCTCCAATACCATTCTAATACTTCCATTGATCCTTTGATACTCATACATCAGCTACTATATTTTTAAATTAAATTTTGTACGTGTGTTCATATGGTTGTCACATACCTAATTTTACTTAATTTATACATTCGATTATTTAAACTTTAATAACTAATGACTGGTGAACTTATCTGATAGCTTTTAAGGCCAAGTAGAAACCGAGCTACCAAATTTTCTTGGTAATATTGTCACCTCTGATGTAAGGACATACATACATAAGCTATAGTGTTAAATTTTTAGTTCAGTTATTAAACATATGTAGCAATGGTCGCTGAATGGTTGTAATTAAAATTATTAATTACATAAAACTAACTATAAAATAGCTTATTATTTACGGTGCATAATTTATGTACAAAATACTTATGCTACTAGAATGTATGTATCTCGGGCATTTTTATGCCATACTTACGTCTTTTAACACTCTACTAGTAGTAGTTAACTTGGGCTACTCGACATCATAGCAAAATATTCAGGAAAAGAAAGATGAACGTCACATAAATGTTTTATTAGAGAAACACAACATGGGTATTTTCAAACTATTATTGAATAAATTCACACAAATAGTCTTAGCTGGCATAAATACAATATTACTTTAATGTTAATAGCAATAGTTGAAAAAAAAACAAAAATCTGAGTATGTATTAGAAGGTATGAAAATAACAAACAATATGGAAAACGTAATAAAAAATAATAGGTATTATAATGTAATACGAGTAATATTGATTAATATGATAAATAACGATGTGTTTAATTGTCTTCATCGTAGTTTTGTAATGGATCAAGGGGGTCTTCACAAAACCTTTTAAGAACTTGGAGGTTGTCGTATTTCAATGTAGATATAGGAACTCTCTGATTGTATTCTAGTAGTAAGGCTATGGCCGTACGGCCGCAGTCACTCGACGTGGACACGCTGTATAAGCTGTATTTTGACAGATAAAACCTGTCAAACTGTCATAATTATGACAATTTGGTGGTTTTACTTATTCTAATTCTGGTAATTCGAAGTGACTAGCTGCTAAATTATTAACAGTTTCCCATTTCCGTTTTGGCGGTATAACTATAGATGTAGTGAAGGACCCATTGTATGTTTCCCAATACTGTATCATTCTACGCATATTCTTAGATATCCTTAGTTCTTTAATTGGTCTGCTTTCAAATAGACATTTTTTTTAATATTTCGTAAGATGTCCAGATTCAGGATCGAAATTTGGTTTGTCCTTACTTCATAGTTCTTGCGGTCCTTGAGATATTTAGCTTAAATTTAGAATATAAGTTACATTGTAGGGCTTACGTCATTGAGGATGTCAAGTATTTGTCAGAATCTATAGAGAGATATTTCTTCAGGGTTTATGTCTCTTTTTCTTCCCCTGAATTTTTCTTTTTATGTGTCACTGGTAGATTCTAAAACATAAAATGGATTTTCTCTTAAGTCTGAAAACTTTTTGTCTGTTTTTGTTTTTTCGTATCTGAGACCGTTATCGAGAAATAAAAAGTAAACTCTTGTAACTCGCATAATAAAATCAAAATTTTTAAAATGGTCTACTGAACTCCAGCTTTATTTGAATAATCCCTCGTCTGTGTTAATTTTGGCAGCTTATTCCCCACTACCTGTTAAAAATAAAAACTGAGATCAGCAGGTTTTGTAAAAATGATTTGTTATAATAAAAAAAAAAACTAAAGGAAGTTACAATTGTTGAAAGTAACTTCCTCCAATACATGCGTCTGCTCTTCTTATTGATGCCAGTACATGCATCTAATATTTGATTTTAAATTTGTTTTCATTTGTGTTGTAGACACTAAAAATTTGAGATAGCACCTTAAGGAAAAATCTAGTTTATTTAAGTCAGGACAACATTTACTCTGGCCGACATTTACTCTGTCCTATCCACTCGTTCTCATACACTTCCTTTAAATATACTTTCGAACCAAACTAGAAAGATGTGATTTTTCAGAAAAAAAGTCAGCGTTCATATACTAATTGCAGTTTGTGTTATAGAAAATACCTATATGAGTAGCCAGTAAATCGGACAATCAAGCAAAAAGGTACGACCAATTAAACCATCCACAGTTATGCCACCCCATAGATTTAATGAGAATTGCTTTTTCTATAATTCTATATGGATTTTCTGATATGCGGTTGCAGTAAAAATGTCTAATTGAATTCCTTCCTTCTTCGTCAGTAAAAGGATTCTGCAATCACAATTGGGGTCTACTGCTAGCCTGTTAAGATATCGTATCTCATAAACTAGATGGGCTATAAAGTGAGAACTAAAAATCTTGAGATTTTAACATTTGTTTCTGTTTATGTCGGGAACAGGCGTTTGCTCGGCACCATCAGATCTACTACTTAAATTTCCATTCCTTTCGTCCGTGTAACTTGTCTTTTATATGTAGTCTGTTTGGTCAGAAAAGTAAAGATACAATAAAAGGAAATTATAAAAAAAGGTAATTATAGCTTCTTTTGCGCAGATATACTGCCGCGTAAAAATGACTATTGTCTCACCTATGATTACTTGTAAGTACTCCGTTAGAAACTTTACCTATAGAAACTTGCTTTCTTCCTCAAAATTTTAGAACTGCAGAATTAGGTGAGACCTAGTTCCAGTTATAAAAAAGATACTTCCCCGTTGAATAGTTTCATATCACTCCAATACAATTCAGACAAATAGCATATTTCATGCGATTATTTTTAGTTGTTTATTGAAGCATTTTTCCAAAATAGTAAACGAAATATTTATTGCATCTAACGTGCATATATTCTAATCGTTCACCATTAGTATACAAATTAGCGTCCTCGACTGCCTATTCTTCTTTCTTGTTCGTATCACAGTCCTCTCGTCCTCTCTATTAGAAGTTTTATCAGTATCGCCTTCCTCATTTTGTACATACCTATTTGCTATTATTATCCCCACTGTTTGGAAACAGTTCTTCTTCTCGTATTATTTTCCACTATTTCTGAAATTCTTTATCAGTCCTTCCTTTCCTTGGCTTGGAATCATAAAAATTCTTCATACTCGTATTGCTCGTGATAATTTTGTAACAAGTGTTTCTAAAAAGTCGCCCGAATCACTTGCTAGATGAGCTAAACGTTACGTGTAAGTAATAACAAGCAAATATGAAGTCTCCACTACAGTGGGCACACAGATAGGTTTGTAAAATAACCACAAACATATAGCGATAATTTGCAAGATAATTAAATTGTCTGGATAAAGATGAGATGTTTTAATAGTATATAGACTTATCATTCTAAACCTATTTTTTAAGAATCTTGTAGTTTATCCAAACGGGTAGACAAACATAAAAACGGGGGTATATCCCTCAACCCATATGGATAGAGATGGAGTTATTGGCAAGACACATCAATTTACCCTGGCAGCAAATGCGTGAATAGGTAAAGATTGTGTTTTATCCTTAAATGCATCTCCAATTCAAAAATTGAGAAACCTTAGTATTTCTACCCGACATAAATTGTAAAAGGTACCCATTAATTCTTCTTTACATGGTACTCCGTGTATGGTACACAAAGGTACGCATGCCGTTGCATCATATAACGTGAGTGATTCCGATTGAAGTGTTTAAACAAATTCACATCAACGATCTGTTCGCTACATCCACCATTTTGAATACTAAGTGAATATATACCAAATACGGCCGGCAGTGATAATTATACCAATGGTAACATTAGGTGTTAAATTTTTATTTAACACACTTCAGAGGAAACTTGATTCAACACGACACCACTGTAATTACTTTCGCGCTGAGGGTACAAAGGAGACGACGCTTAACATATTACACGATGCTACGTCACACGAAACGAAGTGAAAAAGGCTTAGAAGGAAGAAGGCCAAGGCAACACATATGTAAAATTAATTACGCCTAGTTCGTTATTAGCGTTGTAGAAACGTAACGAATTTAATTCCTCCATTAGTTTAGTTTTGTAGTTCTTTTTTGGGTCGCAATCGTAGGTCGTAGTCTAGCATCACGCCACCTCATTCTCTATTCATCCACTTTGTATTCTTCACTTTGTGTAATCTCCGCTGACGTTTTTATATACCGCATACACAAGCCCTAATGCCGTTAGATCCAAAGGTAGAATGTTGGTGTACTGAGCGATGTGTATGTAGGCGTGTGGGCGGGATTGGTCTATGGGAAGCTCTGTTCGTGACTTCGATGAAATATTTTTTATTTATCATGCATCATAGACAATGCTGTATATTCTTCTGTTCATTTTTAGTAATTACATCGCTGGTGGAAATAGAATTTACTATTTAGCTGGACATATGATTGTACACAGTTTAAAATATAATCAAGGGTCATCCATAATTTATTAAAAATCGACCGATTAAAATTTGTACCGTTTTCCAGCAACAATAAGTTATATTTATTCCTTTTTTCCAATGCCGTGTCCTGTTCTTTATAATTTTATCTAATACAGTGGATTTTATACTTTCTATTGAATTCTAAGAACTTCTTTAACCTTATTTGCTATTACTTCTATTTGACTGGAATTTCCATATAACGTGCTCTGTGGTTACAAGTTGGTTTTAGTTTTACCCTTTTGACCTGGAAAATACTGGATTCAAACACGTACCTTACAACTTCTTTAATTTTACATCCAACCCTGTAAACAGATGTAGGGTGTCCCATTAAAAAAAACACAGTTATTGGCATTTAAATGTTTCCAAATGTTGGCGCCAGTAACTGTATGTCAACAAAAGGATCCGTACATGTTAATATTGGAAATAGTAAACCAATTCAAGATGTATCTATTTGCGCAAACCTAAATTGTCTACCTTTTTTAATTTTGATGCTACAGCTCATTAGCGAGAGCGTTCCAATGGCAAAATTTTTGATAAAATATTTATTTTCTCGAAAACAAAAGCACATAGGTCTAGGGAGGTTTGAATAAAAGTTACTTAAAATATCAAGTAGAATCCAAAAAAGATATAATATATAGGGTGATCCATTTAAAATAATAAAGTTACATACGCTTTTTCTATAATTGGGACATCCTGTATATTTGAAAATATTTTCTAGCTATGCGTCGTTTAAATAGGGGCAACTTTTATTTGAACCTTTTTTTTCTATACTGTAAAATAATCAAATTATCAAAGAAACCGCGTCAGCTGGGACACCCTGTACAAATACATTTACTTAAAGTGCTCCACTGCTGGAATTCGATTGAAGAACTATCATTTTGATATGATATTTGAATATCTATATACTTTATTTAACTATACATCTACCATTTTAACTCAATTGATTTTTCAATTTTTAGTATAACAG
This sequence comes from Holotrichia oblita, assembly GCA_023690525.1. Lineage (NCBI taxonomy): Eukaryota > Metazoa > Arthropoda > Insecta > Coleoptera > Scarabaeidae > Holotrichia > Holotrichia oblita. Next base: position 37,236,262 of record CM043018.1, on the reverse strand, counting down.
AGTGAATCTGCGATTTTAAAACTTATATATCATTGCACAACAGTGAAACATCTGGGAAAGCTTCTAAATGAGGTACTGGACGAGTAACAGAAGACACATAACTAAAATCTTGTTCCTATATATGTTGGATAACCCGAAAGTTTTCGTACAGAAAAAATCGCAATCAGACAAGTAATCCGTTTGTTCACCCCAAATCATAGATCTTGCAAATAGCATAGCTCAGAAAACACAAGTTGTCACGTTCACAAGAAAAAGACGCTAGAGGGTCTGGAACCACTAGTAATAGACGGGGAAAGAATACTACAGGTCAAAGAGACGAAATACCTGGGGGTATGGCTTGATCAAAGGCTCACGTGGAATACGCACATCCAAAAAACAACCAACAAAGCTACAATTGCCTTGGGCAGGTGCAGGAGGTTATGTGGAAAAAACTGGCGCCTCAGCCCCAAAATGACTCTGTGGCTATATACCAGGGTAATCAGACCCATGATATAGCATACGGAGCTATAGCATGGTGGCCAAAGGTGCAACAGGCGGGGGCGGCCAAAACGCTGGGTGGCGTACAAAGACTAGCTTATCTGTGCGCCACAGTGGCAATGAGATCGACCCCCACAGCCGCAATGGAAGTCATTCTAACCCTGCCACCGCTACAAATCTTTATACAAGGAAGCGCTAACACTAATAAGTAAATCGCACGGTGCCGTACATCAAAAAATATTGGATGAACTCAAGGCGGCGCCCCTAACGGGGACGCCAAGCGACGCCATGGTTCAGAAACTTAGCCTAGATAGAAAATATCAGGTTATAATACCAGATAAGAAGGAGTGGGAATATGCCCCTCCCCCCCCCCCCGTAAGAGCGGACTCAAGCTGGTACACCGACGGCTCTAAAACGGACCACGGCGTAGGAGCTGGCATTTACAGAAAGAAGCCTTGCAAGGGCCTTTCATTGAGCTTCAGCAAGGACTCGACGATTTTCCAGGCTGAGGTTGCAGCGATTCATCACTGTGTCAGAGAAGTAGACAGATGGACCGAACCAGGTAAAAGCGTCGCTATTTACTCTGACAGTCAAGCAGCACTTAAAGCGATCAGTTCCGCAAGTGCTGACTCAAAGCTGGTTTGGGACTGCGTAAGAGCCATAAATGAGGTGGGCATCCTAAGGGCAATAACTTTGGCCTGGGTCCCCAGCCACACGGGCGTGAAGGGAAACGAGGCAGCAGATGAGCTGCCAGACGAAGTTCGTCAAGGCCTTTCATAAGAGCGGCCGCTTTCTTCGGCATTACCAAATCATAAATTAAAAGGACCATTTACGAATGGTCACAAAATAAGTCCAAAGAATGGTGAGAAAGATCACCAGGACAAAGACAGGCTAAGGAGTTCCTAAGGGGGCAGAGGCCTAAGTTTACTGTACACCTACTGAGTAAAGACAGGAAGACTGTCAAAATGATAGTAGGGCTGATGATCGGTCATTGCAGACTGAATAGGCATATGTTTAACATAGGCCTGGTAGATAATGCTCTCTACAGATTCTGTAAAGAGGAAGAAGGAACCCTAGTTCATGTTTTGTGCCACTGTGACGGCCTAACGAGAGCAAGGTTTCTAGCAATGGACGTAGAGAACCCTTCAGCTAACGGCTACATAAAAGAGCCGCTCTCAAAATGATAAGTCTGATTAAAAAGCCGAAACTAGAGAGCGTTCTCTAAAGTAAAGGGGATCACAATAGACCTGTAAAGCTCGCAGTGAAACAGGCTCGCATGCCACCCCACTCCTAACCTAACCTAACCTAAATGGCATAGCGTCGGTCTTATGGTTTGACCAGAGTAACAGCACACCATGCGCAACAAATGTGAGGAGCCCATTCCTTGTCCTGATATTGAGTTTTTAGACCAATATTGTGAAAATATAAATTTTCTATTAAAGACGTAATATTCCATTTACGTCATTGGGTAATGAATTCTCCACATACATAACAGAAGCTGTTGAGATTATTTGAACCCGCACGGGACATTATGAAATAAAAAGACGTTCAGCAATCACAATCAGACTTAAATTGAATTCAACGAGCCGTGCGTTGCTCCTTATATACCAACGAAGCCGGATATCTACAAATTCCTAATTTCATGGGCTTCAGAGCACAAATAGGCGTGGCTTAAATGCTGTGACGTAGGAAACAGGCAAGGACATGTTCTAGTTTGAAATTCTGTAAAATTGAATGTGCTTTTTGAAAAAGGCATTTACAAAAATTGCAAATGAAGTGATGGAGCAAATTTAAAATTAGTTTTACAAACAGCATGAAAAACGATATAAACTACATCTCAAGGTGTATAAGTAAAGAAATTGTGTGTGAACAGTGTAATTGGAGCTTCACCGTGGCAGTATTTGCCATCCAAACTGAATAATTTCTAATGAGTCATCCAACATGTATGAGCATTGATGCTATTGTAGTAGCGTATTGCGACTCTTCTTTTAATCAGTTCTCTGCTGCTTGATAATTTTATTCAGTTATTGGTGACTAATGAAAATAGAAACAATTTATTGAATTAAAAAAATTCTTTATTAGGAATATTAGCCATTAATATAGTTTGAGCTGTTTGATCTGCAATTTGAATATGAAATCATACCTAGGTCCAAGCATACATTCAGTTCCTTCGTTAGTTTCAACTGGCTCTCCATAACCTAGAATACGTCAAATTTGTCGGAACTAAATTCTGCATATCGGTTTTGATCTTAACAATGTTTCGTTCTGCTAAAGATGCTTCCTGAATTCACTTTTAAATTGTTTCTTTTTTGAAAACTACAAAAAAGTTAAACAAAATCTATAGAAAATATTTTTATTGATTTGATACGAAATCATCTGCACTAAAAGAGAAAGGAATGTATAAATCCAAAATACCCATAACCTATCCAATCGTTATTCTTTCGGCATATTAATAAAGACGGTCTTGATCGAATTATAAGAAGGAAATTAAAAATTCAGATAAAACTAGTACATTCCACACTGTACTAGAAACAGAACATTAACAGTATATTCTTGGTATAAATTTGCACTGACTTATTGCTGGAAATAGTGGTAATAAGTTAATTTTTGTTAGTAAACCTGTATCAAAATCTAGGAGACTAGGTGATAATTTTTACGATCTGGTTCTTATATTTTTTATAAAAGGCGATCGATAGCTTCTACGGCCACAGTAAGGATGATGTATGTACGTACTTATAACATTATCTTCCTACATGATGTAGTTCTAGATAATTATATAAATTAAAAATTGAAATTTAGGACGGTTGTTCTTGTAAATTAGTAATAAATTTACAACTATTAATTAGGAATAGTATATATGGAATATATGTATCTTCACTGTATATACAAAGTTATGATTTTTAGTTTATAATCGTATAACATTATCTTCCTACATGATGTAGTTCTTTAAAGGCTTACAATATTGAAACTTTCTGTAAATTGGTATGATTTACAACCATTACATGTGTATGTGTGGAAGATTGTATGTATATACAAAATGTTTTTAGTTTGAATTAACATTTCTAAAAACCCCTATTATAATTTCTCTTTCTTAACTTCCAGGTTATAATTATATTCCTTCCACAATAGTTGATCGGAAAGAATATATTTTCTTTCCAAGTTTTTTACTGTTATAGAATAGAAAGTCAATAAAGCCAACCTCTGTTTCAGTGGAAAGTGATTCTACCTTTTACCGAATCCATTTCTTTGATCTCATGAAATTTCCCACTTACACTGTTTTCTATTACCTATCATCGCAGCATTAGTCCTTGTCCACCTATTGACCCAATCGCATACAAACGGTGGCCCCGTAAGGCGGAGCAGTCGCAGATAGCCGCATCACCCCGATATTCAGCACGATGAATTGGGAAAACGTGACCACGGGCCCGGTTGAATGTCAGACGTGACGTTCCCACTGTTATCCACCAGTCCTCCTGCTGAGATTCCACAACGAAATCACCATTAGGCCCAAATGGCTTTGCCAGAGTCTAGGACGGGCATGTTAATGCGTGCTTTTACATGCATAATTATTACTGCTGGTGTTAAATAAATTTCGAAATCTATTAGCCAACTGGTGTCTACGTATATATGCGTGTGTACTCAGCTAAGCGAAGGAAATCTAATTTTAAATTGTGTTACGTGATGGCACGTTTCTACTAGATTACAAGCGGTAAAGTAATATACAAAGTGTGTCACATAAAAAAAAACTGGTTAAATATACATTTTATATTATAAGAAAAAACATCTTTTAGACTTCTATATTCTTCTTGTTGGCTATACTATTTACTATTCTTGGTAGGTGAAGAAAACTACAAAGAAAGATAATAAATTATACGCACTGTACAGATCTATGCTTAAGTCTTTATTATAGATATGAAAATTGTTATACCTAAATATTGTCACAGGAAACATGTTCATCATAAATGAAATTCGGAAATTAGAGGAAAATATAACTAAACATTTTCAGAGTTTAGAAAAAATTATATGTTTAAAAACAGAGACTAACTTTCGCTCTGTTTTGAATATCTTCTCTATTTAAATATACCTCAATTTACGGTTAAGCATAATATTAACTAATAATTTTATTTTAGTGTTAGCCAATATCAAAATACCTACGACGAAGAGCGATGGCTGAGAAGTTTACGAAACCTCTTGCTAACGAAACTGTGGAAGTTGTTTGAGTTAAATTAAAACATCTAAAATCCCTCTAAAGTCGGGAGGATTTAGCTTAATGGAAATTAATTATAATTAGAGGAAGATTTACTTAAGTTCCTAACGCTATACGACTGAGAAAGGCACTCCTTCCTAATTAAACTATTTTAGAAAACTGTTGTGTTTATTCTCATTGACTTGTTTTTTTTTATATCCTGTTAGAATACACGCCCTATCTTGTATAATAGACGTAACATAGTAGATTAACCTCATTTCGTTACGTCAGAAAACTGACCTTAGTACTTATTTGTCTTCCTGCATCGATTGTATCTCGACCTAGGGCTAGCGTCGTCAAGTGTCAGATGTATTCTTATCTTCTCGAAAGATAAAGTAAAGAAGAATACATTTTCCTGGGGCCAATAGCAGGTCGGTCAAACGTACTCGATCGCTTTAAATCCCATCGGGAAAACCTGCTGCTACGTCGAAGCTTTTAAATTCAACTTCCCCGCAGGAAGTGTATATAGGAAGCTTAATAAATAATAACCACTTTAGTGGAAGTTTTCTCTGTATTTCTAATCTTCCTTACATACTTCGACCGACTTTGACTCTCTTACGGCAAGGTTTGTGTTTTTCTTGTGAATTACGCGCCATCGCCAAACATTTGCTTAAAAACTTTTCTCCCTCGATCTGACGTCGAAATAGATTGAATTGAATTTTGCTTTTATTGTATACGCTTATAACAACAAAGCCGTTATTTTGCTGTTGACAGGTTTTGTCATTATCCTAATTTTGAAGAGAACCTTAAGTCTGTAAGGTATTTCGTCTATTGGCTAATGAAGCTCCACGTGAATGATAAAAAAGTCCTTTATAATAAATTTTATATTAGGTATATAAAATAGTATTCGTATTAAAGTAAGCTTAATCGACAATCTACTTACTGATTTCCTTGTATATGGATGCAAGCAAAACAATTTTTCATTTTATCTTGCAGTAATTTTATAATCGTAGTTTGTGCTGAGAAATGTTTGTGTAGTCCACAGTATTCAGCTTAAAACTGTGTCTGTCATTACCAATATAGAAGTCTCCTGCCATCTCCATATTTAGGGTTTTTGAGAGGCTGGGACAGTATTGGATAGTATATTGTTATATGGTAAAATGTTCCATTGTAATGGGTGATACTGCCTTTTCAAATCGGTGCATAACATAAGGTTTCTTAACCTACGCACACATTTCACACTTTCAGTTGATTACGGTTGCCCTTGTGTTTTAACCTGTCTACTCTCACTACTCACATACATATACTACTATATTTAAGATAAGCCAATTATTTCTTAAGAAGAACCATACAGCAATAATTTCTTCGTTTATGGAACATATTTTTGACTGCAATCATTACAATTATTTTGTAGATTTATAGCTTCTGAAAAGCTTCTAATTCTATTAAAGCGACGTTTTCGAATTGTAACTTAGTAATAAGATTCACCTGAAACGATTGGAGTTGACCACATTTTTTTTTAATTTGACCTATCCAAAATCTGTGAAGTAAAAATTTAAAACCTTTGTTATATTGCACACAAAGACATTTCAGCATGTGATTGTGCTGGTGCACATGCCCGAAAAGAGAAACACATTTCAAACTATTGAGTTAGACGACGGGTTAAAGTTTCAAAAGCCTCATTTGGACCTATGAAGTAATTCTTTTTTCATCAGTGTAACGATCCATGCGAGGTAGGTATCACTTTCGTCCCCTGTTTGACATTTGTTTTTCAACAGAAACCATTGAAAAATTGACTGATCCACTTTTACTTTCCACAGAAAATTCAGCATTCATCGAAATTGCTTAAATGGAAAACACATTGTAATATGATTATATTTGAGCGCCATATTAAGTGGTCGCTGACTAATAGAAGCAATTATTCTGTTACTATATGTTAAACATAACAAGTCTTGCGCAAATAACTGTATTTATATGTTTGATATTTTCTTTATTTCAACTGCATCAAAAAGTTTCTAATACCACTGCCGTCAAAATATTTATCAACATAATTCGGACCAACCTGTATAAATAGGAAAATGTGCATCCTGATTTGTAACTTTTGTTTTATGAGCTTGGTTTTCTCGTAGCGTACATATCAGGTCAATGTACAGGCATAGGCGTAATAATAAGTCGTGCGTTCTGCAATTGTTGTTAGCTATTGAAAAACGTTACAGCAATGGTTACTATGAAACATATTGACAGAAAAATTCGCATCTACATCCTTAAAAATCTAATAACATATTTTCAATAGAAGGTAGAATGTAGAGGTAGTTATAATCTACAATTTCAAAAATTACAAAAATAAAAATTATTAATTAAATACGTACAGTCTAAAGAATACAGTAGAAGAAAGGATAAAAAATGTTCACATGTCATTAAGGCGTAACTGAAGTTGTATTAAAGGTTTGAATATGAAATGAAATAAAAGAATTATTACAATAAAAGAACAAAATGGATATTGAAATTTGTATTATAAATTACATACAAAGGGAATGAGGTAACACGTTGGACCGTATACCGAACCATTGATCACAATAAGTAGTAAGATTACAATGAGTAGTAAGCATCGGCCTACCGCCGAAGCTACAATATACTTATCAGGTACAAAACCCTTCAAGTATACGTACTGATATCTACTCTCTATGTATATACGAAAAGTACATTTCTTGAAAAGTTTGCTGCACTTATATAGCTTTTTACAACTTTGTCAATGACCCTAGCACAATTGCTATATATCACACCTTTCTTGTTTATTATTATTTTTCAAGTTGCTAACCATATTCAAAGTTGGTCAGCTGAATAATCAAGTGGCCGCTAGGAGTGCTAATGCAAGTAATTTGATTAAAAAGTTGCTACATTGTCGTGTAATAGTTTTCAAAGTTTACTCCATTAACATTTCTCTTTCACACTAGTATTATTTTGGATATTATGAAATCGGTGATTCAATAAAGCTTCATTCCTTTAAATAAAAACATTGTCTTATGAATGAGTACTTAGTCAAATACTGACTCCATATGCTCAGAGACTATGTGGCTTTCCGAGGGACACTTTCTTGAAGGAAGTATTTAAATTATATTCAGCAGTATTATTTTAAATTTGGCGCATTTTTGATAAAATGCTTTTACTGATGACTCCCTGTAGTATTTGTGTAGTTAGTATGTAAATTGTGTTACTACTATATTGTTTATAAGCCACTTTTCTTCCGAAGTATCGAAGATTTGCATTAATTAGAGTTTAAAACGATACAGTTTGCAATAGAAATGAAGAAATGTAACATTCTAATTGAATATATTGCTCCATAATTATTTTTCCATGTATTTTTAGATTATGTTTTTCATTATATTGTAACTACACTGACTTGCTATTACGTGCTTGTTTACCTTTGTTCACGTCTCTTTTATATTCTCGCTAGCGGTTCTTCATTTCTTACCTATACATCTTTTATAATCCTAAGATCAATTCTATTATACCGATCTTGTATAGTATTTTTGAATAAATACTTGTTATTTATTATCAGGAGTAAATAAATAATAGCATAATTCATCGAAAATTATACATGTACATCCCAAAAGCATATTTTCTCATCTTAAGCCGGAATAATTTACGTCAAAAAAGAAACTTCCTAAAGGGGTTACTAACGCCTGAAAGGAACTCTCTTCTCACAATGCCGCACAAGGCATAGAATAGGGAACCGAACCACTCCCTTCGCCTCCGGAAAGAGCGGCCTTCAATAGCTCGCTTCACGTCTCCGGCCTTATTTATCCCGCTTGCATCTTTTTAATATTTCATAATCAATGTTAGTATTGTGCGCCTAACCTATTTTATGAGACGTTATCGATATTTATGGCGCCCACATTTTCGGTACATATCGTTACCATTATTATTTGGAAGAGATAAATCGCCGGTTCGAAAGTACGTCTTATGGTTGTCCATGGTGAACGCCGGCAAATGAATGCCTACGACACCTACGCTAATGATTATAATTATAGAGGTACGACGGATCGAACGAACATCATCTGATACACATACAGGCGTATAATGGGTAGATACGAGGTCGAGTTGTGGATAAAAGCAACATCAAGGAAAAAATAAGTGGATGAACTGAAATTGATTGAATGAGGGTGATATTACGACAGGACCGTATTAAGTTCAGTAATCAAGGGTAATAATTATTTGAATTTTATTTGCCATCTACAGGTACTGCGTAGTTTAGGAATGACATTGAAGGGGCGACGAAGTGGCCTGAAAAGTATTAAAAGTATAGTCCGCTGTATCGCCGCTGTGTATCAAGTATCTCCTTGCTCTACTACATGCACCGTACACCGTGAACTGCTCCTAAGTAAACATATTCCAACATTTGATAGTGAATCAAGAAGCCTGAAGATAAAGGCCATATTTTTTCCTTCGAGATAGTACCACCCCTGCAAATACAGTGCTGTAGCTAGTACAACTTAATAGATTAATACGTGTTTTCAAATAATAAAAATAACATATATGTACATAAGTCCTGCCATAAGTTCTGCCTCTTGCACAAACGCATATATTAAATAAATATGAAGCAGAGACAAATTATTACCAATTAAAGCATCACCGCAGTAGGATGATGACCTGTTTTTGCTTTTCCAATTCTTTCTGCAGGTTCACTGGAAATCTATAATTTTTGCGATTATGATTCTGCTCTACAGTTAAAATCTTTTTATCAGAAAAAAGTATTTTGCTATGCCCTGTGTTTGCATGGCGCTGAAGCAGCGGTTTTGCTCTCGTAGCCCTGATATTATGTAGACTTCAGACTGTCAATCGCTTTCCTGTGGTTCTTGGATAATCGCCAATCCCTAAGCCTTGTTGAATAATGCGAGACATAGTTCTAGGAGCAATTGCTTTTGCGATTGCTAGTTTAGCGTGGCTGGCCATGTTTCTTTTTGCCATCAGTGGAAATCTCAATGTATCGTTTTACTATCCGATAAAAGATTTTTTTATATTGTTAATAGCTATAATTAGTTTAAAATTGGGTTGCAAATTTATTGCATTTGTACTAAGCAATAAAGATTATATGGTTTTGTTTTTTACCCTACGCCATGCTTACAGCTCAACGTATCAAGGCAAACTGATTTTATTTTCATAGCATGGACACTTACTTACAGCTGCTTTATAAAATAAGAACTTGTCGATACTTGCAAACATTTCAAATTCTAATAATAATTTATGGCCAGCTAAATATTATTATTATGTCGCCCGCAACAGCTAAACGTATTTATCTGCCAGTGAAAATCGAACATTCTTTTTTCATCGTAACCAAAGTCGTTTATTAATGCATGGGTAGAGCCTTATCGGAATATGCACGTAATGAAGCAAATCTCCCTCTGTTGTAGCGCAAAAAAATATCTTTGATTAAGTGCATACTATGTATAAGGTTCATTTCCATGCGTATGTAGTTATGCAAACGTTATCTTATGGCATTAGACTAATAAATAACATAGAATGTGCAATTGAGTATTTACGCGGATCTGACTAGCCGATAAACAACTGTATATGTAACGAATAATACCATATTTTGCTGTGGCAAAGACGCGAAGGGAACGCTAATAAATAAAAGAGATAAACGTGGAAGAAAATCACAGTTATCATTGGAATTCGTCGATTTGTTACTAATATCATCCGTTTCCAGGAAGTTATAGTTTCGTGTAGGATATTTCTATATTTTTTAAAATCTTCTGATCAGTTTTTGAACTTATTTAATATGGATTTGTCAATAGCCGTAATGTAATCACACTCACATGAAGGTGTGAATCACGATCCGTCGATAAATTGCCAACCTCTACATCTTGCCCACATCCAAGTTGTGCTATTTTGTTGCAGCAAATGTTAGGTACTCGTATATTTGCGTCCCAGACTGTTGAGACGAACAGTTTTGTAGATGTGGTATGATTCAGAGTCGCTGCAAAATGCTGATGCAGCATAGGTCTTGAAGTGCATATAAAGTCACTGTAATTGGAAAGCATTCCAATACTTTGACCATGCTCACTTTAGCCAATACATACATTATTATCAAGGTTAGTGGTTTAGTAAAAGCTCTAAATTACTTTGTGAATATAATGTCTCCGTTCCTTAGTAAATTTGTAACATTCGGAAGCTTAGTTTAGGTAGATTTTTTAATGTAATATTATAGAGGCAGATGATATTAAACGTTCGACTTGTAAAAACTTCAATTATAACACTTCAGATAATATTAAATGCTGAATGGTTATGCTCTCTCGTAAAAAAAATACACTGTCAATAGAAAGGGGAATCAGGCAAGATCAGAAAAGAACAAAAGAAAAAAGAATCTTCTGAGTAAATTAAATAACTCATAGCGTTTACGTTGTTAATTACCATTACATGAGAAATTCAAGGTGATAATAAATAATAATAAGAGACATATATTGTACACATCCATACTTCTCGATTTCATTCGTAATAGGATTCACTTTATGAAGGATTTCGCTAAATAGGACTTGCAAAAGTTGCGTTCTACTAGCTTTTACGCGAGGCAGTGGACTAATGGATCTTAAATAATTGCGCCACGATACTAAATAATTTATCAGCGATACTTACTATTCAATCCTTGGTACAAGGCAATGGAACGTACTTGAAATAATCAATCCGATAGTTTTCTCCGATATGCCTTGCAACTACTGAGAGAGTTTAAGTGGTAGGTACTCAAGGAAAGCTAACACAAACCTAAAGTTGGAAGGATCTAACAAAGAAGAAATAATTTTTGTTTTGAACAGTATAGCCGAATTAGCACATCACTTACAAAAGTGTAGCAATAACATTTATCCATAATAATTACAATCCACAGTTTTATTGTTATTTTTTGCTTTATTGCTTTTTAAATATGTAAGCACATTGTGTCGTCTATTGGGAAATATAAGTTCCCAGAGCAAAGGTAAATGTGATGAAGCTAATAAATGAGCTAACTCAAATAGTACCAATTTTCCTGTTATGCTACTCCAGACATGTATAAATGTGATTTACTATTGTAGTACAGATATTAATAGTATAGTAAGCACAGAAACATTGCTATATTAGAAAAAAAATGCCATACAGGAGAATCATTTATTCTTGAACAGAAAAATGTAAAACATGACCCATTGTGTAATCTTAGAAATGAGTATCTACCTTTATTACATATTAAGCTAGGACTACTGAAAAATGTTGTCATGACTTTGACAACATTTTTCACCTCTATTTCTGATTTTATGCACTGTTATAAAAATTTGCTAAATTAGTGACGCAAAAATTACAGAAGAAATAGTTGTGGATTCGCCAATACGACCACCACCGGTGAAAAGTTTCGGAGACTATTGAATCCACTGGAAAAAGCAGCTTGATAAGCATTCAAAAATGTAACAGTTTTTAGGGAAATCCGAAAGCTGAAAATTTACGTGAATTTGTTGATCTTATAACATCCTATGAAAATTTCGCTTGCAATATATCGTTAAACATGTACTTCCTGAACTCGGATCTAGATTTTATTCTGAAAATACTTGGCTCAGTGAGCACCGTATGAGAAATTGGCTTAGATGTTGAGCCGCAGGCACCTAGGCGTTAGCCCATATCCTGCATAATTTCTGTACCACACTGCACATAACAAGTTATGAGCCTTGAAACTGTCACCCACAATCTAACCGCCCGCACGAGACCGACACCTCGTGGAGAGGACCGGCGAATATACTGGTAGATTTTTGTTGGACCTTCAGAAGGGATACCCCGCAAAAGAAACAGTCATTTACTATTGTCTAAGTGAATCAGAATGTTTGAATAATATGTAGTTAAGAATAAGAATGAAATAAAAGTGCCTGTCTCTCAGAAGCCTCGCATGATAGGGCAAAGCCGATATTATATTTGAATTGAGGATAAAAAATCAGAAATTTTTCTTTCTGAATCAAAGAATTATTTCTTTTTTAGCCAAGAGCGTTTGTTGCCTATGCATTTTAAGTGTTTGTAGAACTAAATCTGTTTACATTTTGAAAGACATTTGCTTTATATGCAAAAATTAGAATCATTTGCTTATGCAAGTGCTTTATTGAAATACTAGAACGATTCCCAAATATATATTCCCATCATAATATTAAAACTAATGATCAGTAGCTTTACAGTATGGTGAAACTTTTTGTGCACACAATACTAGACTATTTTGCAGTTTGGCATTCAGTTTAGAAATCTTCCCAGCAATGACGGCAATAACAGGCAAAACGAAAATGCATCACGTTGAATATCCAAGGATATTCTGTATCATCTATAACGATATAAGAATGATGATGGACCCCCTCATTATTAGATAGCTGATGTTAGTTTATCGATTGCCGTCGGATGACAGGGCGATCCATCTTTTCAAACGTCAAATACTAGTTCCGATCAACATAGAATTACACTTGCAGACCAGATGATCACTGAAAACACCGTACAATACTCATGCAACGCCCTCCATAGGTAGTAATTTAATATATCAATTCGTTCGGTACGCGAGGCGGGCCATCTGTGAAAGGTGTACCTCGAAAAATGATAAACGTTAACGGTAGAAGCACTTAACGTAACAAATGTCCACTTTTTGTTATCTAGTACACAATTGTATCTGATTATGTATGTATATGAAAAGGTTTTTTCGGAATGTTTTCTTTTTCTCTTTGGTACCTGGGATACTGTTTGGTATGCGTGTCATCTGGATTGTTTTTGTGATTAGAAGGTGATGATATTCAACCTTTTTTTTTCTGTTTTATGTCGTTTGTTTTATGGATGATTCTAATTAAGAAAACGTTAAATCCTGTTTTTTCTCTTTTTGTTCACTTTTTATCTTCTATCCGTTTAGATCTTAAATAATGCGTTAACGTTTTAAAGTTGATATTTTCTCTGCCTGGCATACCACAAACCATTATAGACGATATCGGTAAAGTTAGTGGTTAATATACATTCTCGAGTTTCTTTTGATAACGTAAAATTATAGTACTAACTTATTGATTCGTGTAATAGGTACTATACACTGACATTTTTAATGATGTTTGGAATGCTAAACATTTATCAGTACGGCATCGGTTTTTATAAGTCTAATTAGTATTTTGTAATCCAAATATGTAGTTATGTTTAGGTCACTATACAGAAGCTTCCATTATAGCAAACTTAGGTTCAGTTTGCTGCCAATAGCAAACAGATTGCAAGTATCAAATTTCTACAATAAATTATTTGACAGGGAATTAAGTAAGTATAGAATTGTTACATTGTAAAAAGTATTTATCGTCACTGTACTCATTTCATCTCAGAGAATTACTTCACCTCTACATTAAATAGCTTCGTTACAAGAATAAAATTTAAATAAAACTATGCCAATATGTTAGATGAAAACCCACATATCTCTGGGTATATTTTAACACACTAGCTGTCCGTGGACGTATCGTGAATCAGAAATGCTATTCAACTCAATCTCTGAAACTGTAAATAGAACTGGCAATTCAATCAGTGCGAAATGATCAAAATTGGTTACAAATCTCCAGCATCATCATGGAAAGGGAGTTGCTCCGACAATTTTGACCCAGCTGAATACTCCATTATTATTAGTAGATGCCTATGTCAATTGATGTTATTGCTTCCCTAAAAATATACGATACGCAATACACATACAGAAATTAAGAGTTTATTTAATTTGTTTGTTTTATTACTAAGCACGTGTCAGGTTTTTGATCATCCCCTTAACACTGTGACCCATTGTATTATTCCGTGCTTAGTGATTTTCTTTACATAAGCAGATTAGCCCTTTAACTAGGTTTAGTAGTCTGTGTGGTAGATTTTTTTCCGGTAGCCCTGGTTTCTTGCTGCCAACAATGGCTGTCTCCGGCGTTCCAATGCAACGCATTCAACAATAATGTGGCAGACTGTGTCCTCCTACTCATCACATAGTCTACAAACAGGCTCCTCTTCAAAGATGCCAATTCTGTGTAGGTAGTTCCTTTAGACAGCTATATTCGGTTGAGAGCCAGCACATCTGCTGCTAATTGCCTTGATGGTTGTCCAAAATTAAGGGTAAAATAAATGATGTTTATAAAGACTTTGTACCATCATTTGCCACAGTAATTTTTTGTCCTTTGAATCTACGTTTAGTAGTATCAGCTTTAGTATTGGCGAGTATTTTGGACGGTAAGGAGGTACAACAACTCCTGATAACAGCTAAATAATTCACAGAATAGTGCTGGATAATCGCCAATTTTGGGCTAGAAAAATAGCCGGATCTGAGGGCATCTCAAACCATGTATCTGTCTTATCTTGACTGAAGATTTCGGTATGAAAGATCTGAGGATGAGCCGGGTTCTGCATTTATTCATTAAAAATCGCAAACACGCATTCGAATAAACGCAAACACCGTGTTGAAGTAGTTTAAGTCGATTAATTACCGTATATCACTCCACTCACGAAACCAATAATCCAGTCGAAGCAATGAATTACAAGGGTTAAATAGAGTCTGAGAAGGATGTAGGCTGTTTAGGGAGAGTGATGGCGAACATATTTCAGAAAACTTGCGATGGTGTTTAATATATCTTTAAGAACACCAAAATGAAGAGATAATGCCTATCATTATCTGAGCAATAATTCCAAAGAATCCAAAAAAAAACGGGTGGATGTGCAGAAGCTTTCGCTCCATCACGACAATGCACCCGCACATACCTCAATGTTCGCTACGGCCAAAAAGCGTCAATTTAGGTATGAGTTAATTGACTACCCACTGTATTCACCAGATTTGGCGCCCAGCATAGAGTAAGGAGATCACTGAGAGAGTGAGTAGATTTTCAAGGAAACCATGTGGAAAACTAAAGCTGAATTTGATAAAAAAAAACTTCTTATGAGGATATTTGTCCGGTAAAATTAGGAGGCGTACGACTCAGAATTGTTTAATATTAAGTATAATCTATAGTGTGAAATAAAACAAACAAATGTTTCAGATTTACACTGTATTTGATAATAACGACAACTGTTTCGCTACACTGTAGCTTCTTCAGGTTTAAATATACAATAATAAATATCTACATACCCTTGACTCTTATATATAGTGTGTGGTTATTGGGAATTCTAAGAACTAAAATCTAAAGAACAATTTCTTGTCTAAAAGTGACGGGTTTATACCGCAAGTACGTGTAACTAAATATACTGCTAATAACAGATGTTGTGTGTGAAATTAGGGAAACTGTCTTACTGACTAAATATATTTAACAATGGTGATGAGTTTAAGTCCACTTTATCGTTTAATAAATTATCTGAATTTTTATATTGATTAATTTCTAATGTCTCTAGTAAATCTAGTTTCATACTTTTATTTTCTACATGAAGAATATCAAAATCTATATTAATACTGTGATTATTATCTACCAAATGATTCGCATAAGTCGAATAATTTTTTCGGTTAATGTAAGCGGAGTAATGATCAGCGATCCGTGCTTTAAATGCTCTTCCTGTTTGACCTATATATCCCTTAGTACATGTACCACAAGTTAACTTATAGACTCCAGATTTATTGCTGTGATTAGTTTTTCCTTTATTGCAATCTATAGGATACTTCATACATAATGCTGAACGTTTTATAAAACTAAACTTTCTTTTCTAAAGTTAATTACACAATAGAAATTACCTTGGAAATATTTCTTCCCTTTTAGATAAACAATCCATCTATCTTTATATCCACATTTTATCTCAAATGCACCTTGCACAAGATCGAGTCCACCCCTAACATTGCTACGCATACATAGTTCGGTGAATGCTATGGTAACTACTTCTCTACAGTATCAGTAGTGTTAAACCATTCATACTGTAATTAATTTTATAATAAGCTTTTGTGTCCTTACGAAGTTCCTTGCTTGATCTCATGGTGTAGAAGTTAAACACAAAAACACTACAAAATATTCAACATCATCATTACTTTAGCATCGATAATGACACTGCTGTTGAAACGTATCGGCTTTATATCGAGTATTTGGTGCGAGAGGTAGTGCCTTTTGTGTTTCTTGAGTTTGTGGGAAATTTTGATACATATTTTGATATTTTTAAACAACACGTGGGAAACACAAGGAAACGTAATCAACACAGCTACAAACAAATCTAAATATAACATGTGCCGTTTATTTTGTATCTGAATTTCTGATTGTATGAGCTACCATTTGCCTAATTGATTAATTTTGCGATTTTTTGCTGTAAAATTTTATACATTTTTATTTTGTATAAATTGCGGTTGTTATTACAATTACCTCATGTCATGTAGCTTAACTAAAAGCTCCTACCATACGACACACCTTCAAATTTTAATTATGTCTATGTTATAACGCATTAATCAGTTGTACATATATGTTTATGAAAACTATTTATACGTAAAATTCATGAAGAGGAAAAACCATATTAGCAAGCGTGTTGTAATGTAACTGTAGTAGAATAAACAACTATATAATTTCTCTTTGGATGCGCATTTCATTTTACAGAATTCTCTGTCAACCCTCAATAATTAATGATATATACATATTTACTATGGAGCACGAATTGTTTATTCGAAAATATTTTATCATACTTTCTTGAATGATATGTATTTAATCCACAATTTTAAATTCGCCGTCATCGAAAAAAAGTAGAAAATTTTGAATTAAAAAAAAGTTAAAAAAAATGGTTCAATTTTAAACAACCTGTGCAACAACGTTCCGAGTCGATTCTAATGTTATTATATTTATTCACCAATCAAGTAATCGATTAACATTGCACACCTGAACACATTTAATTAAAAATTGATGGTTTTGATGTCGGTAGTGCATAAATTTTTCACCAGTATTTCGCGTTCAGCTTAACTGAGTTATTAGCCGTAAGCAAAATTCTTCAGAAGATAATAAATTTTAACCGCGAGCGAAAGTGTCGAGAGTAAAAGTTTTTTAATAGTTTTTATGTCAGACCGATTTACTGTTCGATGGATTGTTCTTCCGATAACTTTGTTATATATTCGTTGCTTTAACGGAAAATTTTTCTGTAACGAATTTTTCATTAACCGACGGATAATATATTCATAACTTTGACACGTGCTCTTTTCTCTTATTTTCACGCACACTCAATAATTCTAGTTGTTTAATAATTTTATAGTTTCGAAGTTTGTCAGAATTAATTCGCGCACCAAATAATCAAATTTGTCAGAGAAAGAAAGAATTCAATATCCAATTCTCAGTAGTAAACTCAGTAATTTCTTGAGTAGTGAATAAATGTCATTAAGAAGCTTATTTCCAATAAAGCCACTATTCCAGCAGACATCTCTTTTTTATCGATAGCTGCCGTAACAATATCATCAGTAATATTACACAGCGCGTTTTCCCTAGCACTAAACCTCGATTCAAATCTAGACTGAACACTAGAAAGTATGCTGAAGTTAACAAAATACGAATGTAGTACGGTGTAAATCTATTTGGGCATCGGAGGTGCTCTTCTGTGGAATTTGGGCCACACTTGCAGCCTCCGCAACGGGGGATGTGAAACATTGCACAAGCAACAATTAAATATATAAGTACATATATCGGTTAAAATACATAGGTTCAACAGTAGAACATCCAAGGATTATCATTTTTAAATATATGCCGTCAATGCAACAGGAATCTTAATATCATTTACCTCAGAATCAGCAGTTTATTTAAAGTGCAAAATATCTATTACTGGTTAACTGGAAGTAAAGTGCTCATTCAATCCATTTGGATTCATTAAATGATTGGGAACAGCATGTCTTCAAAATTTCAACATATCAGCTTAAAACTAGCAATTTTCACTTCTGCAAGTTTTCTCTTTTTAACCTATAGGTACGTGGTGTGTACTAGTTGCAGTGACTTTTTGAGCTGTATCGCATTTATAACTATCACTGCAACTCTTTCTGTACAGTTTTGTGTTTAAGTGGCCTTGTGATAGCATTATATCGCCTTTAAAATGCCGCGCTGTTAATCACTTTGCTCCCAACAGCGAAGGGTAGATCGATCGGAGTCCAATTCTCTGAAATTTCTCCTTTCTTCCGGAGCTTCCGGAGAATTGAATCCCGCGCCTTATCGTTCCGCCACAAGAATAGGTTGTTGTTTAACCACTGCAGCATTTACAAATTCGTCATGTGAATTACGAGCATTTTCAAATTTTTCGCAACTCGAAACACTGTTCAAAATAACCACTTTAATCGCGAAGAAAACTTTAAAGAGCTAGAACTTTGGAAATTTAAAAGGAAAAATTACACCAAGGCTTTCGGGCTTTGTTTTGTTTTTTTTGCTGTGCTGTCCATGCAAAGCAATAATAATCAGTTCTGGAAAACAATCCTCCTCCAATCTACTACGACCTACATGCATAAGTAGAAATAAAAGTATTACTTAGTGCCTTTATTAGTATACTGCATCAGTATCAACGAAACGTTTTCGAACGATTGGAATTGATTAAGAGGTCCCTCATTTAAACGACCGCTATTAATAAATGATCACATCTCGTCCAATTTACCGAAAAGCGAGGAGTCTCCCTGTATTGGGGATCCTATTCGCGAACGTGATTCTGCTCCAGATATGTTAAATTCAGTCTAGATTTACGTGCCGTGTAACGAATGCTCCGGGGTGCATTATTAATGTCCCCGCAGGCCGAGTTGACGCGATTCCGTGCCAATCAATGCCACGATACCGCTGTACCGCTCTCACGGCCACCCAGCACGATACCAGGATGCGCTGGACTTCCTCCGGCCGCAATAGGCTTACGTGGGGATGAATTACGACTCCCGATAGATGAGCGAGATCACCAGCCGTTCGACCGGACTCTCCGTTCCAGTTGAGTCGGGGCGTAAATGCGAGTCTACCGAATTTTACGAGCGGAGCACTATTTACGATCCTGCGGAATCTATAAAAATTTGAATATATGCTAATCAGATTTTACACTTTTCGAATAGTTTATGTCCTCTCGTCGCCGGGAATTACCGTGAAATACTTTCGGGATGAATAGTTCTCTATGTAGGGTTGAGCTGCGTTGGTTTGTTTTATGTGGATTATCGAGTTTAGTTCCCTTTTCCTTTTTTGAGCTTAGTTCGTAACTTCACTGAACTATCATTTATGGCTTATAGAAACCAGGCAGTGGAAATAGGACATTCAAGTAAACTTTATTTATTAATTATGCACAAGATTTTATTTTTCTAAAAAATATTTTTTTTTGCAATATTTGTATTTAATAACATATACATATGTACATACGAAACAGAATTATTTTAAAAGTGAATACAGGTTGTCATATATATACTCGTAATGCTTGTCATGAAGTAAGCACTTTATACAAAAATATGTATTAGGTTTACCAAGTCTTACAGAAGGAAGAAATCAATCATATTTTATGTGTTTGGAACAGCTGAAAGTGATATATAATGGCTATATAAACAATAATATGGAAATTAAAATTGAAAGAGTACACTTAATCCGCCCCACATGAACATCATATCAATATTTGGGGATATATTAATGCTAAATGAAAGAAATATGTTTTGGACGGCATTGGTAATAAAGAAACGACTGTAACAATGATGATCGCTTGAACTGCATGTTGGGCAGTAGTGTGTTTCGCTACAATCCTTGGCCTTGTGTCCTGGTTGGTTACAGTTTAAGTACCGATTCGGATCATCCGGTCCTTTGCATTCTCTAGTTCTATGACCGAATTCTAGACATTTGAAGCATCTGAAGACTGTAATCCGCTCCTGAATTCTGCAGCTCACCCAGCCTACCTTCACCCTTCCTATTTTTACCAGCCTACTGACAGCCGCCTTGCTTACTTGGACTGTCGCAATCTGGTTTCCATTCCTGCATGGCCTCATCGACTTGATCTCCATGTCCTGTTCATCTCCTGGAAGTAAGGCATATATCACTTTCTCCACTTGGCCTTTGGTTGTATCAGCATCTATGTTAAGCACATGAAGGATAGCTGTGTTATTGGGTATTCTTACTTCTACTCTTATTGTTTTAGTTATTGCTTCCTTCAAAGACCCCACCTTCTTCTTCTTTCCCTCTACTTCTAACATTAAGTCCCCTGTCATGGTTTTCTTAATTGTCTTAACTTTGACTCCCATCTCCTCAGGGTTCACCTTTTCTTTAACAGTTCTTAACAGGTCCGCATATATATTACCCGTACTTTTAACCACTACCCTCTCAGCTTGCGATCTTGTCACTCTACCTTTCGGTATTTTCTTTTAGCCTTAGTGTCCACTACTATTGTAACATTCACGTCAGTATTTGTAAACACATATTCACACATCTTCCTAATGTAGTCCAAATTCAACCCCCCACTTGGTATTACTTGCAGGGTACTTGTTGGGTGCACTTCCACAGTGTTTCTCAATTCTCTTTTATTTCCGAATACAGTGGTAACAGAGTTTCTACTGGCTTGTTGTTATCCAGTGCTTCAGGGTCCAGTATATCACATGGTCTCCATTCTTGTTATATCTGTCGGCATTCATAGATTCCACCTTTGTCCTGCTGTACAACACTCTCGAAGCCTTGACTTTGCCGCCAACTGAATCTTCTCCCTAAGCCTGTTCTCAGCCTCCTGCTTTTCCAGCTCTATATCGTTGGAGTCCGCTTGCACACCAATTGTATTATAGTGAAACGATGTTTGTGTGGTTTCATCTTTTCCCTTTATGTTAGTCCTCTCTTCACAATTTGCATGTTTCTTTTTATGCAATTCTGTTTTCTATACGTCCGACTAAATAGTCCAATTCTCTCGCCACCTGCTTTATTTCTATTTTTGTTTTCGTGCTTCCATTCACTTCTTAAGTTCTCCTGTTCTCTTCCATTGCTTCATCTACGAGTGCAGGCCGCGTAGGGTCGTCTTGTAGTGGTGAGTTCTTTGCTCTCTTCCTTTTCTTTTCCACTTGAACTATATCCTCGCTGTGACCTTCACGTCTTACTAGACTAAATATAGGGCTGTCTCCGAGGGTTTCGTCCTCCCATGCATTCCCTTCTACGCCTCTTCTTCTTGGAGGAGTAGAAGGTGGAGTTCTCGCTAAGGAATTTCTCCTTCCAAATACCAATGCTTCTTCCAGTTTTCTCTCAAAATTATTCATCGCCTGGTCTTTACCTTCAGTCTACCCATCCGGTTTTGTAGCTGGGGATATAATCGGTCGCTCGTAGCAGAGCCCCGCCATCACTACGAGAAGGCTATTTAAATCGGTAGGCCGCCCGGTCTTCAAAGTCCAGCACGCTCGTGACTGAGTTTATCCCCCAGCCTCTCAGTCCTCGACGCGTGTTGTGCCACCTTGACGTAGGGTTGTGGATTAGCTATGTCCACGGACCGGCCGGTTAAGGCAAACCCTCTTGGCGATCCGGGCATTCTGCTCACCTTTAAGGGTAGGGTCGCAAGAGGACGCCTCTCTGTGTTCCCCATTTCGGCGTAGATACGCTGCCTCTACCGTGGCTGGTTGCGACAGCACCGAGGTGCCGCCAGTCGGTGGGATCGCCAACCCCTACGGCTTCTATTTATGGTATATTAGCTTTCCTTTTCAAGTAAAAATAACCTAATTTAATTATTCATGTGTTTGACAATTTTCAGAGATCCGCTCGTTATGATACCAAACCAAAAACCGAAACAGTCGATTTTTCGCGGTTTAACGTTACAAATGACCCACAAATTCTCGATATGGTTAAGATCGGGTCCATTTCCAGGCAAATCGAAAACAGTTATTTCCTTACCCTGACGTGTGGCAGCGACCAGAATCTTACTGAAGAAGTGCGTTTCAAGCTCTTTGTTCAAATGCTATTTCAAAATCGATTTGTATTTTTGGCTGCTCATCATACCTCCGATTGTTTGATTGGATGTTTCAATGTGAGCTGTCTCTGAATTATGAAGTGAGTTTCATATGTAAATAAGATTATCTTTTAGTCTGCTATAGTACAGTTGCAACATTATCTGGTCCATCTCTGCCTCTGTTCCTTACTGGAGAAATTGCTTTTTGTTGCGCTCGAATAGCTACCAGATTCCAGAAGTTTTTTACGGAAAGTTGAGTCATATATTGGTACGCCTGATGTCGCTTGTTCCAGATCGTCACTTGTTTTTCTTAAGTTCAACTTCTCATTTTGAAGCAAAAGCCTATTATCTGTTGCTACCGTCTTTCTTTCTCTTCCATAATTGCTCGATCTCTTCACGACCTGGTCACCCCGCCGTATCCCTTTTACGCTTCAAAATCTTGCTTATTGCCACACACACAGCAACTGGACGAACTTTTCTCGCTTTCACAAAAGTTAAATTACATAAACTCACTAATTACGGAATATACAGCTTTGAATGATAAAAAAAATGCCGTATAAAATTTCCGCACAATTTCTAATAACAAGCACAGATTTATAAGTTACGTTTTTAATGTTAATATCAGATTTATTCCATTAATTTGCAAAATACTATGTTAATTCAAGAGAAATTTACTTTGAATAAAGTGACTAACTAGAAATATCTATTGTACTTGTACAATCTCTTATTAAGATGTTAATAAAGACACCCATCAACTGGATATGTACACTTTCTTTTTTGTCTAGTGGGAGTTTTCGTAAAATCTAAATAATGCTACAGTGCTTCACTTGCGGCTAAATAATAAATATAATAATTCTTAGATACGCTTTATTCGACCCGCCCTAATATTAAATGGGAATTCAACTTCAGTTGTTGACAGCGAAACTGGCACTGCTTTTTCTTTGAAGTTATATTTTTATTAAACGATTTTTTGTAAGGGTGGTGTGCGCCAAACAGCAACAACGGTTAATTCTTATCGCAGTGGCGCTCGAGATACACACAAAACTTAATTAAATTGCAGGCGCAAATATTAACACAGAAACGCTATTTCTTTCAATATAGAAGCGAATAAATAGATATATTATTTTTACATTCATATCTGAACGAGATCTTAGAACCAAATTTTACAGAATTGCTTGCAAAGAAACGTTACTCATATATTCATATACATATAAACAGCAGATAAATAGAAGCGTTGAAATTAAATTAAAAATAGAAGTACATACATATCGACAAGTCGATAAAAGCTGCTTGAATTAAATATAGAATATATTTTGGTAGAAACCTAATGATTAATACCTTTTTTTATTTTTCTTACTGTTCAAAAAATTTTAATAAAAATGTTAAAATCGCATCCCATTAGAAAATAATAAACAAAAAAATAAAATTATTATTGGGAACCAAATGCATGTTGAGTGCCTACTATTTTTACTAAACTTTGTATGTATAAAGAAAGGGGAATCATTTGGTCTCGATCGATGTAAATAGACACATTTAAAAATTATGTGTTGTTGCCATATAATAATAATGGAAAGGCACACTTATATAGAATACCAATCCAGAAAAGTGTGAGTCAATTATGACACGATCGCTAAAATATAAAACCCACCGAAAACTAGATTGTGTGCCACCTATGCATTACGCATGTGTGATGCTTCTATTAAACTGAACACGCACACATACACTGCAATAACAGCCGTCGATGCTATAAAAACCGCAAGATAGATAGCATTGTTTACTATTTGAAAACAACTCTGCATGAGAATACTTCAACAATCCTATGCTACGTATGCAAATATTAGCTGTGAACAATGTATGAAGCATTTTTGTAAAATGTATGCAAGTGAAATAGAAAGATTCCAAATTATTTCTTTACAATAAAAATGGAAATCAGACGCTAAATAGTGTTTTTGTTTCTCTTTTTGAGAGATTGTACATAGGTTCATATTCAACATTTATAATAATCAAACGAAACTAATTGTAAGTGATCGTCTGCGCTCCCAGATACCGTAGCGATACCCACCCCTAGTATTTACACTGCAGTCATCTTAAGGTGCAGTGGCGCGACGAATATATTAAAAACATCTTTCTAAATTTTTTTCTCGCGTCTGCGAGGGTATCTGCATAGCATATTTTGGAATTAAGTCTAATAGAATTACATCTTTCCATTTTTCATAGTTGTCCTCTTATTTCACATAGACCTTATATAGGGTTCAAAGCTAAACTTCTATTTTTTGGTGGCAAAAATTTTAAATATTTATCAAATTATGTGAAAATTGTGAATATTGTTAATTAAAATTGCTCGAAATGACAATTTCGGCATTCTATACATGCTTATATTGAGTCATATGCTACTAGTGTTTCATTAAACTCTACATAATTTGAATGCTATCGTAGTTCCGAAAATCACAGTTGTGTAATACAATAATCACAATAATGAAACTATATAATAATATTCAAATCGGCTTAAAAGTTGTATTGATTTACTGCCACAGTTTACGATAATCGCCACGCTGTATAATACGAGCGTAGTACGAAGCACAAGACCACCATGCATGCATATTGTATATATTACTATATGCGAAATTTACAGCCATTTAACATGACTGTATAATATTTGATTTAAAGATAATCGCATTAGAGGCGATTAAAAAATATTACCCACACAATTGATACCCGTTGCGTATCCATACAGCAGATACCCACGGTTCTCACACATGCATATACGAGCTCGCCTAATAATATGATGCAAATTTGCCCGCTTGTTAGGCAGCAAAGCCGTTTACAGACTGAATAATAAATTAAACAGTTAATTGGGGTTGTAGTCTGTATTCACACGCATATACGGCATGCGAAAATTAATACGTATGGAAGTTTTAAGAACATTACTTGATGGATTACAAACTTATCTACCTTCTTGATTCCTTTGACGTTTTCTTCTGCAACGACTAAGATTGAAAGGAAAGTAAACAGTCCAGACTTTGCGACACGTTTGAGCTCAGCAACTGTCGAAGAATTGTAAGAATTAATATTTCAATTGTTCTTAATAAGCTATTTCCTACATTTTGAGTTGAAAATAGCACGATTCCATCTGTGATATCTGAAGAATTGCATAATACTTTGAAGAACATCATGATAAAGGCTATTAGGGTGTTTATTATTATTAAGGTTATTTATATATACAGATATATTTATTACTGATTTATTATGTACATATAAAATGTTCGAATTACCCTTCTTCATTTTTCAACTGGACACGTCATCTTAATCTAAAGGATATTCGAACTCTTTCTAAAATCCCCTCACTGGTTCGAATTTGTTGACATTTTTGATTAATTCGTAGTTATACTTCCTCAAGGTTATTTACTGGAGTACCGTAGACTAATGTTTCAAATATCCTCAAAGAACAAAATCAAAGGATTCAAATCAGGCGATCTTGCAGGTCATAAAACAGAACTGCTGGAACTATATTTCTTGCCTTTGCTGATCGAAGGGAATATCGGTTAAAAGAGATTAAAAAAGATACATAATGTTCTGTAGAAAGCTATGGTAAAACAACAGGATCTATATACCTATCGCCTACAATACTCGCCTACTTTAAGAAAGATCCAACAGCAGTTCTGGAAAAGAAACTATCAGCAGCAGATAAATCATCATCAATACCTAAAGAATTACACCGCAAAAGTAAACGATGTGAAAATGAAGGAGTACGACGTTCTAGTCGACTTCGACGTCAAATCACTGTTCACGAATATCCCAGCAAAAGAAGCCATCAACATCATCCGAGAACCTCGCCAAGAAATTAACATGGAAGATGACATCGTGGATTTAATAGAACTTTGTGCTTCATTAACTTACTTCACCTCCGATGGGAAATTATATGAACAAGTTGAGGGAACCGCCACGGGCTCACCATTGTCACCAGTACTAGCAAACATCTTTATGGAAGCATTTGAAGACACCGCCATCGCATCCTGTGAACTTAAACCGAGGTGCTGGTACCGATACTTCGACGACACCTTTGTTGTATGGCCACATGGGACGAACACGTTACCGAAGTTTCTGAAACATCTCAACACACAGCACAAGAAAATACAATTTACTATGGAACTGGAGAAGGATGGCACCCTACCTTTCTTAGACGTGCTTTTAAAGAGGAAGGAAGATCAAACTTTGGGACACCAGTAGTGTACCGTTAACCGACCAACACAAACCGCTACCTCAACGCAAACTCTCACCATCACCCAGCACAGAAACGCAGTATCCTGAACACACTAGTACTCAGAGCCAAAAAGATATCAGATAAGGAACATCTTGAAGTTGAACTCCAACATCTAAAGAACACACTACAACAAAACAACTACAGACTCAAGAACATCACGGCAACCATCAACAAGCAACCCAAACATAAAGAGGAACCAACGAACACCATTGGAACGACCTGCCTGCCATACATCAAAGGATGTACGGACAAAATCGGAAGAAAACTACGTAAACACAAGGTCAAAGTAATTTTCAACGCTCCTGAGAAACTATCCACCAAACTACCTTCACCTAAAGATCCTACACCTCCGCTCCAAAATCCAGGAGTATACGAGATTTCCTGCACTTGTGGAAAAGTGTACATCGGACAAACAGGCAGGAACATCGGCACCAGATTAAAAGAACATATACGAGATACTAAGTACGAATATACACTCAAATCAGCAATAGCAGAACACTCTACAAACACCAAACACGGAATCAATTGCAACAAATGCAGGAAACTAGCAACGGAACCACATTACCGGAGAAGAGTCTACAGAGAAGCCATCGAAATACAGAAGAATCCGAACAACATCAACAGAGAAGACGGACTACGGCTGCCCAGTATTTGGAAAGGATTCTTCCAACCGCAACGAGGAACTACCGACACGCTTCAACAGACCGGAACGGTCACGCCTCAAGCAATGCACGGCTATATATAAACCCGATCCTCGACCAACCAGTCACTTCACTTCTGAAGAAGATCACGACAAGATGATCGAAACGTCAAGTACCACAACCTTTCTACACGGCAGAGAAGAGAACCGAAGAGCAGCCATCAACAGCGGCCGTAAAAGCCCGACGACTATATTAAATTCAAGCCTTGCGGCCATTAGGCAAAATTCGCCCTTAAAAACATTACGAGGAAAATATAATTGAGAAGAAACCAGCCCCAAACTAATATTGAACGCATAAAAGTGAAAACCAAATGCTATTCCAAGTTATTCTATATTATTATGTGTACCAATATTCTGTAACATTTGCTAGAAGTGCTTCCTAGACAAAATTAACAAGTGTAAATAGTACAAGATTATTAAAATTGGGGTTGGAATCACACCGTCGTTCAAGGAGGATTTACTGCCATAGGAAAAGCTGGAACTACAAACATGCAGGGCCAACAACAATATTATTAGTGGGCTGTAGAGAAAAGCCACACAAATATACAAAGTATTATTTTAAAGTAAAAATATGCGATCACATAAAATAAATAGATACCTTTCATCAACCATTTTATTTCAAGTAGACTAGCTTATAAGGAAATTTAATTCATCTTCCTTCAAATGGCACAATACCGTAATGCCATTATTTAATAATTAAAATATAAAATAATAAATACGAGTTAATTAAAACTTGTATTTATGCGAATAGGAGGCTGTTTTCCGCAAAAAAACTATCGACTTATTAGTTATAAAATTACTATTCTTCTTACACTGAACCATCTTATAAATCCACGAGATTTTATTCTTAGCTTAATTGCTGAGTTGCTTCTGTTTCCTTCTAAGTTGTCAAAGTAGAGTGGCTCCTTTCTGTATAGCGCATCTACATATCGTTACATTTACTACACAGAAACAGCAAATTATTGCCTCATTTTTAGGTTACCACGGTTGTCACGAAAAGTACATTACTCTCAATCGATAGTGATTAACAAAGAATACTTTAGGATAATCAAGTAGTATTAAACACTGACGAAAGATACCTATACATAGATTATATGGACAAACACTCATTAAAATTGAATGTCCGTGTCTGCTATTCCCATTATGGGGTAAAACGTAGATAATTTGATGCTCTGTCCCACAAAACAAAACGATTACATAATTGGATCATCAGCTTAGTTAACTTGTTTAACTTTACTTTCTTTTCCTAAGTATATGCATTTCTTTCATAAAATTTTATAATACAACTGTTGACTGACCTTCATTAATACAATGAGCTGGATTAACTATTAATTCTATAGTGGTATAGGAATTACATTAACGATTATAAAATAGTTAATGTAATTTATCGGATGTGATTGTCTCAGTAACGACTTACTATAACAGCACAAACCTGCAATCGGTTATTCGTATACTCAAACATATCCAATTTAATTCATTTAATAGGATCTACAGAGTAATAGCGCTTATGATAACAGATAACAATATTAATAAAATTGATTATTGTATCGCAAGCTAAACTACTACATGCGATTAAGCCAAGTCTTAGCTCAATAATGCTAAACAATAGTTTATAAGGTAGGTATTTTTTTTTTTTTTAAGTGAGGAAAAATGCCTTAACGCACCATCAGGGACGAGACCCGTCCCCGGTGTGTGGGGCTCGCACCCACTAAAAAACCTCACTTTGTCAGGTGTAGAATCCATCCCGGAACCGCTGGTCGCATTACTTCAGGATGGCACCTCGTAGTTAGCCTCGGTCGGCTGCCTCCATTGCTTGGGTCTCTCTCTTCTTCTCCTTCAGCACCTTCTCGACGAACGTGGCGATCTTCTGCCAGCTGTCGTGTCCGGACAGCATCGTTTGCACGACGCTATCCGGCGTTAGAGGTCCTACTTCGTCTTGTAGAGCGTCTCTGTAGTCACTCCACCTCTCGCATTCGAAGAAGGTGTGGTGAGCATCATCTTCCGCAGAGTCGTGATACTGGCATGTCGCGTTCTCTGCTTTACCCATTCGAGCTAGGTATGTGTTGAAATACCCGTGTCCGCTGAAAAACTGGGTGAGGTAGTAATTTACCTCGCCGTGGTCTCGCTCTATCCACTCCGTGATGTTGCGGATGAGTCTGGCCGTCCACCGTCCTCTTGTGTCGTTCTGCCAGCGCTCTTGCCAACATTGTCGTGTGAGCGCTTTAGCGTCCGCTCTTGCTTGTCGTGCACCGACGTCTCGTCGTGTCTCGTAGACTCTCTTCTTTTCTTGAGCCAGTAAGTCTATCGGGGTTACTCCTGCGATCACGAGCACCGCCGGTTCGGAAACCATACGGTATGCGCTGGCGATCCTGAGTGCTCCCCGTCGCTGTACTGAAGCCATCCGCTTTCTGTACTTGTCCTGCTGTAAAGCGTCAGCCCAGATCTCGCTTCCATACAGCAGTATGGAATGGGTGACGGTCATTAGCAGCCGGCGTTTACTCGCCGTCGGTCCTCCTACGTTGGGCATTAGTCGGCCCAACATCGTCGTTACTTTAGCGGCCTTATCGCTCGACGACTGAATCTGTTGCCAGAAGGTCATCTTGCTGTCGAGCCGCAGTCCGAGGTACTTCACGGAAGTTGTAGTGGTTATGACTTCCGTATCCACCGTCATCTCAATCTCCCTAGGGATTCTTCTCCTGGTCAGTAGAACGACCTCGGTCTTCTCCGTTGCCAGGGTCAGGCCGTGTTCGTCCATCCATGTGGTGACTCTTCTCATTACCTGGTTGTGCCTTCTCTGGGCATCCGCCTCGTCACGCGCTAGGATGACTGCCGCTACGTCGTCTGCGTATCTTATCAGATACGCATCTTGCGGCAGCTCCATTCGGAGGATCCCGTCGTAGGACACATTCCATAAGTCGGGGTCGAGTATGGAACCCTGCGCCGCTCCCGCTGTTATCTTCTTCGTGCACGGCTCGCCTGCGGTGTCGTAGACCAGCTTCCTGTCGCTAAGGTAGCTGCGTATCATCCTAAGTAAATAGGATGGCGTGCCGAACGTGTTCTGCAAGGCGTCCAACATGACGTCCCATCTCGCCGAGTTGAAGGCGTTTCTTACGTCCAATGTGACGAGCATCACCAGGGGTCTCGAGTAATGATTTCCCTGTTGAGCGGCTTGGAAGGTTTCCACTACCTGCGCTACGGCGCCGACGGTGGAGTGTCCCTTCCTGAAGCCATGCTGTCTCTCGGACAGGCCTCCCGCGTCGTCTATGCTGCTTTCCAGTCGTGTCTTGAGCAGTCTTTCTAGTAGCTTTCCAGCCGTGTCCAGCATACATAGCGGTCTGTATGCCGATGCAGTGGTTGGGTCGCCCTTGCCTTTGCTTATCAGCACTAGTCGCTGTACCTTCCATCTCTTGCAGAACACTCCTTCTGTTAAGCAGCGGTTGTACATATTCAGAAGCAGATCTGAACAGACGCGCGCCACAATCTTGAGAGCTTCCGTCGGAATTCCGTCGGGTCCCGGTGCCTTCCGGTTTTGTAGGGAGTTCGCCGCTCTTGACAGTTCATCTCCGCTAAAAAGCGGGATGTCGTTCAATAGCTCGTCCTCCATTTCCGCAGTTCTCTCCGGATGGGTAGGGAACAACGTGTCGACAATGTTGCATTCCGTTCGAGGACTGGATCCGATCTCGTTCGATGACGATCTTGTACCCAAGGATTCGTTGTCAACGTCCTGAGGAGTTTCTTGCTCCTAGATGGCGTTCTTGAGATCTCTCTTGGCGTTCCTCGGACTCTAGTTCTGCCGCGTTCGGATCTCGTCGTCTCACTCTGGTTATTCTCTGCCTCAGCTGTAAGCATCGTTTCCGGAGGGTTGCCATCTCGTCATTCCACCAATATGCAGATCTTCTATTGTATTTCCTTCTCCGCGGCATGGAGGCGTCGCAGGCGCGACGTATGAGGGCCATGGTAGCGTCCGCAATAGTCTCCGCTGAACCAGTACATTCCATGACGGCATCCTTTCCTCGAGCGATTGCATGAGCCAGGGCGTCTTCATCCAGCTTCGCTACGTTCCATCGATGACCGGGCGGAGCAGGATTTCGCCTGATCGGCTGCTGCCTCGTCACGTTGTAGCTTATGTACTGGTGGTCACTTCCGGTGTAGTCTTCCATGACTCGCCAGTCCACGATGTCCCGCACAATGTCCTTCGAGGCCAATGTGATGTCCGGTATCGTCTCTCCGTAGCCTGGTCTTCTGAACCTGGTAGTGTCTTCGACATTTACCACGCTGAGTCCGAGTCTGGCCGCCATGTCCAATATACGCCTCCCTCGCGAATCGGTGTATTCCATACCCCATTCCACGGCTTTGGCGTTCACGTCTCCTCCTAGAATAATGGACCCTGTCATTTCTCGAAGGTCGTCTTCCAGATTGTCGAGCTTGCCCTGAAAGTCCGCTATTGGCTCGTTGGGTGTGAGATAGCAGCTCACGTAGGTGGGGATGCCGCTCTTTACCCACACGTATCCGTTTCGTGCTCCGTGGTTGTCGACGATGACTGTATTCGTGTCCGGGATCCATATAGCTGCAGTGCCGAGTGTGTCCCTGTACCACCCGGTGCATTCCTTATCCCGGTATTGTTCACTGATAAGCAGCAGATCTACTCCGGTGCCCAGTTGTAGTTGGATGAGGAGATCGTCTGCTATTCTGCTTCGGTGCATGTTGCCTTGTAGGATTCTGGTCATTGACTCTTCTTTGCCTGGTCTAATGCCCTTCTGAAGGAGGGACATGCGCCGGAACCAGGGACGTGGCTGCGTGTCGCGGTGTCTCCCGTGCAGAGAAAGCATTTTGCTTTGTTCTTGCAATCCTTCCGTTGGTGGCCTTTTTCTTCGCAGTTGATACAAAGGCCTTGAGTTCTTCTGTCTGGTCCGGGACAAGCAGCCTGTCGATGTCCGTAGCCGAAGCAGCGGAAGCACCTGACGACTTCTACCCTGCGTCTTATTCTGCTGTTTATCCAGCCGATCTTTATTCTCGGTGTTTCCAGCCGCTTTAGGGCTTGACGCTGACTAAGTTGGACGATAGCCATTCTCAGCCCTCTGCTGTTCGCATTGGTGAGGCTGATCTTCACGTCGGCGTCACTGACTCCTAACTTTGCTGTGACTGCTGTGCAGACTTCCTCCGTTGTCGTTAAGCAGTCTAGATCTCTGAATTCTAGCGTCTCTTTGGGCTCTAGGGTGCTGATGTTAGCCTTCTCGCCCAGGATCTTCTTCAACGCGCTGCTGAAACCTGCAGTATCCTTGGTGCTGGGACCTAATTCCAGCAGCATATCTCCCGCACGTGTTTTCCGCACCGTTTTAATCTCGGTGCCTGTCTCTTCTGGTTTCGCGTTGCTGCGCAGCTCTCGCAGTACGTCGGCATACGACTTTCCTTGTGCAGGTTTTACGAGAAGTGCATCCAACCGAGGCTTGGCGTTTCGATTCCTCTGCTTATTCTTCTTCGGCTTCTTATTGTCGGTACCGTCGTCCTTTTTCTGACCACCGGCTATCTTCTGCTGCTGTTTGCTGTCAGAAGCCTTTGCAGCTGCCTTCTTCTCTTCTTGAGCTTTCTTTCTCCTGCCTGCTCGGTCCTTCATCCACACGTTCTCGGAAGGATGCATTTCCTTCTTCTCCACGTTCTTATTGCCCGTAGCAGAAGTAGCCTGCGTCTTGGTTGCAGGCGCTGAAGCCTTTTGCGCGTGCTCTCCTGCTTGCAGCTCGGCCTTCTTCCATCTCTTCCTGCAATCAGAGATCATCTCCACTGCTTCTTCTAGCTCCTTCAAGCCGTTCCTTACGTCCATCGAGCCGTTCTTCTGCCTGCCAATAGCTGCCTTCATTGTCTTGATGACACCAATGCACTTCTGCAATTGCTCCTCTTCGCGGCATCGCAGTTTGCAGATAACTTCTTTTGTGGACGACATATCTGGAGCTAATGTGGTGTCGTCACTGCTACCTCCTGGTTTCACGATGTTAAATGTCGTCAGATCTATCGTAATCGGCGACCTAACGTGCTGCGCCGTTGGTGTCTTGAAGGCACCGTTGGGGCTCTCTTCTGTGCTGTTCTTCGGCGTTCTCTTGTTGGTAAGTAAAGTTGCCATGTTGAGTAGTTCGCCAGCGCTTCGTGTATGGAGGGGCGGGTCGAAAAAATCAGGAGCGGGTATACCCTCGGATCCTCGGATCCTACCCTAGTTCCCTGAGGCCTGACCTTCGCTTTACCAATCCCGGAATACACGGACGGACTGGAACTCGCCTGGGGCAATGCAGATTCCGACATCTTGCATCCACCATACACTACCTGATCAGGGCGCGAAGTGGCTGGTTCCTCACAATGCGTCGCGGATCCTCGTCGGCAGAGCAAGCTCACATCAGCCTACTCCCCAGCCGGATGAGAAGGCCAGTCGGTTCGTAGACACTCCCGGAGTCGCCGCAACGCTTGCCGATCTGTACCTGGGAACAGAAAGGAAAGGGAAGAGGATGGGTGGGGGTCAGCGGACAGCTGGCGTCACTGGCTGTACCGTTTCCGCATACGGTAGCGGCACTGGGGGAGTAAGAAGATGCATTTCTTTAAAGTAGTCACGACATGAAGTTCGATGCGGTTAAAACAACATAATACGAATAATCTTTTTTTTTTTTTTTTGTAAAACAACACTACGAAACAGCGTACTTTGTCCCCAGGCCAATATGCCATCCTCGAATTTGTTGATTGAGGTATTGATTTAAGGTTATATTTAACATATAACGACTTTTTACGTTGATTAAATGCAAGAAAGCTGGTTTTGCTTATATTCAGGTTTAATCGATTTTCATTACACCATCTCATCATATCGAAAATAATTTGTGTACTCCGCAATGACAATCCCTCACATGAATCACTCGATAATACAACTGATGTATCGTCTGCATACTGGTACAATCCACAATCACGTAGTAATATATTTAGATCATTTACAAATACCACAAACAAAAAAGGACCTAGAATAGATCGCTGGTGCTATTTTTAATCCAATACATAAAAGTCTAGGTCTCGGCTGCGATTTACGATTTACATATATACAACATAGGTTGCCCAAGACGGCACCAGGTAAGTAAATTAGTGTGCACACTTTAAACATGTCATGCATAAAATACAATACATAACTGTCCTGCATTCATTTAACAACTACTGAAGTACAGTTAGGAGAATGGAATTCCAGACACAAATAATTGGCTACTGTAAATAAGCCTTTGATACAGAGTTTCATTGCTGCTGAACATTTATTAATGTTTCATTCACATTTAAAAGTATGTCTAGAGTTTTTCTTAATGAACCACAAAAATCAAGAGCAATAACAAAACTTGAGAAAGGATGATCTTTAAGAGCGAGCACCTTAGCGTGAGTATGTCTTCTATAAAATACATAAAAAAAAACTGGAAGCATTACCACACGGTTCGAAGAGTTTAATGTCGACTGTTAGATCGTTTAATTAGCTATATGAGAGAACATCTTTTCTAGATAGTTTCTCAAGCAAAATCCCTAACACAATTTCCTAGATCGAAGAGAGACTGCTCGGAAAAGAATAAAGGAGCATGGATTAAGATGTAAAATTGCCGCCAAGGAACCATTTTTGACTGTGGTAAATAAAGAGGTACGTGTAAAGTTCGCTAATTCCTATATAAATCCTGAGAATGAATTTAGCCATGATAATTGCCCATGTCATACCGCCAGAACCGTTAGGAAATGGTTAGCTATCCAAACGTTTTGTGCTGGCATATGAAGAGTCCAGACTTGAATCCAATTGAGAATATTTGTTGTCGTCGAAAAGTATATCAAAATGATTTTAGACCGATATATGTATAAACGAGCTATAGCAAGCAATTGAAGATGCTTGGCGAAATACTATTAAAAATTATGCCACAGAAAGCTTAATTCAAAGAACGAGGGGGCACCTGTAGTTGGTATTAGATCATAATGCTACTTCAATAAATTTCTTTAGTAACTTGACATACAATTTTTATTGATTGATTGATACATAACCTGAAGTTACAAGTAAGAGTAAAATATCTGTTTACAATAGTAAATATTTTGAAATAAGAGCTATGCTAGTTGTCTGGAATTCCATGCTCTCAACTGTATGTACATTAGAAGACGTAAAAAATGTTATGACACGTTTGATATTTTCTCAGTTATCTCAACTCTATATGGAATGACTTAACTTGAGCTGTCCGCGTCTTTGTTAGACGATAGACTTAAAGCGTAACATTGAAACATTATCTTGCCATTTCATACTTGCACTCGTCAGCCAAATTACATACTTATTTCTTAGTACAAAACAAGATCTTGCACCTGTGCTTATCCTACATCAAATGGATTAAAATCATAACTAGATAAGGTGAAAATTGCTTTCAATAGATGCATCAGACCTTAGTCATACTAGGTACTCCATATTTGCTACCGTTTTTATTTTCCGAGGTCTTATCGTATACTAACGCTAGCGGAATTAGGAAGAAGCTGGAACAATTAGACAATTAGGCAGATTATAGATTTGTATTTAAGTACTGTCCATCTCCAGTGTGCTGGGCGTTCTGGTTCGAGGTAGAAAGTCTACGAATATCGTATGTTTGGACATCGCAAATCTCGTCAACACAACTGTGTAAATATTAGGCTATTGCTGCTGTAGTATAAACGACCATCCAACTCGATGGTTTTTTACATGAAAAAAGGGCATTTAATCTCAACACCGGCTGCTGGAAATTCTATTAGGTAAATACGAGTGATGAATAAAAGGTATCTTCTGGGTCTTCTAAAAAAGTAGAATATGATGCTCCTCTGAGTCGAACGTGTTTAAAGCGTAATTAATGGTCAATACCTGCTTTTTAAATTAGATTTTTGTAGCATCTAATATTTATTATAATATTCCTAAACATGAATTATATTAATCTGGTAAGTGTTAGGTTTTACACATTTCTGACGATTCAACTAACATTCATTGCATGGGTTTTGGCGTTCTAATTTTGAATATATTTGGAACTAAGCAACCTCTGAGGTATCCAGGTACAGAGCATATTGAAACTTTCAATCTACTGTTAGTTTTTTGTTTTATTTGCTGAACGTCGGTATCATTCCATTTACCGTATTTGCATATTCCCCATGAAAAAATTCCGATCGAATCCTCAGTGGTGTTTCTCCACTTCTCAGTAACTTCGACACATATATCACCAAAAAAAGAAAAAAGAATCTATACCTCTTTCATCGTGAAACAACAATAAATTAAATTCTCGCGGAAGGATTCTTAGGATGTCTGCTGTATGGCGAAGAAAAGGGTTCGATGCCGCGGGCGCTATTGATATGTAAAATTTCAGAACCGATATTTACTTTACTTTCCATATAGAGTGGGTTTACGGATATAGGAGGATGACTAACCCTTATTCGAAGATAGAGCGCACCGCCGCGGTTTGGCGGTAGCATCAGCTATTCTAAGTATTTCATAAAAAGAGGTCAAAAAATATGTACGGAGGAGTTGGAAAATGCGCTCTCTTCGAACGATATTATTGCCTAGGAATTGAATTCTAAATTTCGATGAAACGCTAGGGGGATTGGGGAGTTGCGTATGTTGGCAAGGTGAAGGGGAAAGACTTATAAATTTCTATACAGGATATTATGTACATGAAATTATGGAATGTATTCCTTTTTTCAGGTACGATACCTTTTTATTTAATGCTATGAGCATTTATCCTCTCTAACCTGTTCTGAATGTGGGCATTATACCTACCATCTCCACCAACATAAATCCTGTAAGAAGAATGAATGATTTCATAATGCAATGACAGATTAGAGAAATAGAAGTATAAAGTAGTGATCCAGCAAGAAGGTTCAGTAATACGAGGACAACACAGCATTCTGTAACGTCATCTTTTAGATTTCCTAATTTATTGGCCATTAGCTTCATTGCTAAAACCATTGTGTTAATTTACCAAAGGTAGCAGTCATTATTTCAATTGTAGCTTGTTGTCTCTTTTATGATTTGCAATGAAGTACATATATTCTTCATAAATTATCTCTATTAACCAATTCTCATATTTCTCCTTGTAGTTTTATTGCTACAAATTCGTATAATTAAATTGTTTATTCCACCTACCTGCGCTTATCTACACATTCCAGCATACTTTGTTGGTGTATAAGATTTACATTCTCGTACAAATCCTATTTCTATGATCTGAAGCGTTTAATATTTCTTAACTTAATATCGCTTAATGGAGAAACCGCTAGACGACGCTAATGCTATAAATTCCCAAGGCATTCTTTGATGTTCTTCGCTACCGTATAATTTACTAGCCTTGTATTTTATTGTTCTTCATGATACAGTTCTTAAATGAAGAACTTACTCCCATTAAATTTTTATTAGATTGCTGTCGCGTACTAGAGACGAAAATAGTAAAATTAATAAAACAAAAATCTACCTCATTAAAAAAAAATTTTAAAAGTACCTTTTAGAAAAGTGAGTTCCATATTTAAATATTTAAAGGAAATTATTCCTGTGGCATTTTAAGATTACAGGTCGTGTTGCACGGGATTAACACACACCAACTTGGTTTTACACCTTTCTCTCATAACACGCATACGAGGGTCTTTACCCGAATACGTGTACGGACACATCCGAACTCCTCGAACCTTTCTCTCTGGCGCAAATAAATTACATTTTTAACCGAGCAAAACGAAGAGAAAAGTAATTCCAAAGAGAGAGACGGAAACGTTTAGTGCGAAATTTATAGCCTACAGGTGACCCTTGAAGTTGTTTCCCGTTCCTCTTCTGTAATTGTCCCTTCCAAAAATTTAGGGCATCGGTTTCAGGACACGTTTCTTTATAATTTAAAACGGTACTGCCAAAGCGGCTTCGCTATCAACACACGTACTCTCCGCAACGTCTCAAGTTGACAGTGAAAAATCGTTGATTCCTTGGGTTTAAGCAGTTACCGTACGCGTTTTTTTGCTTTCATTTTGTTTTCTTATCGCATAATGTTTAGATAAAATGCTATCCGTAGCGATCCGTAATGATTTATCATTCCGCTATCTTTAATTGGCCTGAAACTATGAATAAATATCCAGAAAAAAAGTTGTTTGTGTGAGTTTCTAGCAGATTAGAATGTCCTTCAGTTAGATAAGACGCATGTTTACTATGAAAAATGACAGCTGTACAGTATATGTCAGTGGATACAGATAACGATATACCAAATAAAAATATATTACTTGAAGTGTTTAAGTAAGACAGACGTCCATTGTTGCGAATGTTTCTTTTCCATACCATATTAAATAATAAGGACGTGCATTTTATCCGTAGCCAGAACTATCTGAATGTTACCGCTTTTCAAAAAATGTGCGCTGTTTAATTTTATTGACGTTGGATAAAAGCTACTGGCTAGCTTCTTTAGAAAAGATGTGTTAACTGTTACCTACTGTCAATCAACATTAGATATCCAAAATTAGAAATTATCTGCGCACGACAGAATACTACTGAAAAACAATGAAAATGTGATTCTCAATCCATAACAGCACAGTCAAAAAACGTAGGAAGAGTATTTTATGAGTCTCGTCTTGTAGTCATTGTTCAGGTTTTATGTTATCTAAGATATTCTAAAAGGCCTATTCTAAAAGGAGTCCAAGAAACTTCGCAATTTCTTCAGCAGTATATAATAATATATACTATTAATACAGATAATAATTACAGATGTCATTAATAAAGAGAATCATTTTGATTGTCAGTTTCTTTGGTCTTTTGGTTCTTCGTTCACATATGTACAAACAACAGTCGTCCCAGAACCGATCCTTAAGGTACTTCTCTATCTATGTTTTCCAATCCCGTCCATTGCCCTTTGTTATCTTCAATTACACTTTGTTTTCTATTTGTTGAATATGCCAATTCTTTCTGGTTTCCTATGTGTCTATCGGATGTTGAAATTCACACAGCCGAAATCTTGAAATCCAAAAATAATCCTATTGAAAAGTTAGTACCTTTCATATTATTGTCTTTTAATTATAGTTTTTCTTTTGATGTCTTCAGTGAATCATTTCCATTTGACAGAGGTTCTTGGTAATCCTTTTGTATTTGCACAGTTCATCATACTTATATTTTATAATTGTTATGAACAAATCAAAGCACTTGAGCAACCAGTCCCTGAAGATCCCACACTGAGAGAAATGATATTGTTAATACAACAGTTCTTGCAGTTTTGAAATTAAAACATTCATTTAAACCATAAATTAACTGAAATACGGACCTCTTTTTAATATGCCTGCGTTTTTAATGTTGAACACGTAAGCTTGATATAACAATAAAAAAGTATTGAAATTTGTTTATGAATTTAAATAATTGATCCAATCGTAGAAATAGTTGTCTAAATGCAGAAGAAATGTTGTTTTTAAAATGTCAACAGAACAATTTGGTCCCATTGGTTCAAACGCGTAGAATACTTAACTCAACATTTCTTCAGTGTTATATTTCACGTTTCACACAACCGGGCAATATCATCATAAAAATAAAATTTAAATTAGTAAGTAGCTATTGAAATAATATTATGATAGTGCTAATTTAACAAAGTAGTCCAATTGAAATTTAACTTTCTGAGTTTTCAATCAATCTTAAGAAACTGTTAATTTTAACAGTTATTATTGTTCAATTAACCATAATTATTTAACATTTTTTTGCGTTTTAAATGAACATCACGAGCGCATTACTAGTATTCAAAATTATTTTCGTGTTCAGTTACCTCTTTTACGGTTAATATAACAACTTTTTTTCTCAGTGCTGAAATAGTCCTACGCACAATTCAATCTAATAGAATTGCGTGTAGAATTATTTCTAATGAAGGTTGCTGCTGAAAGTGATCTGAGAGTTCAGTAGTACCTACTTCGCTTCTATAATGAGTAGAGATTAACGGCTGTATAATGGAGGCGATGAGTTTGGAATAATGGGCGGCAGCCAAAAAATAAAAAACAAACTTTTACTCTTTTTTAATGTCTGAGCTTTCGTAATCTATT
Source organism: Holotrichia oblita (assembly GCA_023690525.1). Classification (NCBI taxonomy): domain Eukaryota; kingdom Metazoa; phylum Arthropoda; class Insecta; order Coleoptera; family Scarabaeidae; genus Holotrichia; species Holotrichia oblita. Next base: position 37,195,789 of record CM043018.1, on the reverse strand, counting down.
AATTAACGAAAGCTCAGACATAAAAAAAGAGTAAAAGTATGTTTTTTTATTTTTTGGCTGCCGCCCATTGTTGCAAACTGATCCCCTTCGCTTCTATGTTTCTATACATTTGTCAGTATGTTGTAAGTATTGTTATTTCCGTACTACCGTATATTCTGCTGGGTTCATGAATTATTATCTACAGGTTAATACACATATCTTTAATTATTTTGATGCAAACACTCCGTTAATACCACTATTATTCTCTTAAATTTAATTATTATTACTACTAACATAAAAATGTTTAATTTGCATGTACATTTTCGAGTTTCGAGTTAACTTTCAACTGATTTTCATTCAGGAATGAGAAAATCAAATTTTACATGCTGGAGCTTGGTATAATACGTTTCAGTGTCATATAACAATCGTTTTGTTATTCCCATTGAATTGGTCATAGTATGTAACAATACCACATTACACCAATTCATTTATCTAGGGGCATTATCTATTTTATATGTTCATATTGTACCGCTGGCATGCATTGATATGCAGTTGCTCTAATACTGCGTTCAATGTATATATGCCGATAAAAAAAGCAATTCGCTATCAGCTATAGTTTTGTTCAATTTGTCGCCACCACATATTGCGTACAATTGCCGACAATATATAATAATAATAATAATAATAATAATAATAACGTTTATTGACTCATATTACAGCGAGAAGTACAGATTGAAGGCAAGGCACATAACATAATTTCAGAAAATACATAAAAGAGAGAAAACAAAAGGCAAAATAGGGAACATATAATTGAGTCAAAAGGTGCAGATTCAGAAACAGCAAAAATACACTGATCTGATCTACCATCTACACCAAGAAATAGAGAGAACAAAAAAAAAGAAGGGTAAACAGTAATAACAGCATGTTCACGGCAGAACAGTCGACAGGTTAGGTATACATATACTGAAATATAACAATAATACATATATACACAGAGAAAATGACATCAAATAGTTAAGCACTGGGGCAGTGCGCATCCATCAACCACGCTCGCAACCGCCTCCGAAAACTAGACAAGGATGACGCTAATTTGACGTTGTTGGGCAGTTTATTTAAAACAGCAGGTACACGGTAAGAAAAGGAGCGACAAAAGAAGGAAGTGTGAAAGCGCGGCAAAGTGATAACATGTTTGAAACGGATATTAATATTATGAACGTCAGTGCGGTAGGAGATCCTGTTATATAAATATGGAGGGCTTTTAGTACTTAAAATAGACTCAAACAGACAAGCACTGTGCAGGAACCGTCTATTCTCCATATTTAACCATCCGGCTACAGTCAGCTTGTGGGAAATTCTCTCACGTCTGCGCACACCATAGATAAAGCGCAAGCAACAGTTCTGAACACGCTGCACTCTCTGCCTGTCGGCAAAATTTAAACATGGACCGTAGATGCTATCACCATATGTGAATAGCGAAAGTACAAGACTGTCGCAGAGCAGTAATTTTACTGATTGGGGTAGAAGATCTTTGTTAGCGTATAAAAGTTTAAGCGTGCAGAAGGCCTTGCGAATAACTGCAGAGATATGACTACTGAAGCGCAAACCGGTATCAATTGTGAGACCCAAACTTTTGGCAGTCTGAACATACGGCAGCTCAACATCCTCAAGTCGCACCGAGATGGCGCGCTTAACGATATCAATTTGTCCTCCGCCGCAGAACAGCAAAACAGATGACTTCAGCGGGTTAATTTTGAGATAATGGTTGGTGGAAAACTCACAAAGCGACCGAAGAGTGCCGTTAATGTTATTAGCAGCGCCGTGGACGCTATTGATGTTGAAAGTGAAAAGTAACTGCGTATCATCAGCGTAAGCATGTATTTTACAAGATTCACTATTGAAGGTTTCGATCGAGGAAGTATAAAGTATATACAATAAGGGTCCACAGATACTACCCTGAGGCACCCCGGCAGTCAAAAATTTTTTATTAGAATAATTGGAACCAATGCGGACAGATTGACTTCTACGCGACAAGTATGAGTCAAAGAATCGGATTGCCGTTCTATCCAACCCCACATAATGCAGGACCGATAGTAATATGTCACGGTTCAGAGTGTCAAACGCTTTAGTATAATCTAGTAGAACCAAGATCGAAATAAGACCACGATCCCGAGCCGATATTATAAACGGTTTATAATTGCTACAGATAAATACAAGATCCCTTTCGATTGAACTCTTACGCACCAAAGGTATAGATGAACGGCCAATTTAGAAAGTGCTAATTTAAAAATTTAGAAATGTATTAATGAAGAACTAATGGAGCGTTATGATGCTTCTGGATTATACAACACAAACATAACAATACTTTTCTTTGCCTATCAAGCGGTAATAGAGCTACAGCAGTCATATTGGCAAAGTAATAACACGATACTTCTTAACGACTGCGGTTTCACTATGGTCCATATCCGCATACATTCATATGTATGTATGCAGTACGTATCCGGAGTCCGTCTAATATACTGAGTCTCCCAACACTATTTCCCGAACACTAGATTAGAGTAAATACACGTGTAGACTTTAATGAAATTCTCCTCACTTCGTAAACACAATTGTAACAGCGGGCCATAACAGCCCGTAATATATGGGTTAAGATATTCGCCGCTTCTACCACCGGCACACCTCTACTCCTACGCCTCTGGTCTCTCCGTTCGCCCCTTCGACGTTGCCTTTAATGCGCCCTCGTTTAAATTTAATTGAAGTTAATTTCGGGGAGGTGGCGTAATTATTGTTAGCGGCTGCATAATTTATGTTATGTCGTTAGCTTTTATAGTCGAACGGTCAATTTCCCTCGCGGGAGGCTCGGAACTGCGACAAAACATAGGTTTCGGATAGTCGTGTTACTAGTTCTAGTTGCAGTAATGTACCATAACATCATCAGTGATAGCGATGACCGATGGTGATACCAGGCGAGGGAAGTAAATGGCGACCAGCTGCGTTCATTGTTGCTTACATTAGAGATGTGCAGGTTTGGAAAACATAAGGTATAACTAAAATAGAGAGCGTGTTTTTGGAATTTGTATGTGAAAGATGTAAATAATATTTTTACTCTTATTAGATAAGGTTGATATTACGTCCGTAATACTAAAGTGAAACAAATGTTTTTTTCAAAAGTTGGGGAGCTACCTTTATAGATAACCTTTATCGTAAACAAGAGAATTAAGGGAAACATGATAGACTTCTAGAAAGTGACAGATGCAATATATTATCTTATCTATCGTGGTAAATATCGAAAAATAGGTATTGTCAACGTATACGCCCGTACAGAAGAAAAAGACTTGAAAACAAAAAATGACTTATGGAAAAATTAATTAAATGTTAGGGAAGATTCTCAGATATGATGTTACAATAATAGGTCGCGACTTAACCACAACAGTTGGAAGGGAAAACATTTATAGAGATATATTCCGAGGAAAGGAATGTAACGAAAACGATAAGATGTTAATAGAAGGGACAGTACAAAATCAATATGAAAATAATAAGAACAAGTTTTGTCTACAACGAAATACATAAAGCAATATGGATATTCCCAAATAAAAATACAAGTATAGCAGGTTACTTATAGAACCTAAGCATGCCAAAGATACATATAACCGACTGCAGAAGTTATAGAAGGGCAAGTATTGCAAAAAAACCAATACTCCAGAAAAATAAACAAACAAAGCCAGATAATGAATTGAATACTTAGAAACTGTGGTAACACAGGCAGCAAACCTATGCTTAAGACAGCTAAAAACCACGAATAGAAGCTAAACGCATGTGGCGAAGAAAAGGAAGAGATTACCTGGAAAATCAACTTCAAAATATGGAAGGTCAGTTTGTTGACAAACAAGTAAGAAACTTCTACCAAGATGTCAGGAAACCAAGACAACATACAAATTCGCAAACAGTTGACTGCAAAGGCAAGAAAGATATCTAAGGAGAAAAATATGAATGAATGATGAAAATAAATTAAATGGATGGAGTACTTTACACGATCAATTAATATTCAGAATAATAAAAAAGAAGTCAAATTATTATGTGAAAATTATAGACGCATATCGCTCCTCGGTGTGGCTTATAAGATTTTAACGCAAGAGAATTGGAGAATGCTAAAGATATTTCAGAGCCAAGTACATCAATGACAAACCAAGTTTTGCAGTAAAGATAATATAAGACGACAACTTCGAGCAAAACCTTGGCATGCACATGCTGTTTATTCACAGACGTACGACTCAATTTCGCGAAAAAGATTTCAAAAGTGATGATGGGATTGAAAGTACCACAGTTGCCGAGGAATTTAGTAGTGATAAAGATAGCTAGCAGAAATAACAGAACGAATTGACGTTCGCAAAATTTAACAACCAAATGAGAATTTATAGAAAACATCCGCTGTTCACGGAATTCTTCAATCTACTTCTGGAAATGGTAATGCGCGAAAGGAAAATACATGCAACAGACATAATTTACTACAACAAAGAAGCAGAAGTTAGTGCATATGCAGATGACTTTGAGTTACTTAAAAAAACAGAACAAGTCTTCCAAAAGATTCACGGAATTGCAGGAGAATATGGATGGGCTATAAATGAAATCAAAACAAAAAACATATATACATATGTAGAAATTAAATCATAATCGCAGGAAGACTGCACGAGCTTACATTGAGTTCCACATTTTGTTATTATGTGTTCAATTATTACAATGATTTGCTCACTTTCTAAAATTATGAGTATATCATTTGTCTAATAAGAACTCTTTCTTTCTGCTTTATAAAACAGAAAAGTTAGTACTTTTTATATACATAGATACGTGAAACGTATTTGGTATTTCGACAATAACGTAGAAAGCTCCTTTCGATAACATTGTAAGTTTCTTTCTTCCGCTTGTTTCTCCTGTCGGAAAAACGCTCCTCAAAGGAAGTTATCGCGGAGCATTTTAATCTCGCTAAAAGTGGTAATGCTAGAGATTTTCAGGCTTCACACACACCATTGTTGAGTAAACGAGAAGCGCGTACACCACGCGTATCGCTTACTACCATTGAAATATCACTTTATGACTAGAATATCCGAATCCAATACACGCTTGTATATGTATATACTATATAGAACGTAGAAACGCGAAGAAAACGTATTTAGAGGGAGTGGAAGATGAAACTGTATATACCCGCATATACACCGGGTGAATTGAAAGTGGATAGAAACAGGGAGAAAGATGCCTAACACGTTCTGTCGCCCCTTCCAAAGCAACCGTCTAACCCAAAGTCCTGATGAGACTTTCAGACTTGCCAGTGACTGTTCCCGAACCGATCTCGAAAAAGACGACATATCGGAGTTTCAGAGGTTCCACTTTCCGTGTGTAGCGTTGTAGCAGCATAGAAGTAGTATATATGTAGCGGAGCAGTAGTCTAGCGAGAAATCGCTGGGGAAATCTACCATTCTTTCCATTGTTACCTTCTCTCGGAGGGCTTTTATCGCGATACACCCGGTGTACGCATGTACTACAGTTATATTCTTGTGCAAATATTTTCGTTGAAAGCACACGCACTTTGCGAGAGGCACTCGTGCGACACCTTGAATACCGTTGTTGCTTCGTATCCGTAGCGTCTGCATCACGCACTGGAGAAGCATTTCAAATAATAATTTATCCAACCCCGTGAGCTGTAAAGGAATGTCTGGTTTATTAGCTATTCTTGGCAGCTAGTTGAACACTCTCTAAAAGATAGACGATGCATTAGCACGCTATGGAAAGCTGTTGCCGTATTTAGAAGGATTTTTAAGTCGTTTCAATTTCAAGATTGAAAGCGTTTGTAGTTTGAACAAAATCTGGAGGAATTCCATTCGCCAGATAGCTCTCACGACCAATAAAAATGAAAGTTACAGTCTACTGTTACAGCGTTCAACTTCAAGCTTCAAAGGATGGAATGAGGAAATGAGGATGTACGGAGAAACTAAATCAAAACTAAAAAAGCTAGATCCATGTAATTATTTAGAACATATATAGTCTGTGCCAGAATAATTAAAGAACCGCTATCTGAAACATGCGGTTTCATATTTAGTTTTGCTGTTTTAAAAGATCTTATGCTTATGAAATACTTAATGAAAAATTTAAAGGGATATTTTGTTATCTTAGCTACATTACGTCCATAACTGTATTAGTGAAGACTAAAGTACGCGTCATCGTAAAATCTATGGCAAAATTTCACATACGTAATTTCGCGTATGATAACCTCTTACATGACGTTTTGCTGATCGTGCTACCAGGTTTCTCAGAACGTTACTCACAACTAATGTTTCACAAATCTTTTGAGGATATCAGGATAACACGCCAAGATCGGGAAGATTTCAGCAAACTTACCGTTCATCAACTCTCTGAACATCTTTATCGCAGACTATCGAAAGTTGATGCACAATGATGCGGATTTTCAAATTTAGCTTTTACGTTACTCGATCAGCACCGAAATTAAAAACAAGATTAAATCGCTACAGGTATAGGTTATACAGTGTGGTCATAAAGTTTGGAACCAAGCTTATAACCGCATTATTTTACATTTTTAGGAAAAACGCTCGGACAGGTAAGCTTTCTTTTTAAAACGCCATCTTTTGACATACAATTTTTTTCTATGACGTAATTGGTTTTTAGACTGATGACGTTTCAACCCTTTTTTTAAATGGCAACCATATTATTTTTTTATCGTTTTTGATAGATCTTTATATCCTCCAAATAGTGATATAAAACAATTGGTATGTTGCATCACAATTTTTTTTAAATGAATATAAATTTAGAAAAAAATAAGAAAACTATTTTTGTACAAAATTAAAATTAAATTAAAAAAAAATACATCTGAAGTTAAATTTATTGTAACAGTTAACGTACATTTTCAAAATGGACCCCACCAACTAACTGACACTGTCCCAGCCGAGTGTAGATGCTTTGCGATCAATAGTAATCTGCGTTATTCGCTCCAGATCAAAACAACAGAAAAAACAACAACAAATAAAGCGGATCGTAAAAAGCACATGTACTCATGTTACTATGCAAAAAATTTACAAAAACAAAAACACGCACTTTTTTGCAAGATATTTCTTTATGACATTCTTTCTTCTTTTTATACAAATTATGAACAACACTAATATTTTGAAATTGTTTCTATGGCGACAACATTGTTGAATTATTTACTTCTATTTTTGACGTTAAATTTCTTAGACATTGCGTAAAAATTGTTCATTTTCGCTAGTATAAAAAATGGCACATTTATCTGAGCGAGAAAGAATCGAAAATTTAATTATGGTTGGGCATGGGGACAGACAAAGAACGCACGCAGAAGCATGCGAATTGTTTAACCATGAACATCCTGATAGACCTCCAATTATCAGGTCTACGGTGACAAAACTAGTTGGAAAGTTTACCGAAACTGGATCCGTAAAAGATCGACCACGGCAAGGTAGATCTCAAGTAGGAGAAGATGTGAAATTAAATGCGCTTCTAGAAGCAGAAGAAAGGCATCATTTAATTTTAATTTTGTACAAAAATCAAATTTTCTTATGTTTTTCTAAATTTATATTATTAAAAAAAAATTGTGATGCAACATACCAATTGTTTTATATCACTATTTAGAGGATATAAAGATCTACCAAAAACGATAAAAAAATAATATGGTTGCCATTTAAAAAAGGGTTGATAACGTCATCACTCTAAAAACCAATGACGTCAGAAAAAAATTGTATGTCAAAAGATGGCGTTTAAAAAAAGAAAGTTTACCTGTCCGAGCGTTTTTCCTAAAAATGTAAAATAATGCGGTTATAAGCTTGGTTCCAAACTTTATGACCACACTGTATATACACTTCGCGACTACTTGATTGACCGCACGTAAGATATTCCAAGAACAAAGTTATTGTACAAAAATATTGAATTTGAAATAGACCATTATACACTTTTTAATATTTTTTGGAAACGACGTTTTAAGACATGATTCCTTTTCCATGAGCGAAATAGCGAGAAGATGGGGACGAACTGACCGTGCGATACGCAATTATCTGAGAGACAAGCAGAATTATGAGAAGAAACGAGGAAGATGAACAGCTCCAGCTGTTGCTACTGCCACTACCGAACGAGAAAGGAGAAACGTAAGAATTGCATGGAGTTCTGCCGGTACTTCACTGCAAATTAGGGATACTGCAGGAATTTCTGCATTTACTAGAACCGTGCACAGAATCTTGAAAAGATCTCCACAAATTTGTCGATTGCGACTGAAGAGAAAACCCCTTTTAAGCTGCCTGACACAGAGATGAGAGAATTAATTTTGCGAGGGAGCATATGACGTGGCAGGAAAGCTGAAGGAAAGTAGTTTTTTCTCTCAAGATGGTAGCGTAGTAATACTATGGAGTGCCGGATCTGTGGATATGGTTTTTGTCGAAGGATTTCTAATTGCACAAAGATATCTTGAACTAATCCAAAATAAAAAAAAAGTAATCCAAAATAAATTGGGCACAAAGCATTACATTTTTCAACACGATAATGCACCAGCGTATAGTGCTCGGATTGTTCAACTATGGTTCTAGGACAACAAAGTTATTTTATTACCTTGGCCACCCTTGTCCACCGACCTTAATATCATAGAGAATGTATGGGTATGGTTGTCCCGAACTCATGGCGTTGGAAGACGGTTTCTGAATAGAAACCAATTAAAAAAAGCAATTCGAGAAGCAATGGACGAACTACCCATTGGAATATATCCAGAATGTACACAATTCTTTATCCAACAGAATGATAGAAGTTGTAAGCGAGAATGGCCGTCATATCCATAATTAAATATAATTTAGATCAACGATTTTTTTGTTTTAGTTTGCTGCGTTTAATCAAATGTTGCACCAGATTTTAAAGTAACAGTTATTAGATATGGAAAATCTAATTAATTTTAAAATCAAGTTTTCAAATCGAATGTGTCAATTACTTATGATTATTAAAAAAAATACTCGACGAACGAAATTAATCAATCCCATAAATAAATATTTACCTGCACATGTGTACTTCACTTTTATCATTACACGATTTTATGAATTTTACATCCCTGCTGTATATAACACGCGGAAAATTTTAATATGAAAAGGTCATTATCACAGCGTGATGGATGTCTATATATATTTTAACAGGTTCGTTCAACATTCATAGCTGACGAATTACGTCCGGACAACCGAGGACTAAACTGCAAAGATTACGCCCGGTACAACGTTATTATTATTCAGGGCACAGACCCCGTATTTGCATGCCTAATTGAAATATCGGTAATTGCATTGAATTCAGACAGTTTCAGCGCGTTACGGCGTCAGTGGAAATACAGGTCAACATCTCGTTACTGCGTCAGTCTATAGGGAGAAATTTTAGTTGATTACTGGATACGTAAGAAGAAATGAAATGAATTGCTACATTCATATTTAGCTAGAGAGCGAGAACATGATTGATGTTTAATATATGGTGTTTCATTTTACATTTAACGAATCTTACATAATTGAAATAGATATGCCTCTCCAAGAATAAAATACTACAGTAACGTACAACTACATATTAAATCAGTAATCTAACGATATAAAATATATCGCTAGTCATAACGAAGAGAATTTATTTCGAGTGTAAAGCTCATAACATTGACCCACACTCAGTTTTTTCTCAATCAAAGGAGTAATTATTAATTACGAACAAACAGTGTTATTAAGTATTAGTAATGACAACAGTAGCGGCCGTGAAACTATTTATAGCACATAACATAAACAATCCACTCCTAGACTAAGAGAGGTTAAAATTAGCAGCAAATTTGTTGTGATAAGCCTACATTCAAAGGTCATTTGATGAAAAACGTATAATAAGCCACACACATTCGAACAAACAATACAAAGTTGTAAAGCTTTAATGTTGGACCCCAGTGTATAATCAAGAAATCGCCTTTATATTTCATTTGTCTACCTATGCATTAGCATTATATATTATACACAATCAAATAGTTATTAAAATTATTATATACTTTGGTTAACAGGAAATAATGAGCAAGTAGCTGTAAGGATTACTAGAATAAGTAAAGCGGTAATCAGCTAATATATACAGGGTGTCTGGTTTTTTAAATTGTCATAAATGTTAAAGCTGTTATCATTGTTTTAAAGTTTATCGTAAAACTTGGATGATCCTAAACGAATGTGGTTGGCAGCCACTTCATTCAAACATAAAAATCGAACATAGACCATTTACAGGTTGTAAGTAAAACTGTCGCAATTATGGAAATGCTGTCAAAGTTAGTTGAATGGCCACTGTGGAGAAAATTGAGAGAAAGAGCAATACGATCAAAATTTTTTGAATATTCTCTTCTATGTTGGTAGATGTGGTATTTTAACTATTGGCCAGTAGTACTGATACATAGGAGTTCACGACTGCTGCGAGGGATGAGTAAATGACGTGGCCACGTTAGAACAAAGAGTTGTACCCGTTACTTTAGCGACGACAGAGCCACGGTGGTAGGTAGTAGTTATAAAAAGTAGTAGTAGTTATAAAAAGCCAACTTAGTGTTGGGATACTGAACATTTGAATTTTATCTAAACAATATGGTATCTAAGGAAATTTGAAACATTTTTTTTTTAATTAAGATCGTCATTATTATTGGCAGAGTAGGTAATCTCAGAAGGGGCATGTGGTAAAGATTGCTGTCGGGAGAGAGACTTGACCAAACTAATATCTTGGAGTAACCATTTTGGCAATACAGCTCCATAAGCCGGTTCTTAATGCTATCGTTGAGGCTGAGAATTCTATCTTTTAAAGCTCGCAACACATTAAGTTTCTTTGGCATGTGATGATTAGAGTAGGACTGGGCGAAGTATCGGTACATCGTCCAGTATTCGATACCAGTAATGGTAACTGGTATCGATTCGCCGATATCTTGAAATCGATATCTAGGTATTGATACCAATACAACGATATCTACGTATCGATACCAACGAACTAGGGTAACAACTACAATATGGTAAAAAATCATTTTTAGACAAATATTTATGGCATTAGTTTTCATATAGGTATTGACTCAAATATTAATGAATGAGGGTAAGTGTAATTATTCGCGTACAATAACAGTAATTGTTATGAAAAAGCCAAGGTATCATAATATTGTACATTTGATACTGTAGATACGTTATTGAAATCAACCTGAAAAAATCTATACCTACAAATCAGTCCTAGGTATCGATACCAAGGTATCGATTAAAGAAGTCAATTCGAGGTATCGATTCAAGGAATCAATTTGAGGTATCGATTCAAGGTATTGATACCAAGGTATCGGTTCCCAAGTATCGATACCCGTCGATACTTAACCGATTCCAGTACTCGGAGTTGATACCGTGCGCGGAATCGATACATCGGTAAGTATCGATACCCCGATTGGTATCGATACCCAATACCAAAAATGTCGTTATCGCCCAGTACTAGATTAGAGTGATAATTCATATGTATGATAATGTGAGTTTAGTGTACCAATCTAGAATCATTTTTTGGGCCGAAGTTTTCTAAACTGTGGTACATAGGAAGGGGATGTATCTGATATTTTCAAGTTCAATTGTGAACTGTATGTGTTGATTGAAACTTTTAAAATAATGTAAGATATTGTCCTCCTCATTCATGGGAATGGAGCATACCAGAGCCTGGACGTACGTGTTTGTGGATGAATGGTAAAGGAAACGGAATTTGAGAAATCACTTGTCAGATAAGATGATCCAAACATATCAGCGCTTGGAAATTAATTTTTCATTCGGTTTCATTTTCATTATATTTGTGAATGGAATAACTTCTAGTATTAGATTAGTATAGCACCGATAGGACTGGAGGTTTATTCTCAGCGTTATGGAAATGTTTAATCACAGCATGAAATTCTCTTTTATCCATATTTAGAAAACAACATAACATGTTTACTTTAAACGAATATAAGAGATAAAGGTCACAACGTTTTTGGCTCTAACTTTTACAGCTGTATTGTAACATATGTTAAATTTGACAGACGACAGACTTGCGTAGATTATCGCGCAATCTCTGTGTTAGTTACCTCAATTATCAAACCACCCTCTTACCTTAATTTTCAATTTCTTGTTCAGTTAACCTATTTTGGGAACTTGCAGGCAATTTCTGTGTGTGTAAGTATATCATAAACCATAATTTCTGTTACAAGGCAAAGAAGGATAGCCACGCATGGAAAATAAAGTTAAAAACACCAATTCCACGCAAAATATTAAAATTGCCGAAAACCGACTTGCATTAGTTAACAAATAAGCGATTCAATAATTACGTTATTGATTCATCTCACGATTAATCTACGGTTGGATATAAAATGTGTATAAAATTAACAATTACGTATAATTGAAAGATTTAAAAAACGAAACCAACACAGTTTAGGGATAATAATAAAAAAACTAAATTAATTTTGCATCAAATAGCGGGGTCCAAAGTTTAATAATAATAATTTTTGTGAAATATTATATTCGTATAAATAATTAAACAATCGGTTACCTAGAATTTATATTTATCATTTTTAAGAATGGTTAAAATTTTACGTTTTTGCGTCGTATGTGTGATAGTATTCTATAGATTTTATTATCTATACTTCCCGGATAATTGATATTGAATTTACTACATACAGCGGCACCGGACATTAAATGGCAATAAATTTGTATTTCGGCCCTTTTCAAGTACTATTTTGTTCATTTGCTGAACTTTCCAGTTATCCAACAAGACAACTGTTTATATATTTAGCTAAACTTACAAAACTACTGTGTGATATCTCGACTCGATGCGCACACAAAGTTTTTGTCATGTTATGGTTTTTCCTAGAATGACAAACTTAATGTGACACTTTGATACATATACAAACTGATTGAGAATAAATCACACTAATGCATGAATAGAACATCTGTTTGTGTGTTATTTCACATACATACATACATAGATACATAATGTTCTTCGTTCTTAGTAAAATAATCCCATAAAAATTTGACAACTTTAACTTTATTTTTAGTTCTAGTTTTGATCTTGTAAAGTGTGCTTACTAAGCAGCAACGAATAGGTATTCCAGATTAACATAGCATCAGAATATAAGCGCAGTAACCTAACAATCTTATGAATAAACTATAAAACTGCCTTGTAGAAAGAGCACACTGAAATAGCAGAATACTATTACGAAGCGGTACGTATGTTCTTGCTTTATTTAATGGGATCTACCTTTTTCTAGCAAAATTGGCTCAACCTTACAGAACACTGTATTTACTTCAGTTTACTTTGTACTTCATAATAGAGAACACCACGACGAGTGATTCAATCATTTACTTTACTATTGCGTCAATTTTCAGCATTTTGGGAACAGTACTTAGAACGCATTATCTTCTCTAGAATCGTTCGAAAAGTAAATCATATCCAATAATAAAACATTAGCTTTAGAGAATTTAATAATAGACATATAATACAACTATGCTTTCCCGAAAAAGTGCGCCATTCTACTAATGAAATAAGTTCTCTTATGTTTCCATTACAAGCTTAAATAGAAATGACGTAATTTTACATTGTGTTTATGTCTTCAAAAAAGAAAAAAACACAGCGCGACAAACCCAAATTACGGTTAAAAATAAATCTGATACACCGCTAAGAAAATAATTAACTAATTCGTGTATAAACTTCTTCATATTTTCGAGAGAATATATTTCTGAGGATTTTATTACAAATGCAATGTGTTGCCCTAAAATACTCGTAGATTTTCCTTAGTTCATTGCAGTTAATAATGACACTTGTACATGCTACTGACATTCAAGTTTGGAGAACCCGTATTCTATAATTAAAATACATAGCTATTATTCATTTCACTTTTATATTGTGATTGATGATTAATTTAGATTCATTCTTTTCATGTTCTACTTAAATGATTAATTCTAAAGAATAATTAAATATTACTATGTGTGTGTTATGATAATGATAGAAGCTCGCGGTTCTCAGAAACGATAGCTCGCGTCTAGACCGCATGTGTTTATTAGTAATTGCAGTACGAGAATTTGCTGGCGGTTAGCATATGTTTCAATCATGGTGGGTCTGGATAATTACAAACGGAACCTCGGGGCATTATTTCAGGTAACAGCATATGGTAGATTACGAAATTAGCTTGGATCTACGGTCATTTTAGTTGAGTAATAATTTTTTGTTACTGTTTCATGTTATGGTTCTTGTATGAGACACTCAACCGATTTATTCTCGCCCAGTTAAATAACGTTTACCTTAATTATACAGTTTTTGAAATGCCTTAGTGCATTATGTATTGCCGCGACTTACAGATATATTGCAATATAATAGACGAGTTCAAAGTATGTAATCTATCTTGTCTAAATATCCTAAAGTACACTTTATACAAGAAATTGTTGGGGCCATACTTATTTGTAACTTCTGAACCCTTTGAATTACCGATTTAAGACTAAAGGTGTGAACTTTAAAATGAAAAAGAACGGTAAAGACTGTATTCTAAAAATATTGCTCTTAAATTACAGATGAAATTAAAATTATGCAAGCAAAAGTAGCGGAAAATGGAACGGTAATAGTAAAGGTTCTCTGGAAAAAATATAATCAGGACGTTAGTTATATATTTTGAACCGAAATTAAGTTGATTTCCAAGACTATACTTCACAATGTTGATTATCTGCCACTGACTTTATAATTACCATTCTCCACTCTTCTACTATTAACAAATCAAAAGAAATAGTGTAGTACTATAATTCCTTATTTCTTACTTTTACAACGCGTGAAGCGTAAATTGCTGGCAAAATCATTTGTCTTTGCAGAGTTTATCAACACAGCTCTAGCTTGAAAATATCTCCGTCAGAAAAGCAGGTCAACAGCTCGCTATAGTAGATGTTACCTGTGGTATTACCGCTTATACCATTCCGCCGTATCGTCCTTCTGTGTTGTGCTGTAGGTATAACCATAAAATATTACCGTAAAGTAAGACGACGACCGCAATACGCCCCGTGTCGCTGTATTTATGCAGATGTAAGTCTCAGTGTGTACTCCTGCTGCCGCTCTCACATCTGCACGTCTCTCCACCATCTATCACGCGCTATCTGTGTGGCGTTTCTTATTTTCCTATTTTTCCTGTTCTCTTTTACCTACTTTTTTTTTACTTCCTTGACGTATCCTCGAGCTATATTTTTACGAAGAGTTTCTTCGGGGATTCTGGAGGTTGTTTTTTTTTCAGCGTCGGTATCTTATTACACCTTATTCTCTTGAGTTATAGACTTTTACTTCTTGTAGTACGCAATGAAATGGCAGTCTGTTCACCTCAAGATGACGGGGAAAGCGTCATAGTAGCCTCATCACCTAAGTTTGATTTCAATAATATCCAAGTCCTTACAAAAGTTTTAGTCGCCCGTCTTTAAAGTGAACGAGATTTGTTAGCAAATAATCGATTACAAGTTCATATAAAAACCAAAAAATACCTTTAATAGGCGCTCATGGTATAGTGTTGGAAATCACCCTGCGAGTGAATGCAATGAAAATAGATCAAGCATTAGAAGCTGACCACGTGGTTATGACCTTCCAGGTCTCGTCAGCGCAACTACGAATGCAAGATCTAATTTCATCGCCGTTCACATTCAACATTTAATTGTATAATACCCCCGACAATGGACTAATTCCAACCTCACTACCCTCTAGTGGGAAGGTGGGAAGTAGTACACCTTAAGGCATTACGCAACCCAAGTCGGTACAGCAGATACCGATCTAGCCGGCATAATTCGTGGATTGCAATTCCCGCTAGATGTCTCGATCTGCTAGCAGTTAATGGTGACTTCCACATACGGCGTACCATTGCGTAACATATGAAAACGCCGAGAAATGCCACAATATGCAAACCAAAAAATACTCATAATAGGCGCTTATGGTAAATTATTGGAAATCACGTACTTGCGCTGACGAGACCTGGAAGGTCGAGACCACGTGATCCGCTTTTAATGCTTGATATATTTTCATTGCATTGACTCGCAAGGTGATTTCCAACAATATACCGTGAGCGCCTATTATAGGTTTTTATATTGTGGTATTTCTCGACGATTTCATACAAGTTCATAGTAAAATAATTTACTGGGTGCCAAATGAGAGGCATACGGTGAATAAATCTCAAATTCAAACAACATCTCAAATTCAAACAATTGGTTTGGTAATCGTTTAGAAACAGCACCAGAAGCTTGTTGAAGACTACAAATTTGCAATCCAAGTAATTTACCTTTTTCTATATTCCTTGCAATTTGTTTTGGACGCACATTAACCACCCAGTCCTCACAGCAATTTCAGGAAAATGGATATTGCATGTTACTAAATAACACGCTCCACACGAACTATTATGGTATCGTGACGGTTAACAACAGCCGCTGGTAGTATGTATCGTCTTATAAAATCATTTTAAAGCTCTTGCCTCTGGAAACACAATATTGTCCTCCACAACTCTTAAACAATATCGCAATTAAAAGTAATTTATTGACATATTGTTGGCTACCATTAGTATTTCGATCTCTCAACCCCAAAATATCTCCATAAATCCTAATTCACATTGAACACATAATAAATGTACTTATGCGAAAAGCGACACTTTTCAAAGGCCCGGAATTCAAATACCCGTTGAAATGTCTAAGAAACCTAGAAACAAAGCGTCGAGATATTTAATATATTTTATACTCAAACCCGAAGAAGTTAATGCAGTCATTTTAAAACGTCGCAGAAAATATAACCTAGTTAACTAATTATGCTAGTTATATTATTTGGTCACCATTTGCTGTGATAGCGCTTTAAAAACGAAATTGCAGCGTTGCTAATTCAATTTATATTCATTTCGTGAAAAGTAATAAAAATTCTGATCTACCATTTCGACTTCAATTTTTTTTTTAAGTTTGCTTTATCTGTAATAGTTTTTTTTTTCTCTATGAACGATAAACATTTTTATTTTTAACTTTATTATTACAAATTTGTAAACACTGACGGCTTTCTTTCCTCAAACAACAAACTATAAATTTGTCTAGATGATTCTATTCTGCATTTGTTTCCATTATTAATCAAGCGCGACAAAATATAAATATTTCTCCTATTCTTTAATGTTTTCCGCTTATAGAGCGGACAGTTCTGAAATAAATACCGCATCAGATGCAGTGGTTAGAGTACCACGTTAACGTTACTAGAACAAGAACATCAAAAGCGTGCAGAATTCTTTGTATTTCATTAGATTAAGAGGCATTGAGGAAAACCTTTAAAAAAAAAACCAATGAAGTCTATATTTATCCCGAGTCACTCGCTTTATCCTGCAACCCTTATACTCCTCGGTTGGATTAATTTAATTGAAAAATTCTTTTGATGTATCTTGTCAATTTTATTTAGTCTTCTTTCCATTTCTCATCGGGTATCCTATCCGTTTTCCTTGTTCTTCTTCCATACCTCTCTTTTCGTTCTCCTCTTCCATATATCCCGAGTTGTTCAACACTCTTATTTTAATCAAGCCTGTTAAGAAAGACGAAAAACAATTGATATTCTATCTTGCAATATTTGCAAGAGGGAAAACGTAATCCTGCTGTGGATTTCGAACATTTATATGGTATATGAGGTTTGAGATATTTAAGAAAGTTAGCCCTAAATAGTACAGATATCTCGGGAAATGTTATCCCTGCCTATGCACTTATGATGGGGAGAACGTGTTGTGTGGACTGTCGTAAATAAGCCGTTTTATTGAAGGCTATATTTCTGGAAATGGCGTTAAGGAATTGCTTTCATTTGGCAAAGTGCTCCGACAGTATTAATATATTATCCTAATTTCCTCCACTTTTTCTAGTTACGGAACTAGCTACAAAGTGTATAGATCCTGAAATAAACAAAGTAGAATTACAGTAAGGATAATGCACTAATATCAATTTCAAATATAGTCCAGAATTCATATCAATATATATGTAATGAAGGAAGTGTCTAAGTTTAATGTCTCCAATTAGATGTTTGTAATTCGTTAGTGAAAGAAATATAAAAAAAATCAGAACATTGAAATTGCTTTCACTGCTTGCAGTCTTAAATACCTACAACTGGTTTGGACTAGTCGAGTTGGTCTCTAAAGAACCTTCCACCTATAATTGTTTGGGAAAATTAAGCCAAATATACAAAATCTTTCCACTGCAAATATTGATGAAAATTTGGAGGAAATTAAATATCACCTCTGCTCTTTGGACTGTACTCAACCTAGTACCACAACAACATATAGCTTGGAGTCTAAACAGGTCTAAGAATGTTGACGTAATGTTACACAGCAGGCAGCAAATTAAAAAAAAGGATATCCCTGATCGGAAGCCCTCTTTGTCATTTCTGAAAGCCAACTTAGAAAGAATTCCAACTGTGGAAGGTAAAGCAAAATACCTTCCTTTAGAATACAACACCCGAGAAAATTCATAAACTAGAGTGAAGGGCATTTACCGATCTTCTTCTGATGCTGTGCTTATCCTAAAAGAATTAGGGCAACATTAAAAACGAGAAAATGAAAACGCTCCTAGATCTTTCAAAAAGAAATTTTTACATTGCTCTGCAAATCAGGTCTCTTCAGCTTCATCACCTCTTCGTTGGAAGAAAATTTACGACCCTTTCAACTTTTTTTCAGTTGAGAAAAGACATGATAGTCAGAGCTAAATCTGGTCAATAAGGGAGATGTAATTCGAAGCCTATATCACGAATTATTTGCATGGCAACCTGCGATTTGTATGCAGCGGCATTGTCCTGCAAAAATAAAACACTTTTGGATAACTTTTCGCGTCTTCTCTCCACCATTTTTTCTCGTAGAGTGGTAGGTAACGTCGAATAATAATCAAAAAATAAATCATGATAGCAATCCCAAAAAACTGAAGCAAGAACTTATTCAGTAGATTTTCGAACAGTAAACTTCTTAGGCATTTGAGAACCAGAATGTGTCCACTGCATCGATAGTTGCCTTGTTTCTGACTCGTAGAAATGTATTTAAGTTTCATCCATAGTAACAATAATACGCTTAAGAAGTCTGCATCATTTTCAAACGGAGCACAGATCGAACGTGATGCTTTCACAGTTGCACGCTTCTGGTCAACATTCATACATTTGGAGATCCGTGGACGCATTCGTATGAAATATTCAGTGTCTCAGATATACGTTTTAGCCTAATTCCGCGGTCTGACAAAATCATATAATGAACTGCATCAAAATTTTCGGGAACGGACACAGATATTACCCTTCCCGATCGGTGTTCATCTTCAATGGAAATTTTCTTTATCTACAGAACAGGTCTAGATTAACTAGATATCAATACATTCTCGTAAAAGTGTTGAATAAAAAAAAATGATCCTAGATATATTCATGCTTATGTATGTACGTATACAAGGGCATTACCGGTTATTGCAGTGGTCTTTTTCGTTTCAAAAAATCACGACAAACAACCCAAGTAAACTGGTTAAATCCCTGATAATAACACGAAGAAAAAAGAACATAATATAAAAGTATCACCTCTCATAACATGGGGTTCATTTTACGTAACAGCATTTTGTTGTAATGAGCGCTCAGTACTAAAGCTGAAAAAACTTACTTTTGGAAATGCGCATTCTTAATTAAATTCGCATCATTTTATTTTCCGGTTACAGGGTGTTATTTTTAAATTAATTATTTTTAATTAGTCCGTATAATTTTCGCAGCGCCTAATATCGCATTTCAGTTATGAGACTTATTATATTATACGAAATTTTTAATTAAAAATTAGCGAAACTGTGTTGTTTTCTTTTTTTGTTCAATACTGCTACACGCTGTGATGACCGCTTAGGGGATACTATTTAGACTAATGAGTAGGTTGGTGAACAAGTCAGATTAAAAAGGGAAAAAGTTTGTGAAAGCGTTGAGATTTCAGCTAATTTTTTTGGCCATGCTAATAAAAGTTTATAATAGGACAATACGCTTACGTGCCTAGACTGGTAAAAGAATTATTGTGTATCATTTCTGCTTGGAATTTGCAGAAGGATATAGTTTATAATCCATGCTTTATTAATACTAAGAAAAAAACCTATAACCAATAAACTTTTATAATGTTGTTGTAGTATCATTTTAGTAACAATTTTTTTCTTTGTTTTCAGGTGAGTGTGTGTCCCTCGACTCGGTACTGCTCGCCTTACGACACATGCCCCCGCTTCACTATGAGCTATTCTCAAGGTTGGTATTCACTGCCTCAGCAAAATTGATTTACCACGTATTTAGTGCATCTTACCAAATGAATTCCATATTCATTTTCAAAAAAGTTGAAGTATTTAAATACAAATAACAGAGCACTGTCCCTGAAAATAATAATTTTTGGAATGAACCTGCACTAACACTAGTATGCTATGCAGAGATGTACATAATTTCCTAATACATATCAGCTACTTCATCTACAGGGATAAAACTACGCACTTTTACCGCAAAATTCATTACAATTATATATTCAAAAGTGTTTTGAGTTCGCACTGTGAAGCTTTAAAGAGTTGAAACCTCACATTTTTGACAAGAAATCTCTGTGTGAGTTGCTCACTGTTATACATACATATGTAATATACCATACTTTTTGGGAACATCATTTCCTAATTTTAATACACTATTTCGTGAGCTCTCTATTATGCCACCTGAAATCCAAAGTACATAGGTCGCCTAATGTCTTTGATAAAAATCCGTTTGGTGTGGTAAAAACACTCACGGAGTTTGCTGTTCATTTGAATGATCTGTATTTCATCTGGCGAAGACAACTTAAAGATAAATAAATTTGTAGTCTATTACCACAATCTGCAATCACATTCAGGGCATTAGCTAAAACCATAGAAAGTCATGTCATATAATCTCACTTGATTTCAGCAACTTTGTTAAGACGACACCTCGTATATACGTTTATATTACAATAGTCACAAATAAAGAGCTAATTTGATATTTCATTTTAATTTAGACTCATTGTCCGTACTCTTTAATACCAATTCCGGAATCCCTTAATTCCGTATTTCGAAAACCTTCACAACCTCTCCAATCTTTCGCTCGCATCACCCCGTCCTAATTCGAAGGGTGCGGCGCCCCGAAAAATCAGAAACCTTGTCGCACGGCAATTTGGTCCGGCTTACTGCCATCACCGTCGACACGCCAAACTGTACGGACCGAACGAACGGTGTGTATCGATCAGGAAATAAGGCAACTACAACTACATACAACACTCTGCTCTACCTTCGGCTAGACCTTCTCTTTTCCCTTTACACCTCCTGCTCTTCTTCCAGTGCGGCTGGTGTAGCACATAGCCCCTCTCTCCCCCTTCATTACGACCGAACACCTTTCGTTTCCGGTTCCTTGTCTCTCCGGCCATTGTGCTCTCTTCTCTCTTCACTAATCGAATTCCGAGCGCCATCTCTGACTCGACCTACACCGCCGCCACCGTTGCGGCCACCCTAATCTACCCCCGTGCCGCATTTTCAACTGTCAAGTAACAGTTTTAATTGATTCGGAACTTCCATACGGGGCCTCCATCTACGGCTGGTTCGGGTCGGCTCCCATCCGAACTCGTTAAACTACCGGGTGTGGTGGGTAGTCGTGTGCAAGCAAAACCCCCCAGGATACACCGGAAGATGAGGTGCGGCCAAAAGAGAGGGAACTACGGTCCGTATTGTACGAAACTATAAAACAAAGTTTCGATTGATTGGTGCAAAAAAAAACTTACGAAATTTACGGATACCTCAACCTCTACTGCTGTTTAAATATTTTCGCAACAAATCTTTGAGATTCGCCATAGGTTGAAGGATCAGCTATAACCTGTTCCTAGCAGAAATTACTTTATATTTTAATATTTATCTAACCAAATGTAATATAGCTAAATTCGCAAAAGGAAACCAAAACATATAAACTGCATTTGTTCTTTTATAAAATATGGCATATACGGGTAGCGAAATAAATGATGGTCTCATAGGTCGAAAGCACTGTGCGTTGAAACAAGCATAGTTGCCAGCACGGAAAATGTATGTATCGTGGAAGGGAGGCGCGGCAAGTGCTGATTGGTAATATTCTATCAGTAGCGATCCAGTATCATGCTCGCCGTTGAGAGTAATGCATGCATAGAATAAAGTATCCTGGTATTCGCTATTCTGATCATATTTATACATTTATTATTAGCAGCTGTATTACTTATTTACTTAAGAAAAATGTTTAAGTTTCACATAATTAAAACTTTTATTTTATACATTGTAGGTATTGCATTTATAGTTACATTTATGACTGTCAATCAGTAATGAAAACGATACTCTGAATAGAAACATGTTACAAACGTTCTCGCATACTGCCTAGCGCAGAATGCTGTGCCGCTGTGGCGGTCGTAAAATATATTTCGTACCACTACTTAATAGCGCTCGATTCTCGAAGAAGCGATGTGGCAACTTTGTTCATATATTAATATAGGATTATATGGAAACATAATGAGTCGATATGAAATTTCCCTATCTGTATGTACAGGCTGTCTCTTTAGTGCGTCCAAGTACCATATATGCCCTTGTAGATATTTTTTCTGAAAAACAATTATACGAAGGTTACTTGAATTGATATGGCGCATGTTCCAAAATTAGTTTCACTTATACAGACTGTTCCATTTTCACTGAACAAAATACAACTTTCTTATTTTAAATACAATGGTATAATTTTTTTCAATGCAATCGATTCTACGCATTATTTGCAAATGTTTTGTGTTAGGGTTCCCTAAGTACTTGGACGCACTAGAGAGACACCCTGTATATCACGGCATGTCAAAATGTTTATGACATAGTTAGGATTTGTCTTGAAGTAAGTTTGCTCATATTTATAAAGGGACTGTATATAAATACGAACTTTTTTGCGATGGTCTCGAAATAAATGGTTACCAAAGCAATATACTACGAATGCATTCCACGTTATGGGTATTACGAGGCTACAAAAATATTAGAGTATTATATAGTATTAGACAAAGTATTGCGCGTTAAACTTCTAAATAACTAAACAACGAGGTGATATGTCCCTACATCCCTTATATGTTATTCTTTTCGCGCAATTAAATTCCCCCAATAAAATCTTAGGACATGTTGGACATTCTTAACTCAGTGAAGTCCACTCTTCTAAGTTCCATTCCACCATTTACAACTAGTTACTGTTTTGACCATTCCACCATTTTGTAAACACTTTTTTGACATATCATGAAATGTAGTTGTACGCATATTATGTAGCTTCCTCCTATGATTTATCCCATTCGCTATTCCGCTTGCTTCCTGTAATCTGTTCAGATTATAACCAGATAGTTATAGTATTGCTGTTTCGTCGAATCCGTTACTAGCAGCTTTTATGAATCTTTCTTGCCTGTTTTTCTGCTGTCATAAACAAACTGATTCTCTTATAAATGCTTTGTCGCATCGTTCGAAATTCAATTTATCTATACATCTTAACTACATGACTCATGAGACGTTTGTTACTGAAAGAAAAGTAAATATTTTAAACTCTAGCATACAAACTTATGGTATTTGCTACTGAGTAGTCTCATTGAATCAAATAACTTTAAAACAATACTCAAACATTTTAAAAACGTACACACGTTTAATAATATCCTACCTTCAGTATGTACAACTGATTTCTCATTCTTAACTTATTTTACATCGGCTCCCAATTCCAATATCTTCAAGTGAATGTTCGCAAATGATGCGGGTTTTCTGAATTTATCGAACTGGTTATCGAATCGCGAAAGCTGTAGTCTGGCAGCCGGTATTGAACTAGATGAATGGAGTAGCAGTGCGTTCGACACTCGCTTTACCAATCCTGTCGCTGATAGATTAGATTTTTACTTATTTGACATTCTATCTCCCTCGCCGAAGGCATTTCAATTCAATGGTCAATCAAAATATCCGATTAGGTGAAATAAAATAAAGGTTCCCCGCTATTCAGTACTGCAACGAAAGCTAAAACGTCAAACGTAAACAAAAATGTTTACTGTGTATGTATGTCTCTACATACATTCCAACTTAAGAAATACATTAGGTTTCTGGTGTAATAATGACTACATTCAAAGGATTTCAATAGACAAAGAGTGTATTTATTAAATTAACATTACATCTACTGGTACTATTAGAATTATAGAATATACGATGAGTACCGTTCGGTGACAGTTAAGTAAGAAGGTACAATAGATATCATTCTTCTTCTGAAATGTTTTCGAACATTGTAGAATAATCAACTAATCTATAATGTTGATATATAATAATTTACTAGCAAAATTAAAAAATTAGTCGAAATAGCATATATGTATAAGTATTTTTAAACTATAATTTTGGAATAGTATACAACATACCATAGATATTGGAAATTGACTAAGAGATAAATGATTGTTAACGGTATCCTTTAGTAAATAAACTCTGTCTAAAGATATGTATATATAAATAATTTCGTCATAAAGTATTCAATCCTAAACAAAGATTTTGAATATTGGGCACTTTAAGAAGATAATTTAAACCATATACCGTACACCCTTCACAAAGATGCGTACAAAAGACTGAAAACGTACATTGGTTGCGATATCCAAGACGTAAGGTTAGTAAATCGCATCCCTGAACAGGACCCATCTACGAATAGGAATTATGTTTTGTGTTAATTTTTAGAATAGAAATTAAGGATTACTATAATGTTTCATTAAGTTAATAACGTAGAGAACAGCAGACCGTTAGTTAGGATTTTTTTGTATTTGTTAGTTTTACTTTAAAAGAGATTCTATTCAAACAGTTCTTGTATTACATTTTACGTATTTTTGGGTTTTATTTTGAAGTGAAATATTTTTGCTTCAAATACCAAACATTTGTACCACCAGATAAAGCATTTATTTGAAAAAATGCGATGCTAAATTATTATATTACATTTACTGATTTGAAACATGATATTTACTTTGATAAAAGGATATGGTATAAGATTTATTAATACAACTGTATACAAAATCTTTCACCTTGGTTGAGTAATGTCAAAACAAAATATTATTATGATTGGTACTACTAATTTAAAATTACCGTAAACACTGATGAACAGCATTTCACTACATTTTTGTATCCATTGACCATTTATTTAATGATTATTAAGCTTAACATAACTGTTAATTAGTTACGGGTACGTTTTACCATAACTACAAATTGAAGATAAAATCCTACTACCTCATAGTATACCACTTTTTCCTACAATGCAGTTGAACATGGAATGAGTATATTGTGCAATTAAAAAAAGGCGGTACTATTGACGCCAGAGCCATTACTACTAAAGACACAGAAAAGTAGAGAACAGGTTGCTGCCAGCAGTGGTCGATGTAGATATAGATATATTTCCATACAGACTAATGCATTAAGTTCCATGAAAATGATACTTATTTTTCCAACATTTATATTTAACACATCCTTTGACAACATGATAGTTGAATACTGCTTAAAATCTTCCCGTTCTGGAGGAATTATTTTATGTAAATCAAATTGTGTAGATCAGAAAAATCCCATTATAGTTCTTACTTTCGAAAAGGAAAAAGTTGTGTCGACTAGATTGCACTTCTCCACTCAAGTCTTATATTAAGTAAAAACAATTTTCTTCTATTCGTCTGATGTTTTCAGTCTGTCATAGTGAATGAATGTATTCCAGATCTATCAATTGTGCATGGGAGAGTACAAATGGCCACCATTTTATCCTTCATTTTACCCTATATTTGATCAATTTATACATAGTATACACTACTCTTCGACTTTCATATAATTTTCTTTCTCACTGATGTGATTGTTCGATGCTCAATAATACAATTGCTTTTTTATAAGTATGATAACTGCTTGCTAACTTGCACAACTGCTCCTTAACTGGTGATGCCCTATTATTATTATTGCAGTTCTCTTCTTCAGATTGTTTCTACTATTGTTGACGCTCTTCTAGCCGGTGATGTTGCTTTAATATTATACTCTTATTTGATAATAGGGTCGATACATAACTAGTTTTGATTTTGCAAATGCAATGAGATGTTTTTAAAAGGACTACCTTAAGGAACCTAGTAGAAATGATTAAATTTAACTCAGCTACATTCATATAGAAAATTTTGAAAGATACATTTTAAACTATCAAAATATGCCTTGTGCGAAAGAGTTGAAACATAGTAGCATGAATGCGATTAAATGCGTGAGAGTCGCATGCGAGAACTAAATCGGCCACCATGGTATCTTTTTAGAATGTACGATTCACTACATTTGTGAATGAGTTAAGTAAAATCAATCTTCAATAAATTTACTTGCTTTACTTTGCCAACATTGTTATGGAACAAACTGCAGCTATATGTGATCACTCTCATAGAATTATTTCAATAACCTCAATGTATTCCTAACCAAACATAAGAGAATAATTTGAAACTGCCTCCGAGAAAGCAACATTCTTCTAATGGAAACTATTTATAGTTCCATTAGCAACAAATTCCTTTTCCCATTTTAATTAATTCCGTAAGCTAGGAGCATCAACGAGAATTTTTCTTGTAAAAGAGTAACCATATGAAAACGGCTTTGAATCTGCTGTAGTAATTTCAGTAGAACTGCAATCTTCAACGTTTTTGTGGTAACTAAACGTTAGACCATACCATCAGTGTACCGTCAAGCTGTACGTACATACATACATACGTGCCAGTTACCTCTGCAGCATGCGAGCGCGCCTCAGGAAACGTTATTCTTGGGCAATCGCGCGGGCCGGAAATTAAATTGAACTTGCATTGCGAATATGTGAATTGCACGGATTTGAGTTGGCGTTTGACGTCTACTCTGACAACTTAGAAAATTCTTAGATGGGAGATGGCGGCATCATACGTGACGTGTGTAACTGCATTGACTTATTCATATGAATGCGGAACTAAGCTGATTTCTGGTGACCAATTCAATTAGTAATCGTGTTAAAAATTGCTGTAATAACGATTTGTACTATAAACTAGTTAGACTATTTTAGAGTTTTGGCAATAAAATGAGGCGATCAAATTTACAAATTGTTTATTTACAGATAATAGAAAAAAAGTTCTCTACCGTGCGCTAAGGGCTAATCAAAAAACTGCTATACTACCGTACATCGGAAAATTACAATAATTAGATTAAATTATTCGGACATTGTTTCTAATTAATTATTGGAATTACATCAAACATTAAATAACAAGGGTTGCATAGCTCAATTAGCATAACAAAATTATATTTAAGCGTAAATCAATACGTACAAAATGTGAAATCACAAACTGCAGAATTAAAACAGAAACCTATCGCAACAATACCCACAAACCAACTTAATTCTGACAGACTTCAAAGTAGCTACTTCCAATAAGATTCTCCTCGTCCACATACTTCACAAGTTATTCTAAACTAGATCTATTAGATGTTACTATAATAAATTTATTAGTGATAATCTATTTCTAACTTCTTTAGATTCTTTTGGGTTTCCTTACTTAAAAAACTCTATTTTTAAAGCACCAATTATCAAAATAGTCGATTTCTGAAACAATACTACGTTGTTCGAGTTTTAGAATAATATTCTGTTTAATAGCAGAACTTTTTTTTATATTTATGAATGTCATTATCGAAAAATTATACGGCGTAGGTTGCCAGAAAATTAGACTATAATATTCCAACTTTCCAATTGAAAACAGTACTCGTAAAGGTCAATGCATGAACATACAGACGACATAATAAAATGTCAATCCCAACCTCTAACACTGATAATTTAATGAAGAACAAGTATTCAACATTACCGTAGAATAAATACCTTACATTATTCCCAAATATTTTAAATATAAAGGTAATTGGTTTGAAGAAGAAAAGTACTCTGCATTTGAGTTTATTTCATAATCTGCTTTATAAAACTTTGATTACTCTTTCCTTGTATAAAACTACTATCTAAATTCTGTTATGAATCTTCAATGCATTTTCATTCGGCTATGATTGAAAAATTTACTAGGAGTATAAGGTAATAAAATTTATTAAAACACTCTTACATAGCTAGTGCACTCTTCAAATGCAAGTTAGTATTGGCTGAAGAATGAGACAGCGGAAAAGGGCACAGAGAACAGAAGATCGTAGATATATCGCAATTGCAGATACCCCAGCAATTTAATGATTGCATTTAAAAATAATAATAATGAAATGTGAATGTCCAGGCGTAGGACAGAATAGAATGAAAACTTGAATGTTCAGGTATACTTAAGAACGTAAGTATCTCATTCAAAACGTAACAGACCGAAGAAAATTTTCTACAGTATCTGTCAATATATTCGTTTGTTATCATACATTTATAATTGATCATTATACATAAGAATGTTGGTATTATTTATCTGAATAACGCTTTTGCTGTTACATATAATTCCAACTCTAATTCTTTGCATATTTATTAAAATTTCTATTGCGTAGCCGGCCAAACAACTCTTTTCAAAAACCAAATTGACGAAAATTTCACATAAAAAGTATTATTCTAGTTGCCACTGCTTTTTAAAAAGTTTGAAACGACAAGTTTTAACAGAAGTTCTAGATCCACTCTTATAAAAAGCCTTTGTTTGTTTCTTGGTTTTCAAGATCTGGCGACACATCCCACCTTCCATAGAATTATTAATGATAAACGTCAAAGGTAATACCAATCTGTCAATACATTGTTCATATCGCCCTGCCTATAGACAAGATTATTTATAGACACATTACTAAAGCAATTGTTAAAACAGGCCACCAGCCAAGAGCGCATTAGTAATATTTCATCATATTTTGCTTTTGTTATCCAACTAAATGATGAAATAATAATACGTCTCTGTTATTGTTGACACCTATATATTCCGGACAGCTCTATTTTTAGAGGAGTTCGTGGATTGTTAATTATAAGTTGGTGAAAAGTGTAACGGATTACTGTCGAATATTGGTTTTAGTGGATTAGTTCTATATAAATTTAATATAAATTATAATCGACTGGATTTCTAAAAATTTAAAAATGGAAGGCGTTTAAGTAAGGAAAAACCTGAATATTGAAATGCCTCATAATACAAATTGACTGATTCAGGAGGACATGTCAATATCTTAGGGATGTATTCAGGGACCTAAAATATATGTTGAAGTTCTTATAAACATGAGTACTAATCTCAACCGTTACAGAAATACAGGAGTAAATATTTTATTATCCGTAAATGTAATAAGGATTGAGAATACCTACTGTAGACCATGTTTATATGTATTTCAGTCCATGCAAATATCAACTTTCTTGAATCAAAATGACATGGAAAAGTTATCATTTGTACTTTTTGATAATTCATTTTGACTTTAAACTGATTTTACTACATTCTCCCATATATACATAACACCAGAAAACAGCAGAGAATAAGACACGCAAGTGCAGACATTTCAGAACATATGTATCTTACTGCGTGTGCGATTCCTCTGCACGAACACAAAAGTGCATTGGGACTGGTGGCCGTCAATTTAAACATCTAATACGATAGCCGTCTGCTTTCTTCAACTGTTTACCTTATGTAAACAATTTGTAGCATTTATTTTCGATTTTTACATTTAACAAACAAACAAAAACACGTTTGCTGATGTAGTACTGACTTTTATTATGTCACAACTTATTGCTTTTTTAGAATTTGATAATGACCTTTGTGTCTTTCTTTATAGTGACAACATTAGCGCCATCGAATGAGCCCCTTCATATGCATAAACTTTCGTTAATACTTTTCTTCATAACACTAATTCTTTCGATGATATTACAGTGTTACACTTTAAATGGTCCATTCTGCGCTGATATGATGTTCGTGATCTTCTTCACTTCTGAAGAAGATGTTCGTGATCTTCTTCAGAAGTGAAGAAGATCACGACAAGATGATCGAAACGTCAAGTACCACAACCTTTCTACACGGCAGAGAACCCGAGAACCGGAGAGCAGCCATCAACAGCGGCCGTGAAAGCCGGAAGACTACTTTATGATGTTCGTTTATAGCTTTTACAACGGAAGCTCAAATCTTGCAGTCGCCGAGTACCAACGTCTTTTTTTGAATCGGAGAGATAGAAGGGTTATCCAAAAAAGTTTTACCACTTCCGGAGAATGGGGTGTATTTCCTAAAGTGGGAATTGTATCTGAGCGGGAATCTGGATTTGGTGTTGAACAAGAAGATACCTATCTTAAACTCAGTCACAAATGATAAGCACAGTTTTCTACAAAATCAATTCAAGGCCTATTAGATGTCCCACTTAATGTACGACAGAACATACCTGTATGTTTACAATATGATGGAGCCCCTGAACACCGCAGTCTACAAGTAAAAAATTTTGTGGACAACATCTTTGCAAACCAATGAATTGGTCGAGGTGATCCGCATAAGTGGCCAGCTGGAATGCTAGACCTTAATCCGCTAGACCTTAATCCGTCTTTGGGGGAGGTTTAAGTCTTTAGTATACGCAACTAAACTAGACACTAGAGATGCATTTCTAGACCATATAATGAATGCAGCAGCGGTTATAAGAAACAATCCGGCAAGTATTAATAGAGCGACCGCAACTATTCATCAGAGAACTGACTTAGAAGGAAATGAGGGTATTTTTGAAAATGATAAAAAGTAACTAGTCCAGTGAATATTGCTTACCCCTTTATTTCTGTAACGGTTGAGAATAGGGCCCATGTTTATTAGACCTTCTACGTTTATTTTACGTCCATGAATACGTACCTAAAATACTGACATATCCTCCTGAATTAGACTGTATACATATAATTGGAAAATCTCTAGTGTGTCACCCAGTCTATATATAAACCTCCCTAAATCAGCATTACAGCTCCTGTATCCAACCACTACAATTAAATTTAAAGAAGAAAGTGGTAAATAAAATTCCATTGAAGCTATGTAAACGAAATTATTGAATGAACGCATTAATATGATCATATTAATTAACCACACTAGATAGTTTCTGATTAGCATGTTCGTCTATTCAGTTGTAATCGGACATACCACAAAAATATGCTACAGCACATACTGTTATATTTGTCGAGACAGTTTTCTCCACTAACTTTTTATTAAATAAATTTCGAGTATGTCCAGACCCTGCGCTACATTATTTGCCCTTTCGACCTGAATTATGTGCTCTTCTTAAACTCTTTAGATCGTTAAAGAAGTTGATCACTTCCTCAGGTTCAGTCCCTGATTTTATGGTATCACAAACCGCGTTAGCCATCTTTTTTGCCGTTTTGTTGTTTAATGGTCTATAACTCGCAGATTTTACATCTAATTGTCTATATTATGGATTTCCACTAAGAATTAACAGAATAGTAGCTTGTAGAAGTGCTTCTCTGTAACTATTATGGGAGGCAGAACAGGATGAACAGTCGTGGTTACTAGATTATCTGCAAAAAATGTTTTTCTTTGTAGGATTGAAAAGTTGTCAATGACATCATTCAATTTGGTGATTCTACCAAAAGCGTCAGGTTTGTCCCAGATATGATATAGTTATAGCCAAAAACATGATCTTTGAAAAACTACTAATTTTTTATTTG
The DNA here is from genome assembly GCA_023690525.1 of Holotrichia oblita. Taxonomy (NCBI): domain Eukaryota; kingdom Metazoa; phylum Arthropoda; class Insecta; order Coleoptera; family Scarabaeidae; genus Holotrichia; species Holotrichia oblita. Next base: position 37,164,184 of record CM043018.1, on the reverse strand, counting down.
GGTCAATGGAATAGCAATACTGATACAAGACAAGACAAAAATTGCTATCTGTATGATCCAAATACAAAATTAACATTTTTTAAAACATCTTATTCTAGGCTATGGCAAAGTCTTACAGCCTCAATCCAATTACTGCAGTAGTTTTTGTTTGTACAAAAGGAACATCAGTATGCCTTGGCAATAAGAGTATGCTGCGGATATTATATGATATTTTTAAATATGTGTGTAATCATAAATTATCTAGACTTTACTATTTATATTAATTTCTGTTGATAATGCGTATGTATTAAACAACATTTTTATTGTTATTACACAATTAGGTGAATAAAATAACGGAATGGTTATAAAAGTATTATTACATGTGATTTTTTCTCTCGTTAGTTCTACTGTTCCGCTAGAAATTAACTTGTCTACTATTATGTCATTAAATAACACACGCGTATATTTTAAAATTGTTCCCTCTTTCCCAACGAAATACAAAAACGAAGCAATCCGAGCTTTTCACTCTGGCAAATTTAAAAATGAATCGCGACCATTTTCCGTGAGTTAAATATTAAACAGAGTTTAGGTCGTTGCATCCGTGCTTAAATTAGGTACAATTAGTACTTGACAACGAGTTCATTAAGCACAACTAGTCAGCCAACTCCGTCAGACGAATCATAGACACAACTAGAGTGGCATACGGACAACAAAAGAAGAGAAAAAGCTAAACGTAAAATGTACATTGGCGAGAAGAAAAACGAACAAAACGAACAATTCACTACATTCGAAACAAAAATCATCCGAGTCACGTTAATTATGACCGCAATAAACACTCCAACGTCGAATGCATTCGTAAAATAGAAATTCAAGCAAGCGTTTATGTGCTGTGTTGCGCTATGTTCTGTTATGGTCCGATAGGTCCCAGTCGTTCAGTTATGAATTTCCAAATGATTCGGTCGTTTGGCAAATGAATGCTTTTTTAGTCGTCGCCACGCTACGATTCGCTGTGTTCAGATTCAAAAAAAAAACTTAAATAAGCTAGGGGCCAACATGTGCGTAGTCTAGATCAGCATGGTTGACAAAAAATGGTTCGATTGTTGTCCGATTTTTTGTAGGCTTCATTTGTGCAATAGATCACATACTGTGGCCTATAGAGAGAAATTTGACTGACTACTACCATTAGCGCTATATTGTGTAGGACAGAATATACTAGAATTTCACTGGTACTGTCACTGTAACCCTTTTACAGTTAAAGTGAACAATTCCTTTATGAAAACCCCCATTTCAGCATCTAGTTGAAGTAGCTATTAAATACAGTATGCATCGAAAAGGCCTGAGGACTATAGTCACCATGCTACTATAAATTCATCTTGTTTACAATATTACCAATACTCTATTGTTAATGTTTTTCCTTTATTTGTTTTATTTCCATATAAATATAGTAATATCAGCCAAAGATGTCATTTAATAATTAGCATAACTAAATACACATGTCGTATTTGTTTCTGTACCTTTTTTATATGAAAAAAAAAGAAATTGAATATAAAGTAAAAAAGAATGACGGCGAGGGATCAGATTTACACATTTCTATAGAGAGTATAGACGGAAGTATATACAACATATTTATGTATATCGTATATATGAACTTCTATGTATACTAACAATAAACATTCATACTTTACTCACGTTTAACTAACTCGGCTGGAAATACTTTAATCTGAACACCTTATCTTAACAAGAACTTTTTGAATGTATGTTAATGAAAGCTACAACTATTAATTGAGTTAACTAATAAAAACTACAAATTGAACCATTTTGAAAGCCGACTAAATAGACTAGAATTTTAGAGAAGAATCGTCCAAATATAAAAATAAACATCTATTCTGCATTACATTACAGAAAGTTAGGTGTATTGACATTTTAATCTATTTTTAAAAACTTCTAACGACCCATACTGTGACATACACAAATTTAATAAATTCCAAGGCATAAAGAATCTTATAATATGAAAAGTTCTGCTTGTGTGCAAACAGGGCCAAATTTAAATTAGTTTTTAAGTGAAACTCGCAACTTTTTTACGTCCTCAAGAACGGAAAACGTAAAAAAGATATCTTAGCCTCATCTTAATATGAGAGAAGAAAAACAAAAAAAAAACGAAGACGCCACCGAGATTCCAAATTTTTTCGTCGCCAACGTGATATATAAATTTATTCCGTACCTCGCCCACTTGGTGGTTAGAGGATGGGTAACGCAGACGCGACTCGCATAATTTAGCATTAAGGTGCACCACTGCGGTGGCTATATATCCAAATGACCACATCAAGTCGTTCCAAGTCTTAAAAAGTATAATCTGCGGTAAAGAAACAAACACCAGTGTAATGATGAACGAAGACATTGGCTGCTAAAAATAAAGGAATACCTGTGGGAGCAACGAAAAGAAAAACGAATCAAGAAATACGTGAAGATTCCGCGTGGATTCCCTTAGATAGCATGCGTCTTATTTTTTGTCATCTCCTAAGTTAAGAAATATGACAGACATAAAATTAGCAAAACTGCCATCCGCTTGTAAGATGTAGAATTTTCATTTTAAAAAGAACAGTGTGTAACATAGCCTTAAGACACTAAATATAACCTGGGAATGTTTGTATTATATTTTTGGAGTTTATAAACAGATAAATTAATTCCCTTTACAATTAATAGAGAAATACTGACGAAAATATACGCTCCCGTTTTATTTACTTTTAGTTAAGAATCTCACCACTTACATATTTAGAAAATTTCACAAAAATTGAAGTTTAAACAAAGATGTACTCGAGATATAGCATAATATTTGTAAAAAATGTTAATCAAAAGGTTATTTATTTAATCATCAAAAAATAAATATAAAACTCTACAATAAAAAATCAGATCTAATTGAAATATGCAATATACAGTAATTTAGTTTGTGAAACCACTTAGACTAAAGGCAAAGTATATGTGTATAACTCACTCAACTTACAAAAGCTATCACTCCAAAACTTAAGGTTATCATAATAAATATTTCTCAAAAAAGGTTGAAATTTTGGCGAAATGGACAATAAATAACCTTCAATATTTTGTAGATTAGGCGTGTATAAGAAATATTGAAGGATATTATTGATGTGGTTGGTGACGATGTGTTGTGCCTTTGCATTCAGTAGATACACTTTATAATAAATTTATGCAATATAATTGTGATAACATTATTTATTTAACTCAAATATGAATCTTGCTAAACTGAGCTAAAGCTTTCTTTGGAAATAAAATATTTTGTTATACTAAAGAACCATTTATCCTATATACTCGTATTTCTTTCATTCTTTTAGATATATCTTTAATGTACATTTTATCATTGAAAGAATTTTCTTCCTGGTGGTCTATGTTATCTCTAGATCCGAAAAGTAGGTCCTGATCATATTATTTTACGAGTCATTTAGGTACAAATAGTCTATCTACTAGAGCCGCTTTGTAGAATCAATTCTAGAATCCTTCCTTTCCTGTTATTTATGTTTAGTTACGCTAGTGTAAGGTGTTCCACTGGTATGCATTTTTTATCAAACAGCATCTTTTCAGACAGTTTTCAGAGGGAATTGTTGTTTCGGTAGTACTTCACTAAAGGATACGCATGTTTTGCGTTTTATTTGTTAATCCTCAATATAACTCTTTTTGCTATCGGAACTCCATTCGCATTTGTTCTCTCTCCAACTTTGGGCTTATCGTCTCCATCGCCCCCTCGTCATCATGTTGTGTTTGTTCTTCAATTTTTTTTATCATTTATTTTTTGATTTATTCTTTCTACTGCTTTTAATTTTTCGCGTGTATTTTGCCAGTTATTTTTTCGTTCCATATCTTTTGCGTATGTAGTTTCCAGTTTCAATTTCAGCTACAGAATATTTTAAATGTTTTTCAGACCTAGATATAGGCAAATCAATTTCTCTGATATTAGTATTAAGGCTATTTCTAGCAATACCACCTCCACAGAACCCGTTGCGGCAAACACAATTAATTAATTATTGATTGTAAAAACCTGAATCTCCTTATAAGTCAGCCAATGCAAAATATATGTGGAGAAACACCATTCAAAACTACATCTAGAGGAAGATACTTGCTCCGCAAACTTTTCGCCTTTAAAAACACAAACTAAAATTAGGATTAATAACTCTATCTGAGTCAGAAGCAATATCATAAAAATTACTTTGTTTAGGAAAACCAGCGTTACAATTACCTGCACTAACCTTATTACTTCGTAAATATTAATTTTGTGTTCCGCAAAGATCTAAACCTTTTAATTACATTTTTCGGTCAGAAACTACTGCTATAGATAACATCTTTCAGGCTAACTCTAAAACTAGAATTGTAACCTTTTGAGTCCAGTTTCATCACACTAAATTTATGATCCGGGGACTACCTTTCGAAATATAATTTAACCTAATTCGTCGTTACCTCAGGTTTGCAGCGGCCAACATAGATCCACAACCGACTATCAGCCGATGTGAAATCCACCTGCGCCGTTGAATTAGACCCCACCACAATTTTAAACGATCTCTTCTGATTAGCGTGTGGACCATCAACTGCATTTTTACGTTGTCGGACAACGAAAAATTACTTTCAGTTACCGTTTCTGTAGACGAAGATGGCATATTTAAACTAGGATTAGGATTAGCAACGATGTCATGATTGGTTTCAGCTTTCAATTTGACTCTTAAATTACAAATTTCAACTTTTAGAAGAGAAATTTCTTAGATTAAAGGAGTCACGCTCTTCAGCATCGCTTCACTAATTAACTTCACCAACTCGTTGATCTCTTAAACCCTTAGGTGTGAGTAACATGTTGTCAACGAAACTCACTTCTGCGGTCTCTACTTTCTGAAATTTTTGCTAACCTACTCTAAATCCTTACTCTTTCTCTTTAGTTTCTCTGGATTACAACTGTAACTTCCAATCATCTTACTTTTAACTGGTGTGGACTTCTTGTCTTACACCTTCAGTTGTTATGTAATCTTTAGTTCTTTTGTTTAAGCTCTTTATGCATGAGATTATGCACTTTTTCGTCCTATTTGAAATATTATTCGCGTAAAAGCGTTTTTCTCAATTAATTTAGAGCTATCGAAGAACCGCTTTGTCTCCATAAATCGAAAAAAAGACAAACACTGAGAGTGTATACATTTAATTAAGCGGTTTCGTTTTATGGAATATAAAGACTACGTTCTTTCAGCTGATCATCTGAGCTAAGATATGGGAAAAGTATTATTAGTGGCATTGGATTGATTAATAAAGCACGGCAGCAAAATGTCCAACAGGTGCTTTCAACTTAGACATGAAAAGTAGGTAAATATTTTTTGAACTGCAAATTTAGATCATGTTAATCAAAAATACTACCCTTAGCTTTTTATATGATCGATAGCTGTATATACAAAATTGTATTTAAAATGAATCGCCAGTACGGATCTATTGAGATGCTAGTAGCCAATGGTAGTTTCCTTCTATCATATAAATCTGCTCCAGAGCTTTGTTGCTTAAACTTTCCTTACACATGGTACGTGAGATTTCTCTATTGTCTTTCAGTTTAGTACCTCTAAACTGCAAGCAGTAATAAATCGAATATATGTACATCGGATTGCGATTCATTCTATTGATGATATACCAGGCGGATAATACTATTTCATGTACATATGTTCCAGATCGAAATTGTAGATATTGGACACAATAAAATGTACTCGTAAAGGAATTCCCTACGTTACTATATACAAAACTTTAGACAACTTTAAAAGTTGAATCTTAGTTCTGTTGTTATTTACATATAACTATTGTTAGAGCTGAATACAAAATATATAAGCAAGAGTAATGATAAATTGGGTTAACAGTGCCATGAGAGGTTTACCGTAGTAAAGTTAAAGTAAAAGTTCGTAATTTAGAGGGAATAAGATAATTCAAGATTTATTAAGGTTCTATCAAATTCTTATTTAGTTTAATTTGAAACTTATGAACGTAATATTTGCGAACCGTCATACAACCGAACACAATGTCGAATCATAATCCATTTCTAGCCGGAGCAAAAACAGGGACGGGTAACCAAACAGCGGGAAATCACGAACCGGAGCAACCAGCGTTCGATGGCGTTACTGTCTCATACATTATGGAAATCGTTGTGTGGAGTCGACAAAGATAGTTCCGTCACATATATAAACATAATCCATTTTACGAGCGAGATTCCCCGGTAGTTCTATGTCCAAAGGGGATACACTTGTACGTTGGTCGTAAAGAATTCACTTTATTATAAACTCGCGGCAATTTACATACATATTCGGAAAAATAAGTTTTATTTTTACCCCCGTTGTAGGGCACCTAAAGCATTCCGGATAGTATACGCGTAACAGTGCTCCCACAGTACAGAAAAACAAAAAAAACGAAATAGCGTACACAAACGTCATAGTTTATATCGCCGATAAAATCTGGCAAAATCCGGAGCGCAAACATTATGCAAATGCACGCAGAACTTTTCCGTTTTGCACGCGCGTTTCCGCATTCGGACAGAGATACGTATGGACGTAAATGTACAAATTAAATTGGAAAAAAGGAGAGGTTATTTTTAAATGCGGCCGCCTATATATGCCTACATGGAATTTTATCGTGCGATTTACTTATTTCTCCGTTTTTCGCAAGATTTTGGTTTCCCGTAAACGTAAAAAAAACGCAAAGGAATTTAAAACATATTCCGAAATATTTATATTTATCAGTGCCATTTAAGAGAAATACTCGTACATTTTCATACAATTTAATTAAATAGTATACCAGGTTTCTCAGAAGCTAAAGTTCACCTGCCACAAATTAGACGTTAAAAAATCATTAAAGAGGGTTTATTTAAAATATCAAGGAACTATCTCTATTATTAAGTCTGCGCCAGAATTACGATCGAAACCACTCCTCATCAATGGCGCAAGCTGTTACCAGCCTTTACATTTGATGTAGTAGATAATGTTGCCTTATATAAATCTACTCAAGTAAATGAAATGATTGTATAAACAAATATATCTTAGGTGCTAGATGTTTAACTCGAAGATATCACAACTTCTTAGTTACTTAAAAGATTTTGCCGAAACTTTTGAAAGTAAAACCTTGCTGTTCAAATCTGATTGGTCAAAATGAAAACGACTTTCTAATAGCAGTCATACCTTGTTCTGAAAGAACCTATTAATAAAGTCATGTCAGACATAATTAAAACAAATTTACAATTTTTGTTGAGACTACTTGTGACGATGTCCTGCTTTAGTGAGTCTAAAAACGTATTTCACTACAATACACTTGCATCGACCTTTCTTATCTAAAATTTCTAAACATACACGACGCAAAAAGCTGTAAATCGATATACTTAGAATGTCAGCCTGTAACGAAGAGGGTAACATGAAAGTGTAAGGAGAAATAACTAAGTTCAGACATGCGATATTCGAGCTTGCTTGTTTATTTTCGATGTTATTTTAAATTAAAAAGTACTTTGTATTCACGGAGAGATATTTAATAATTTGCAGGCGTTCGTACGGGGGCTACTTAATGTGAGCGTCGGAGGAATTGTAGGACTGCCTCGCGCCCGGATAATCAATGGCCCAATTAACATACGTAATTGCGTTCCTTAACGGCGAGTATTAATTCAGAGATTAATAATGACGTCCTATAAAGGGCTTAACATGCTCGATTCGGATCTCATCACGCAACCATTACTGCAGTCACCGTTTCCTTGAACATAACATCGGGCGTCGGCTTCCAGAGGAAACTGTGTCAGTGAGTATTATATGTGCAAGAACAGCCCTTTCTAGGTTTATCAGCGTGGGTTTTTCCGATGAAAATATTATATATTACAGCGATACATTATCGAGTACTGAACATGGACTCACGCTGAGTGCAACGTGCTGAATTGTACTAATTTCATTTACCTTCGTACATAATGTAATAAAAGCAATAAATTATTTCCGAGTTTTTATAAAGCGTACTGATCTCGTATTCCAAGACCCAAGTGTTTATAAATAGATGTATCTGATCGATATCACTCTATTTGAGATACGTTAACTGGCATGTTTCAAAAACCGGGACAACATAATCGTAGAAATAAGAATAATAAAGTAAACAAAACTTGAGAGTTTGATCACAAAGTTGGACTACTGCTATAGAACTTGACTGTAGAGAGTATCAATTTTCTCTTTCAATCTTTTACAAAATTGATGAAATTTAGCAGACTTGTGAAGATGCTGATTGTTTTTAAAGAATGAGGACATCTTTGTAATGTAAAGCTGGACAAAAATAATCCTTGATTGTTTCCAAAAGACTAGCTGAAAGTTGTGTGTGGTTATACTTTATATTTGGACAATCTTCACTGACCCATTGCAGGTTCTCTAAGTTTGTTTCTTAATATTGGTGACATGTCCAAATCTTATCTTCCATTATCACTATCTTAGAGAATAAATTAGCATCTTTCAAAACTATCAAATAGGTTTAAGAAATTAGTTAAACATTACACATTCAAAATCCAGTCTTACATCATTTGTAATAGATTAATAATCTTAGCAAAACTTAAATTGGCCTGCAAAAGTCACGTCTTGTAAAATTTGTATTTTAATATGTTATTTTTATGCACTAACACACTCGTGCTCTTATTTACACAGCAAGAATGATCATCTCATCAAAATAACTTGCCAACACATTTGATGATTCTCGGCTATATTTAAGATATAGGGATACAAATATCACTGACTAGAATAGTCCTGAAAAACGTCTGGTGTTTAGGTAACCGTAGAGTGGCCGCTTTGAATGCACACAATGGGAAGCTGTCCGACTTAAGTATACCAGAGGAACTGGAGAAGTTTTCAATGTTACCAGTATGGTGATAAACTTAACGGCATCAAAAGAGAAATGGTTAGCTGCATACAGCGCTATACACACAAGACCGTAGCCTGTGGAAGGCGGACACACACAGTGCATTGAAGTAATGTGAAAACGGTACTAGTGCAGAGTGCAAGATCATGAAGGGGGGTTTTTAGTCGGTAGAAATCCGTCACTACCTGCGAATGCCATCAGAGTAGGTGTCTTATCAAAGATTTTCTCCTCTTTAAAAAAAAGATGGCATAACTTGAAGTCTATCACAAATATATATGAAAATCGAAATTTTATGAAAATTCCGTGTATTCTACACTAGACAGTTTTTTTGTATTTTGTAAGGAGATGGAAGAAGAGAGAATTTTGTATTGAAGGTAACTTGCATTTTTAACCAGGAATAAAAACAATAAATTAAAATTATTCTGCTACCCCTGAACAAAATTTAGCAAATGTGGTCTTATTAGAAAGAATTTTGCTCGACCTATAGTTTAAAAAAATAATATTACTGTTTCTGTTACCGCTAGAGGGTGTTAAGGAAATTTAAATATATAAATTTTGTTCTTTTTAGAAGGAACAGTGCATGGACTGGCCAAGAAAATAAACTATCATAGCCTTTTTAAGAAAGGGCTATGATAGGCTAAGGCCTATTGCTGGTGATTGAAACTCTAATTGACGTAATTCTTCCTGACACTTGCTGCCGCTGCTAGAGAGAGTTTGGGAAATTTAAATAAAACACATTTCGTTAGTAATTCGCAACTATATGTTTTCCAATAAACATTTCTACGTAAATATCCAGTGAAGACTGCAGTTCTATGAACTCGTCGTAGAGTGACGATTCAGTTTTGAGCCGTCACTGATATTGACTTTATTATGCCGTTTCCTTTTTGTTGTAAAAATAATAACGGTATATTTGAAATAAACAATGCAGCAGTTTATTTCAAATATACCGTTATTATTTTTACTAAAATCCTAAGCTTTCAATTCTCTAGCACTAACAGAACTTATACACTAAACCAATACACTGTATATTTCTCCGGAAAAAGACTGGACTTGTATAGTAGGTGACCACTCTCACAAATATCGTTTGAATAAGCCTCGTATCGTTTGAATGTGAATTTCCATTTAAACTTAGATTAGTATATGTTGGGATCATTCAAACGTTTTCCCGTAACAAACAATATCTGCATAAACGATCCGCTTAGCTGGACGAACTTTAATTGAAATAATACACGTTGTGTCGTCTCACCCGTAGTTCACAGCTATACCCTACCATATACACAAACACTAACGCACACGTACAAACCCTAGACACATATACATGTTTCTATCCTGTTTTCCGTTGATAATAACGTCGCATCTGCAAATTTCGGTTAATATTGCAACCCCCCTCGCTATATACTAAAACATTTGCCCTTCGCAAACCAATTCCAGGTCGACGCTGGTGCTACCATCGTAGCTAGCGGAACGGAGTACTACGCGGGAGGAGGAATAGGTGCCTAGGTTATAAATTAAAACTGTTCGCGCGCTCCGCCGACGCTCCCTTCCATACACCAACCCCCTCGTTGGGGATAGCGCGAACGAGAGAGAGGGCGCTGATGCCAGACTCCCAGTTTTACGACCCCCTCGATGACGTCAACCAATATGCATGCAGATCGTCGTCGTCGCGGTAGTCAGCGAAGCATGCGAGCTCATTTCACGTGATTAATGTTTGATTAATTACTGGCGCACGCTTTAAATCCAACCATGCCTAACTGCACCGCTGCCACCTTGAATAGGCCGGGAAGTCGTTATTTCTAGCCTCCTTAGTGATCGTTATATATGGCAGGCGCTTCGCCTATTCGCAGGGCTAGATTCTATTCGAACCCGTTATCTGATATTCTGCTGGGTGGTTAAAATGCTTCGTGAGAAAAGTGTCGACAGAATTTTTAATCGCGTCTGAGTAGTTTTGGCATAATGAGAACCGCGATGTAGGTCAATATTTGGATCAGTATTTTGAAACAAAGCTGTTTTAGAATACATCTTTCATATACATAATCTAGCGAATGTAATAATAATAAAGACAAAATAAATGATAAATCTGTGCTCGAGAATCACCCTATTGCATATTATTAATATCTATGGGGTCATTCACTAAAGACGTCCATTAGAAGTTTTTGAAGTTTCGGTGAATTCTAAAAATTTCACACTCTCAGACTCATGCAATATTAGTCATCGCAAAGGACCAACAGAAAGTATACACAGTTTACAGCGCACGCTCTATTAAAATTGCAATATTATATAGAATATTTAAAATAAAATCAGAAAGTTTAAAACTTCGCTACTGAAAAACTTGCCTCTTTTAATGGAATGCCTAGTGTACCGGGTGGCCAACTAAGAATGTCGCTCGGCCATATCTCAGGTATAGAGTACAGCGTTGGGAAAAAAATGTTACTGACTAAAGTGACCCCGAGAAACATCTGGAAATTATTTGGAAAAGCGTAAGATGACCGCTGATCACCGAAAATGTTAATTCTTATTTTACGCAAAATTTACCAATTTAAAGTCTATCATAAATATGAAAATCGGAATCTACTGAAAGTTTTGCATGTTTTAGATACGACAACATTTTTGTATTTTGTGAAATAAGAGGAGAGGAGGACGGAAAACGTTGTATTGAAGGAATGCTATAACTCCGGTTCTGTTGAACCGAATTTTTCAATCTTAGTCTCGTTGAAAACAGCATTACTCCTTCAATCTAATGCTTATAAATTGGAACCAATATAATAAGTGACGTGCATGGTTAAGGGCGCTGTTTAATTTTTTTCGGAAATTTTGTTTTTTCTCGAAAATATGAAATGGAAAGATACATTTTTGACAACAAATTAAAAAAGTAGACTAAATTACCAATAAATCAGCGAAAACCGGGTATCGCTATCTTTTACCAATCCGAAGATATCTTCAGAAATGTGTAAGTGGTAAAAATTTCTTCTATAAATTTATTTTTATTCTGCTTCCCGTGAAGGGAATTTAGCAAATTTAGTCGTATTAGGAAGGATTTCTATTGTCCTATGTTTAGTAATTGAAGCTGTTTAATTTTATCTTCTCCGTCACGTCTAGAGGGCGATAAAGAAATTTAAATATAATACGTAAGTTTTATAATTTTTGAAAAGAACAGTGCGTGGAATGCTTGGCGGCCAAAAAAATAGACTATGTGCATTTTCCTAGACCTACTGCTAGTGATTCAAATTGATGAATATTGTTCTTACGTCTGTCACCGCAAGAAGGCGATAAAGAGAACAGAATAGAAGACAAGTCGCTAGCAATTTGCAACAATATGCTTTTCAATATGATGAGTATGCTATGCATTTCTTCGTAAATGTTCGTAATTTTCTAGCCGCTAATAGGTGGATGTAACACGCCAGTCTATTTCCATGGCCCATCAGGAGTCCAAATTCGACTTGTTTCGATTTTTATTTCTGGGGGCGAAAAAAAAATCTTATTTTTGCAACGCGATCTACCGCTCGTAACAACTTGATTGTGGGAATGGGAAATATCGTTCAAAATATTCCTAAGACTCTCACTCGTTGTGGAGTGAAAGTTTGCATCGAGAATAATAGGAGACAACTTCAAGATTTAGGCCGCCACTAATATTAACTTTATTCTGCTGTTTCTTCTTTTGTTGTTTTTCTGCATTGTTTATTTGAATACCGTTGTACTTTCCACTAAAATATTAAGCTTTCAATTCATTATTTTATGGTATGAGCATAAATATAACCTTCCACGCACTGTTCTTTTCAAACATCATAACATTTAAATATTTAAATTTTTTTAACGCTCTCTAGCGGTAATGGACAAAACAATACTAAACAGTTTGAATCACGAAACATAGGTCAATGAAAATCCTTTCTAATAAGACCAAATTTGCTAAATTTCGTTCACGGGAAGCAGAATAATTTAAATTAGTAGAAAAAAAAATTTACCATCCACACGTTTTTGAAAATATCTTCGGATTGGAAGATAGCGATACCCGGTTTGCGCAGATTTGTTTGTAATTCAGCCTACTTTTTTAGTTTGTTGTGAAAAATGTATGTTTTCATTTAATATTTTCGAGAAAAAACAAAATTTCCGAAAAAAATTAAACAGCGTCCTTTAGCATGCATGTCACTTATTAGATTGGTGTAAGCATTAGATTGGAGGAGTAATACTGCTTTCAACGAGACTAAGTTTGTAAAATTCGGTTCCACAAAATCTAAGTTATAAGCGTTCCTTCAAGTTTCCCTTCCTCGCCTCCCGTTATTTGACAAAATAAAAAAAGCTTTCTGATGTAAAATATGCAAAATTTTTAGTAGATTCCGATTTTCATATTTATGGTAGACCTTAAGTTGGTAAATTTTGCGTAAAATAAGAATTAAAAGTTTTGGTGATCAGCTACGCTCTCTAGCGGTCATCCTAGGCTTTTCCAAATAATTGCCGGATGTTTCTCGGGGTCACTTTAATCACAAATATTTTTTCCCAAAGCTGTACTGTAAACCGTTCCTGAAATATGGCTGAGCGACATTCTTAGTTGGCCACCCGATACGAGAGTTCCCTCCCTCGCCATATGATCCTCACACTATTAATTGTGAAGGCAGTAAATCTGCGCTTAACAGATGTACTGCCATCTCTATGCTGTTGATAGTATGATCAAACTATAGGTACTAATAATTGCTAGTAGCAGGTTGCATTTACTAATGATATCATGTAAAATTCAATTGCCTACCCACCATTACGTCAAGATCTCTCATTTCAGTGTATGTTACGCTACGGTAATCGTTTTCAGATAGTAACAATGTAGTTTGATGCTCGAACCTTGAAGAACTCCCTGAAGGACGCCAATATTGCATTTAGAACTCCATATTGGTATCATCCTAGTAAATATGGCTCAAAAGATTCAATATATTTCCAAAAAGTCAAAAATATCTTAGCTACTTAATTAGTGAAACTAACTTTACTATATCAAAAGTCTTAGAAAAATCAGCATATATTGCAGTTACTTGCAGCTTACTATCAATTGCAGTTGATATAACATTAGTACAATAAGAAGTTGGTCACACTAAAACATTTGGGCAAGAATCCAAACAAAATAGCTAAATTATAGTGCAAGAGATGAGCATTAAATATAGATACCTTAGGAAATATTGATGCATTACTTAAGATAGAATAATTAATCACGTAACTTTTATTATCCCATTTGAAAATGAGTGCCACATGGGTATACTTCCAAGGGAAGGATAGTAAATTCTACACGCACATCTTATGATAAAAATGGTATTACCCCAGCAGGATTTTGTCTCCAAGCTATCGAGACTGCCACATTCAAACAAAATGGACCAAACACAAATACCTACGCTTTCGTTAACCAGGCGTAGAAGCGGGTGATAGTGATGAAAAAGGCCAAATTCAAATTAATAGTTACGACAGAATTATTATTTTAAAAAAGTCGTAATAGACTCTGCCTTAGTACCCATAACGCGTAGAGGATGTACAATCTTTTTACTTTCGGGCATGGTCCAATGAATAAAAGGGCAACTACGATCACAGAGTAGCAAAAATAAATAATTATTATTTAACTATAGATAGGTTGTTGCTTATAAATTCAGAATGGCTGGCATTCAAATCAGAAGTAATAATGGAACAGCAAGTATGCAGTTTGCAATTATAATTTTCTGATAACTTCAATGAATAAAATATTCAGCTGATTGCGCATCTCCTTAGTCCTACTAAGTACTTCGATATGAGGCAAAGCATATCGACGAATTTTTTTACTGCTACCAACACACTACCCCTTCAGATAGCGATTTGGGAATCTGCCTGACATATGGTTCAAGAACCGGAATCTTTGGATAAAATACGTTGACAAAAAAAAAACGCAAAAATTTTAATTTAGAATAAGAATTATTTTTTAACTCAGTGAACCTTCAACATAAAGTTTAATTTGAATGGCACGACAAAGTTTATCACATGAATTAAACTTTATCGAAACTTGAAAGAATATTAAGGTTAAGTTATTATATCTAAACAAATACAGTTATCGAAAAGTTAACCAGTAGAGAAAATGTTTATCTTGCTAAGTACATATAGGGTTTAGTTTAATAGTCGACCTTTCAGTTATTTCTTTAATAAACAAAAGTAAATACTCGTAAAAAGTCAAACGAAATATCACACAACATACTCGAAAAAAGCAAAACGGCAAAAAATAAGTGAGAAGCGCACACTTCTTTCCCATCTATACACATACAATCTATCTCTCGATATTTTCTCGATGCTGCTGACGGGATACATAAAAGCAAAGAGAAGCAGGAGAAAAAACAACAACGGGGCAGGCATCAAGGAGGCGAAGAGGAGGCCGCTGCAAACAATATGTCGCTACTGTCGCTTGCTTTCATGTTTTACGGTCCGGGAAGCTGAAATTGCGTAATCCAGTTAGGCGAGGCTCTACATTGGATATACTATATATATATATAGATATATGGGAAAAAAGCTGAGTTTATTGCCGCGCGCAAAAATCTATAAGAATGGCAAACACTTTCGCCATTTGTTTTTTCTAGTGTAAATGTGTTTCCTTTGTGTTACGGGCCGAGAAAAATGAAAACTTTTCATCGACGCGCTAGCAAGAGAGATTACGTGACGATGTTATTTTCGTTCGCTTTCCTCTCACTTCTCACACTCACAACGCTGTCCATCGTTTTTCGTTGCGTTTTGTCTTATTTTTCTTTCTGAAAGTGCTGGTAATGGACCCGAAATCGAAAACAATTACACAATGGAAAAGGACAGAAGTGCCACTTCCGTTGTCTAAGCTTACTAAGATGATTGATAAATTATGGTTTCGCGCGAGGAAATGTAAGATATTTGTTACGCTATATTTCATGAAGACGGTGAAACTATCTGAATATATGTATATGTATGTGTTCGTTAAAATAAACTATAAACTTGAAACAGACTGTTATTGTTTTTAGTTTTTTTTAATTCAACGACATTAAAAATAGAAGTTTAATTCTTTCTTTTTTTGGAATATTCAACCCATTTTATTATAAAGTTAGATATCTTAGTCTTTCAATAATTCGCAGATAAAAACAAATGAAAGGATTTTATACTTAATCATTGTAGTTAAATCTTGTTCCGTCTGACTTTATCCTATAACGAGAGCTATTTCACAGAATAGTTTCTTCTTTTTTCAAGACAAATTATCTTGTTGCGCAAAGTTTCCTTCTGTAGATGTTATCCACGGCATGGTTACGCCATAACTCCTTCTGAAATCGTCCTGTAGACTAGTATTATATCGGCTATGTTCGACATGTTTTGTTAAATAGTCTTCTAGGATGCGGAGTCTTTATACTGAAAGTTTAGATCTATGGTATTCAGAAATAGAAAATTAATAAGTGATGCGTTTTACAACCCTTATGTTGATTGTCTAGATACAAAAAGGGAAAGTGGTATATAGCATTTTGTTTGAGTTTTGTATGTAGAACGTTTTGCGCAGATAAAGCTGTAGTCTAAGCTTTACTAAATACGATACATCTAAGAAGGCTGCGTCTGACACGTTGAGTGATTTAGAGTGCAATTCAGAAGTTTTATACAACCAAAGGTATGTTTAGTACAAAGCGTATCTGTAATGAAAACTTCCCACTACTTTCAGTAGTGACACTATTCATATCAAATGATGCCAAACGGAATTCTCTCTCCATTTATGTTATCCCATGTATATATTTACGCACATAAAGCTTTCTCCGATGTTATACATTCTCCACGATTCGTCAGAAGTTTTAACTTACGTAACACATCTGCAAATAAAACTTTATAGTGTCCATATATCTACTTCGTAAGTGTGGCACAATATAGTATAATAAAGAGACACAACCCCCGGAATGGCTGACGTCTTTCCGACGGATAACACATGTAGAAATATTAAAGAGAATGTGCTTTGAGAGGGTGAACGTACAGGTTTTATATGTATACTCCAACGGAGTTTTATCTCCTGATAAAATATGACACGTTTGTATAAGTCAAGGTTAGCGTCGTAAAATTTTTGCAACATATATGCTGCCATAAAACATTTTATTAATATTTGAGTTGGATAGCTCCGCTAGATTGCGTATATTTCAGTAACGAATGAGCACCCAGAATGATAGAAAATATCTGTCGTCAATATAACATACAAAATTTTATATTTGTACGAAAAAGCACAATACACTGGAACATCAGCTATATCCGCGCTCACTTATGTCCACCCTCACTTATCTCCGCACTATAGCACTCACTTATATCCGCTCGGCACCCACCAGCCGATAGTGCACGTATTCACATGAGCCAATCTCTCCGCTAACGGGATAAGAGTGGGGACCCCTCTTGAGAGGATATGAGTGAATGTTTACGTTTCGCAACCACTGATATAGACGAGGTTTCAGTGTATAATAGAAACAAGACATAAAATATTCTATTCCTTCAACAACTACATACATATATTCTAATCTTTGTTAGTTTCATATGATTTAATCTCATTGCTGTTAAACACAATATATCTTATTTTACATAATCTATGATTTGTTATCAAAGAAAACGCAATGAAAAATGACGATAAAATCACCAATGATAACATTAAGTTTGGTGTAAGCCACTAGATTCTAAAGAACACCGAAACGTTGATCGTCGAAGATAAGACACCAGAAAACTTACGTTTTAACAACACCGCTCGTGAAAGCCTAGTTATCGTTAAAAATAGTTTGAAGATTATCATTATTTGACAATTGCAAATATTTGGCTAATATAAATTTGCGCAGTGTATATCGCTACTGTGTTCTGGACGGGCACATATACGGAACCAATGGTTAAACCCTCGATGGCAAGAGAGACTGAGTTCGGGTGACGGGACCAGCGAAGGCTGAAGACCGACGATATCCCGATTAAATCTGAGCTTTTGTATTAGGGAAATAGGTTAATTTTCCGCCCATATACCTCTGGGGATGAACGGAATTACAATGCATAGGAACACACACACACACACATACAGTCACGTAGAACGCAGCAAAACAAAGAGGAGAGACCATCCGAAAGAGTATAGAAAGTGCAAAACGGATGAGATAGGGAGGGAAAGGTCTATATCGCCCTCTGTTATCGGACGAACGAGATACTATCGCCTAGGCAACACAACACACAAGGCAGCTCAAAGATATTATTTGCCTTTAATTTAATTCTCTCATTCATACGGCTAAATTGAAAACGGCGCGCCTCTTGTCGCTATATAGCAGTCGTTACATTTATATGTCTCCCAGTATTTTGGAGTGAGGAGGGCGTAAGCGGAAGTCTCTTAACGATCTACTTTAATTTGAGAAGGGTATAATTTTCGATGCTCTACTCCTCTGAAACAAAGTCATCTTTCGTCCCCCTTAGTACTAGTACGCCGGTTAAGGGTAGCTAGCGAGGATTTTACTTAGGAATAGGAGAAAAAATTCACCCCAGTGCTATCAAACAGCGTGCACTCCACGTGTATACTTTCTAAAAGGCCAGTGCACCAAAGTAAATTTGCATATTATCCATATGATTGTGTTACATACACGCTTAAAGTACCTGCAGTTATGGACTACATCGTTTTTGGGGTTGTTATAGGGCCGAGCAGACAAAGTATCTGGCCGAAAGTACTTGCCATAATGTATTCTGTTGGGTAGTTTAATTTTGAGTACAGTTTAGGGTCAAAAATAGGCAATCAGGTGGTAGTAAACTTTGAGGGTTGATTGAGTTGTACGAGTATACTAATATAAATTACCACAGATGGTGTAGCAATAGATTGTACAACAGGAATAATAAAAGTAGAGAAAACAAATTTTTCTCTGCAGAGTAATATCGTTTTAAAACTATTCCTCCTCTTCCGTCGTTATAGAATTGTTGTCCAACTAGGAAAAGCTGGAAAGAAAGTCGTCTTCTGAAATGTTGTTGAAAAGCATGTATTGAATTAAGCCAGTCTCCGTTTATCTACAATTCAATTAAAGGTGATCTACTTCTAAGTTTCCTGTATAGTATTTTGAATCAACCTGTGCAACTCTACTTAACGGTATTTACCTCGCTAAGACTCCACACAAAATTGCACAAATAAACTATCTGCCTTTAATTGGATTTTATAAATTTTAAATACGTACAACTCATATACGCATAATATACTGGTTGATTTCAGACATAGGATAAATAACGGGGCTAAGGGCCAAGGGGTACGAAAATTCGCTCGTGTATGAGTCTATCACAGCGCTGTAGACTAGACTGTGATAGAGAGACTCGCCCGCGTCCCCACTTCTTAGCGAATTTGCGTACCCCTCGCCCCTTCATGCCGTTATTTATCCTGTGTCTGAAATCAACCAGTATATAACTCAATATTCATACGTCCTCAATGCAAGTAATTCTTGTAAATCCATGTCCAACGGTAAGCGGACATATTTGTGTAATATACTGCGATGATAGCATAGCGTATTCTTGCAGTGCAAAAGCATATAAAATTAAACTTGAAATATCGCTAAAATCCACCGTAACGTTGAAACAAACATGATAACATCGAACGTACGCGTTTTGACAAAGTTGTTTCAGGTACAACAAAGTCTTTTTTGTAAATCATATCTTTTTAATTAACTCACGCTTCGGAGAAAACCAAAAGCCCATATACAACGATCAACAATGAAGTAAAAGCAAGACACACGTGCCGCAGAGTATCCTCTGAGAGCGGAATTTTCATTAACATTGTATTTAATAGAGCACAACAAATTAATAACATACTATCGTTGGATGGCATCGCTGGTGGAGTGATGAGAGGATGTGCGGGTTATTTTTTAACAATACATGTTACCCGGAAAGAAAAAGTTAAGGTTATACTGCGTATACTCTGTTTTGTTGTTTGGAAATTATTAACTATATATTAATTATGTAATATACAGGGTGTAAAGAAATTAGACCGGCAAACTTTGAAGGAAAATAGATGACGTTAAAACAAACAATTTTTATTAATATTATTTTTCCCTACGACGTTTTGTTTTAATACTAGACGATAAAATAAAGATGTGCAACTTTAGAACGAAAAACAAACAATGTAAGTAAATACATTAAATTATATTACAAATTCAATACTTTATCGTATGAAATATGCTTCGTCACTACGTGACGAAGTATGCGCACATCACAAGAGAAGGTATTTTTACTTCTCACAACTCACATGTTTGGAGTGAGGATAATTCCCATGCTACATGTATTCGATCGTATCAGAAAAACGTCAGTGTTAATGTATGGGCAGGTATCATCAATAGGGTCATACATTTTACCTTTATGATTGAATGGCAATGTTTATCGTATTTTCCTTGAACAAGTTTTGCCAGAACTTCTGGAAAATGTGCCACTGATCACAAGCACGATGGGGCACCTCCTCATTTCACAGCCATCGTGCGTCATTACTTGAACCAAACGTTTAATGAACGCTGGATAGGCCGAGGTGGTCCTATTGCATGGCCTCGTTTAGATTAACAAGACGAACCAACTTGCCCAGAGCGAAGGAGATTCATCAAACGGTTCTCGAGAAAATATCGACGAAAATTCAGCCCTATAAGGCGTTAATGTGCGCTGCTGGGCGTTTGGCCACTCGTTTAGATTAACAACGTGAACCTATTTGCCGACGAGGAAGCAGATTTATCAAACTGTTATCGGACTAGGTAATATTTATATGATGAAAATGTTGTCCAGAAAAATTTATGAAAATGTAACGGTCACAGCGCTCAAACGAGTTAATGTGCCTTCCTGGGAGTTTGTTCTCTCGTTTAGATCAACAAGACGAACCAACTTGCCCAGAGCGAAGCAGATTCATCAAACGATTATCGAGAAAATATCGATGAAAATTTAGCCCTATAAGACGTTAATGTGCCCTGCTGGGCGTTTGGCCACTCGTTTAGATTAACAAGTTGAACCTATTTGCCGAGGAGGAAGCAGATTCATCAAACGGTTATTGGGCTAGGTAACATTTATATGATAAAAATGTTGTCCAGAAAAATTTATGAAATGTAACTGTCACAGCGCTCAAAGGCGTTAATGTGCCTTCCTGGTAGTTTGTCATCTCGTTTAGATTAACAAGATGAACCAACTTGCCCAACATTCATCAAAGGGAAAATGAGATGAAAATTTAGCCCTATTTCCACCGTTTGGCCACTCGGAGATTAACGAAAATTGCCGACAAATGCATCAAACGGTTAAGATTAATATTTTTGATGAAAATGTTGTTTTTTGAAATATCACAGCGCTCAAAGGCGTTAATGTGCCTTCCTGGTAGTTTGATAGTTTAGGTTAACAAGATGAACCAACTTGCCCAACAACACTCAGGGCGATGAGTACAATCTTTTCCACCGCTGGGAGATCGAAAATTCGACAAATGCCCGGCTAAATTTTTTCGTTTTTTTGAAATATCTCGGCTAGTAAGAGAGATAGGACCGAAATCTCTTCGGTACAACACTCAGGGCGATGAGTACAATCTTTTCCACCCCTCGGAGATCGAAAATTCGACAAATACCCGGCTAGATTTTTTCGTTTTTTTGAAATATCTCGGCTATTAAGAGAGATAGGACCGAAATCTCTTCGGTACAACACTCAGGGCGATGAGTACAATCTTTTCCACCCCTGGGAGATCGAAAATTCGACAAATGCCCGGCTAGATTTTTTCGTTTTTTTGAAATATCTCGGCTATTAAGAGAGACAGGACCGAAATCTCTTCGGTACAACACTCAGGGCGATGAGTACAATCTTTTCCACCTCTCGGAGATCAAAAATTCGACAAATGCCCGGCTAGATTTTTTCGTTTTTTTTAAATATCTCGGCTATTAAGAGAGATAGGACCGAAATCTCTTCGGTACAACACTCAGGGCGATGAGTACAATCTTTTCCACCCCTCGGAGATCGAAAATTCGACAAATGCCCGGCTAGATTTTTTTCGTTTTTTTTTTAATATCTCTGCTATTAAGAGAGATAGGACCGAAATCTCTTCGGTACAACACCCAGGGCGATGAGGACAATCTTTTCCGCCCCTCGGAGATCGAAAATTCGACAAATGCCCGGCTAGATTTTTTTCGTTTTTTGAAATATCTCGGCTATTAAGAGAGATAGGACCGAAATCTCTTCGGTACAACACTCAGGGCGATGAGTACAAGCTTTTCCACCCCTCGGAGATCGAAAATTCGACAA
Source organism: Holotrichia oblita (assembly GCA_023690525.1). Classification (NCBI taxonomy): domain Eukaryota; kingdom Metazoa; phylum Arthropoda; class Insecta; order Coleoptera; family Scarabaeidae; genus Holotrichia; species Holotrichia oblita. The sequence continues at coordinate 37,142,107 of CM043018.1, read as the reverse complement.
ATGCCCGGCTAGATTTTTTTCGTATTTTTGAAATATCTCGGCTATTAAGCAAGATAGGACCGAAATCTTTTCGGTACAACACTCAGGGCGTTGAGCAAAATCTTTTCCACCCCTCGGAGATCGAAAATGCGACAAATATTAGATTTGTTTCGTTTTTTTGAAATATCTCGGCTTTTAAGAATATGTTTGAGATCTATTATTAACGAAAATATCAAAAAGTAATCCTACACTATCCTGAATAAATGACTGATTACTTATGTAGGTGCGTAGGTAGCGTTTTGAACTTTATGTGTAGGATTATTTTTTAAGTGGAATTATTTAATAATTCTTTGGTTTAAGCACCTTTTTATCATTGCACTACTAAATGAAGATGATTTGTGATCATGTGGATTAGCAACTAAATTGAATTTTATAGAACAATCCGACAATTCCGATAAGTTTGCTTATATTAATGACGTACGGTCGAAAATTAAATATCTTTAAATATTAATTATATATGTACCTTTAGGTATTTGTCTAATCCACAAGAGTAGATTTAGATTTAGATTAAATTAAAGGTGATATTGCACTGCGACCTATTGATATATTGTGCCCCCTTGCGTGAGCTGTAAGCTGCTGGACTTTGCCCGCTCTCAAAGGTCCCCTTTCAGTCTAAGAGCTTTTATAAACTGCAATAACTGCGATGTTTTCAGAGAAGATATTTCTTCGTCTATGACGTCATTGCCAAGATAATTAACTCCGGTTTCCACGATGCGTAGTCTATTTCTACTTAGTTCTATCGAGGTTTTTGCTCTAAGCTTGTTGTAGTTTTCAAGAAATATCTTGGAATGTCTCAGACCAGAGAGATTCTCCCAGAAGGATATTCTGAGCTTCATCTTTGAGTTCTTTTTTTGTAGGTGCTCATCCGTAGGTAAATCACAAATCGGTTTCGGTTTCACAAAGTTGTAGCGGTCTTTCTTGTTCATAGATTAGCTTCTTCGTTGCCCCTGATTCTAGTATGTCCTGGTGACGAGCATAATGCAACTCTGTTTTCCTTGCTTAGGTTGTTTCGTCCGTTAAATCATTTCCAGACTAATTTCGAGCTGATGATGTTGGAACTCAACGCCATTATGGCAGCTTGATTATCAGAGAAAATTGCAATGCTTTGCTTTTGATAATTCTTGCCCAGATTCAATTGAGCACGTCGTCCAATGGCGTTGATCTCCGCTTGGAATACGCTAGGTTACATTAGTAGGTAAACTGTGTGCCTACGGCCGCAGTCACTCGACGTGGACACGCTGTATAAGCCGTATTTTGACAATTAAAACCTGTCAAATTGTCATAATTATGACAATTTGGTGGCTTTACACAGGTTTTAGCTGTTAAAATACGGCTTATACAGCGTGTCCACGTCAAGTGACTGCGGCCGTAAGCACATAGTTTACCTACTTAGATTCCCATTGGTTCGGAGTATTTGGTTCCTGGCCCGAATGCTACTGCACATGTTCCTTTGATCCACATACCATTTGATGGTGTTTTAAACACAATTTATATATTTTAGAATTAATTGTTTATTATTTATTGACTTGGATTTATACAAGAAAATGAAAGATAACATATTTGGTACTTCCTTATTGACCAAGTAAGGCATATCAACATCACTTTTCTTTGATAACACAATCTAAAAAGATATATACACAATTTGCGGTTACTGGAAACTGAGTGTGAAGAATTGTAGATAAAATAGATATACATATATGTAGCATTAATGCAGCACATGTTACAAGCTATCAGATTCTTTTAATTGGAACGCAAGTTATTAGCGCTGGTCGAGTTTCTACATAAAAACATAACAACACCATAACAGCAATATCACGTACATAATTCGTCAAAACAACTAGAACAATAGGTGACCCACAATCTACGTTATTAACCGCCATTATTAGTTCCACGAAGGTCACCGCAATTTCGACCCACTGACGGTGCATTTTGCAATTTGCTCGGTACCTAAATGAAATAAAATTATTGTAACAGCACAGGGAAAGCTATTGTTGAAATTATCGGCTTTTTGCGAATTTGCTCGATTTTCCTAATGACGTAATTGTACAATACCCACTTTTATTGAGTGTAATGGCGAACAGTCACGCCACGCGGAAAATATGAAAGTTCAGCTATTAATTCCGCACGAGGACGTTATCAATTTACCGTATCGGAAACGGAATTGGATTTTTGGGCGAATCAAGGCATAAGGTGCTACTGTGTAATCGTATGCTTTATTGAAATTTAAATAAAGTGGGTCAAATTAAAAAAAAAACTTTGAGACCGTTGGAACTTTGCTTGTACACAGTTTAAGATAAAGTTCATCAAAGGAGGATGTCAAGGGAAATTCGCGAAGGAAATAAATGAAGGTGCCTTTTATTCTTAGATGGAAATTCAACTAAAGTTTACTAAACTGATTATATAATAATCAATGTTCGATATGTATCGCTGAAATATGTCTATTTAGCATGAATGTTTGCTTAAGAAAATATTAACATAGTGATTGACTTCTCGAACTTCTACTTAACATTAAATATCGAAATATGTGGTGAATCTGTTGTTAAAAATGCCAAGAAAACTACATATATTATTTTAGTTGAAATGAAGAAAGTTTATGACTAGTATTTCCGAAAATGCCGCCATTTTGAAAATATATTTTTAATGAAGGGATTTTATTACTATGTGCTCGTGTGCAGCGTTGCAGAATTTTTAACATGATCTAATCTTTCTAGTGCCCGATCTCAATCAGTCACTCTGTATAATGCCAGACTTCTGTAAGCAATCAACGTTACGTCAACTTTAAAGTTTTTTTTTGCATAAGTAAATAAAACTAACAAGTTACTAAATCTAAATACTATAAAATTTCAGTTTGATATTTAGAACAAGTTAAAAAGTTAAAGAGCAGTGTGTTACTAAAAATTTATTTAAATACATTTACTGGGAGCTTGATAGTGGCAGAGGTAAGAGCGATTGGCCATACACAGGAGAATAGTGCCTACCGGAACAAGTTTCCCTCGATTAGTGCTTCGATTATGCTGCCATTTGCTGTTGATACATAATTAACGACACTACATTCACGCTCAGGTAATGTTGTAACAAAGTCATGCAAACACATTTACGCACACAATTGAACAGGAGTACAGGTTTACAAGCCTCTGCAGCTACACCCACATAAAAAAGTGAAAATGATTTTGGCCTATTGCTTGTATGAATAAGGCTGTGCCTGAAATGTCATTGACACGCCAAATGATATCAAAATCAAATATTTACAGTATAGCTGGGCCTAAGGGGATTACTTCTTATAAGGTTCAAACTGGTGGTGGAGGGAGGAAGGAGGGCGGAGGGGGGGGTCGAAACTAGGATAGAGTGCAAAGGTTAATGTTATTTTACATTTTACTCCCTGTTTACATTTACAATTCCATTTTTCACTTGACAGATGATAGGCAGCTGTAGGTAATCTAGAAAATTAAAAAAGCACTAAATTAATTTCATATTCATGAAACTGTAATCAACTATCTGATCTGTGTATTTTTCTTATCAATTTAATTCAATTTTATAAAAAATTACGTAACATTAACGTGATTGCGCACATGCGAAGTATTTGTTCAAAATTCATACATTTTAATCTAATGCAACACTACCCAATGATAGTGGATGCCCAACTCTTCAAGTTGGCACCATCTGTATTCTCTTCGCATATGTACGAGTCGATGTCATGTTTTGGCTCAGTAGCCATCTGACGCAGTAGGGAGATGTTGGTCAGCAGAGGTCTTATTATAAGTCCAGCCAACGACAAGGACAGAAAGATGTTAAATGCACCACGATAATTTCAATCATATTTTATAAGGTAATTAATTAATTTTATATCATTTATTTGGTACACAAATACACACAAATATTATAACAAAAGCACACAATTAAATTACACTCACACAAGAAGAAAAACCAGCCAATTAGGGGCATTTTAAGAAGAAAAAGTAGGTGGTAATTAAAATCAACAACTTTTCGCTGACTCTGTATAACACAAATTTTGACCGGTCCTGTAGAAATTAATCCATCAACGACCGTTAATTACCTTTATTGACAGATGACTATCGAAAGGTATTTCTGAAGAAATTTAAGGACAATTGCGAATCATCTATAAAAAGCAATGCGATAGCAATAAACTTCCTCTTTCTACATAGATTGTTGAACAGAACGTTTGCTCTCCGTAAAATTTATTAAATTGCCACGGTGCACCGTTGGGCCCAAATAATGTTATTATATTCGAAAAGTACTTTAAACATCAAAAATTTCACCTAAATTTAATTATCCCTACGAAAAACACGTCCTTTCTCCATCCACTATCCGTCCAAGCGCGCGAAGAAAGAAAGCTTTCGACATCTCTCACACACACACCAACGCACACATATGAAATAAGGTAATTTAATTTTAATTAGTTTTAAGTTCTAAAAAAATTTAAGAAAAATAAAACAGTCATAAAATGATATTTGAAAAATTAAAAAAAAAAAATTTTAAGTAAAATTTGTTTTTAGAAAATTAAGTTAAAACGTAAAACATTATTTATGTTAATTAAAATAACAAAAAAATTTCAAAGTATATTTTTTTCAATACAAAAAGTCCCAACTTAAGGTTGGAAAGATTTTCAAAAACTTCCAAAAAGGTTTTAATAGGTAATAATTTAGTTGTGGTAATTATCACGCAATTTTGAACTGTGTAAACAAATTTCTATAGGTAAAACATCGTTCTGACTTGTAATTTTTATGTAACTTAGATTTTTTTTTACTTGGGAATTTTGCAACGCACGATAAGCTCCCGTATTCTGCTCTCTACACCTGCTGTAGAGTTAAGAATTCGCGCACCCCTGAGATTAATTTTTTTTAAACCCCAAATTTTAATTTAAATAGTAAAGCTCACATCTTCTTAATTTTATTCTAAATCAAATTTCACATTACAGCATTTCATATACAGTATTAACAGCGCAGGTGTTTGATAAATAAATTCAAACAAATTAATTTTAATCATCATTATTTCTAAAATGAATTTATTATGCTACAAGTAATTAGACGTTTCATGTATAAAAACTTGAATAAAGAGATGCACAACGAGCACGGTCTACTAACTCCATTATATTTTAGAGAAAGAAATAACATTTGTGTGCCCACGCAACACTAAGACGCATCATGTATAAGATGACTCCCTCTGCTGGTAGGGTGTTTCGTATTAACTGAAGTGAAATATTAATACGACGGCGACTGTTGTTTGATATTTAATTTGTGTCTCGCCTTGCCATTTTACATGTGAATGCGTGCGAAGCGTGAGTCCCCGGTGTGTTGTAAAAGCGGGACAAGCAGCTAACGCTGAAAGCCATAGGGCTTTATGCAGATTTTTTAATCATCGTTTGTATTAATTTTTAGCGACGTCTCTTTCTCCGTAACAACTGAATTCGCTTCTATCGTTCTCTTGCGCGTTTTTCCTTTTGTTTGGATGTGGCATCATTAACAAACATGATTCGATTTTTTATATAAACTTTTGGAAATTAATTTAGTAATTTTTTTCTTTCGAAAAAAAAATTCTGTAGCCCGTTTGATTGCTGTATCAAGCGGTTATATGTTAATGGTATTTATACAATGTGTTCAGTTATAAACCCTACAAGGAGCTGTGTACAACAGTCTGTATTTTGGTTATACATTCTTATTATATATAATCAAGGCCGTTGATATTATTGTTCGTAAATTCTTCGATAACGTAAGAGGTACATGGAAAACTCATTAGTAATTAAATTCCTTCCATTCTAAGTTTTCAATACTTTATGCATTCTTAATTGTCGCAGTTAGTGCCATGTTTTTTACAAAAAAATGTCTAAATTATCTCTCCCCACGCACTTATTCTCTACAATACATCGAAAGTCATAAATCTCCTTTTGATATGTATACTATAATTTCTTAGCAACTGGCAATTGATAAGGAATATAATAAATTAACATCACCCAGTCGTCATCACAAAAAATGTGCCTTATTGAAGGCAATAATATTCCATTCGGTCAATCAAAATGATTCCTAGTAGGTATTAATATTAACACGCTAGACTTCTAAACATTAAAATCCACCGTACGCCAGAAATTTTTATTACGAAAATGGAAACGTGCAATAAAATATTAATTACGGGGTTACGTGCCGGCACTACATCCGAAAGCACTCCGTTTCCAACGCCGACGTACGAGACGGGTGGTATTAGGGTGCTACTGGGTTCTCGTAGTCGTAACCGTACCAAAAGGCAGTAGCGGCAAGGGTCCCCCGCAAGACAAATTGTCCAATTTGTTTTCAAGATTTCAGACACATTCTCGAACACTTAATAAACGCGCGGGGCCCGAATCGCCTGTCATAAATGTAATGCGTTTAGAAAGAATTTCAATTTCTGGCGGACAGGGGGCGTTTTACTACTGCTGCCTAAAACATGGAAGAGGTACACGGCTAAGGTAGTATTATAAAAGGAGATGGAACAATTTCGTGCACAGCGCGAATGAAAAATGCGACGGCGAAATGACGTTTAGTATCGAAAAGGAAGGTGGAAGACGAGGAGGTTCGGGAAAACATAATGGCGCATCTCCACCGCCGACGAACGTGACTTATAATGTATATAAATCAAGTCCTTCTCCGCTACTGTGTGTGTATCTGTGTGAATATTGCATGGCATTCGAGTCGGTTTATCCCCGGACTTCAACCCGGATCACCGGGGTGACAGTTGCAGAGGCGAGTCTGGTCTGGAGTATCTCTGGATGTATTCGAAAGAGAGCAGCTGATGCTCCGGGTGTCGTAGACAAGCGGAAAATGCTTACCGATACTGCCTTGGAGGGTTGCGGAAAAAACTATTGTGGAGACAAACATGTGAAATTATGATTTGAACATTGTGATTTTATTCTATTTTTATATAAATTTTGTAGTTCGTCAATATTTGAACTGCCGTTAAAATATTTGTCCAAGAAACAATATTGTTAGCAAGAAGCTTTATTAACGCAAATTACATCACTATTACGAAGATTTCGGCATTTTTCTTCGCATCTTTTCATACGAAGATATATCAACCATTAAAATATCTTATACGCTACAGTTAAACATTCTTCCGGAAAGAAACATCCGCGATTCGTTCAGGATGACTATAAATGAATACTTCATAGGTTTTATAGGCGTGATGCCTTTTAAACAATATAAACCCTTGAAATCATAAGAACTAGATCGATACTAAACTACTGGTGCGAATTGTATCTTCATATACTTTGATTGATCTGGTTTTATACCAATAAAGATAAGGTGAAACTTTGCAAGTTACTGAGTGAACACATTTTTCAATACCCCAATAATTATTCAAGTTATATCTCACATACACTAGGACACAGCTACACCTAATTTTAATGACCTGCTACTTTCTCATTCTGTAGCTAGCTAGCTGTAACAGACCATATGGATTGCATCCCCTCAGTAACTCCACTAGTTTTAGGAGTGATCCTTTTTAAATAACCAACAATTTTTTTTTGGTGATTTCAAGGTACCACTTATCTTTATTCGAAGTATTGGTTTGGCGATGTGTTGGGGATTTTAAGAGTCAGTCAACTTTATCCATCCCACATGCAAAGTGTACGACACTTGAGAAAAATGACTTTCCACCACAAAAAGCTATCTGTTACGACTTTTCTCAACTGTACCCTTTACTGATGAAGACGCCAATTTTCTGAATTTATACCAGTTTCAAGACGAAAACCCTCATACCATCAATCAATCCAAGCATTAACAGCAATTTTCATTCAGTGTGTGGATACGAATTATCCACGACTTTTTCGTTGGTCGTTTTGTACTGCCTAGACGAGATTCTGGATAAAATTATCGGTATTTACTAGAAAATAATTTACCAGGTTTGCTGAACATTTTTCTAATAGAACACGCATATAGTTTATGTATACTTATGCACAAACCCGCCTCAGTCACATAGCAGGTGACGTTTTAAGCGCTGTATATCCTGGAAGATGAATTGGTTGTGTTAAACCTGCAGCGCGGCCTGCATGGGACATCTAAAATTTATCATGTATTTTACTCCAAGGCATTAAAGATGGAAGGCGAATACCAGCAAATTCGCAACATATCATGATCCGATAAGCTCAGCAGTGTGTTACTACCTGTGGAGCTCACTTTGAACATTGGTGACAATAGGATGAATTCGATGGTAAACATTCCATATTTTCTGTGCAAAATAAGAAGTACTACAGTAAGAACATGTTCCTAAAACTTGACTTTTTTATCTGATCTGTGCCTTTTACTACCGTACTCCAAGCAGAGAGCATTCTAAAGATAACCGTATGTGAAGAGTATTAAACATATCGCAAATTATCGACCGGAACAGTACGTAAATTGTATCCGTCATTGGCTTTAATTTGAGTCATTGTCAAATTGAACTAGAACTTCTATAATAAGTTAAATAATACTGATGCTGAACATAATATGCCATAGCTTAAAAGAAGCTACAATGAAACTTCAATCTTTGATACTTATGGTGAGCACATAATACTTGTTTCTAAAATGAATACATGCAATCTCTTGAAAAATTCTTTGAACAAATATTGCCTATGTCAAAACTATCAGATCTCAACAATTTCCAGAATTATTTGCTATAACTAGTCGTGGGCGATACTGTTTATAACGTTACGAATACTAATACATATTAATCACTTTAAGTATATTAAATTCACATAATAGGAATTTGTCAGAAGTTTGAAATACCTTACGAAAGTCTGCCAACTTTTAGCACGCTAGATAATAGATAACTTTTGTAATTTAGATGGCTGAAAATGGCGTATTTAAAACTCATAGGAATAATTGTAACACCACTTTTCACACTGCTTTAAAGCGAAAACAATCCAGCAAATTTAATTTCGCAATTCGCCAACATCGAACGGAACAGTTGAAAATTGATATTCAAACCTCGAACGTTATCCCATCATCCGAGTGTAAACTTTGCAGATGGGCACATAAAATTCGACGGTTTCCTTCAGTTGCTCTGGTACACCCTCTCTGTATCCCGCGTACACGAAATGCAGAAATGCCCTTTTTCGCGCTTAACATTTATTTCGGGACCGTCTATTCCCAGAGGTCTCGGTTATTTGGATATAGCTTTCAGCTTTTGCGCTCACCGTCTCTGCGTATAACTATCCGCCTTTCCCCATCCTCAGCGCTTTGCTGGCTTTTTATTGTTTTATTAGGACGTCGGAGAGATAAATTTAATCCTATTAGAGGTTCGCGTATATACGGTAATCGTGTAAAAAAAGGGATAATATGATTCGAAACAAACGTATACTATACTTCTATTTTGGACATATGCTACACAAGAGTAAAAGGAAATTCTGCGTTCTCTGCGTTGAAAATTGTAATAAAAAATATATAGCGCCAGTATACAGAGGATGTAATTCGATTAAATTTGGGTTTCACAAGTACAGCCATACGAAGTTTTATGCGTAATTTCAAACGTGAAGAAGATGTTTAAGTTACAACTGAATCTACGATTGAAGAATCTAAAGTTTGATGCGTAGCGTATGAGGGTAATCTGTAACACAAGAGCTTTGAAGCGTTAAAAGAGATTTGCTATGGAGTTTATGTCGTCATAAACGAAGAACCAATTTTACTAGAAAGTAAAGCTAATTTATGAAAATGATTGCTAGCTTCTAAATTAAGACAGGAGTAAAAGTGCATGTGTTGCAGTTAGATAACTAGTATCGCTCATAAAGAATAAACGAAATACGTGAACTGAAAATAACAAATTATCATTACTGAAGCATGCATTAGGAAAACCTAAAATTGTGTTGCCAATTACAAACTAATGCTTTAAATCCTGTTCACAAATCTATTGCGTTTATTTCTTTCTACAAGGAATAGTTAAATCAAACCTAAACTTTTTTATTATGAATCATTTGACAACTGTTTTGTTTCTAATTGTAACAACTCAGTTATACTTTCCTTACTGCATACAATTTTCAAGGTACCTAACTTCCCCTCAACGCGCTGTTTTCTAATTGATGTGATGAGGTGTCTATTTTTACAAAATTCGAATTAAGGAATGCAATGTAATTATAACAACAAATATACGACTATTGTACATACATCAAGTGCATGATTTTTCAATAAAATTAAAGATGAAAAACATTGCGATGTTGGTATAAGCGCCGATAGTTTTAATCAAAATATCTCGGCCATCTAACTGCAGCCCTCTCGATCTTAGGTGTCTTATTTATTATTCAAACACGGCCCCAGCCCTTTGAGTATGTTGATTCGTACTCGGCACAGTCTAACCGGAAGCATTAGATGGTAGAAGTAACTTCCAACGCGCTGCACTACTAGTGCATCTAACACACAGTAGACTGTAATGATGAAAGTCAATACTCCTAGAGTCTCGATGTACCCTCGACGTCTTGCTTTTGGAAGACGTTTCTCGTCCTCATCTGTCTTCGAGAACCGCTACGCTTCCGCCCGATTCTCTCGCAAACTCAACATTACTCTAGTCTGATGCTTCTGCTGCCGGTTAAAATGAGTCGAGAGGGCGCAGCACAGTCTGTTTATGAAGAGTTTAAGATGTGATTAATTGCTCTAAGTTTATACCAACTTTCCGTACAACTTCTCCAAGTGACTGGTTCTCCAAAGGGAGCTCCGACTGATGCTCTGCAGTTTCTCCCGGGCGTTGAAATAATACCGCGATAAATATTATGGAAATAATCGTGAATCTCGATAGTACGCCGCGCCGGTAATTGGAATTCAATTTGACTTTGCCAGAAATATTAAATTTGTATGCAGGAACGATAATTTCTGTTAATTTATATGAAAAATAAAATGGGAATTGTTAATTGACGTTTGAAACCTTCTAAAAATACCTTTTAATTACTTTTTTAGTGGATCATTTATTTAACTACTAATATTGGTTCTAAATACAGTATAAACATATATAGAAAGATATACAAGAGTAATAATAATACTCTGACATATTCTCTAAAAGCTACCTACGCGTCAGTTATCCGAAGTCATCCTGTATGTTGTTCTTTTCCCTCAACAATGTTACCGAATATAAATATTCTGGGCCATTACATTTGAATGACATTTCACTTAAGGCGTAACGCATGGCGTTCCGCGGTAAAAATAAATTCCGTCAAGGGTTACTTTCTTTCCCCCAAACATAGATTTATTGAAACAAGGGGTAAAGAAAACAAGCAAAGCTGGAGATTTGTTTGGCCGATCCAAACCGAACAGAAACCAACGGATAACCCGAATGAGAACGACACCGATTGTCTAAAGGAGGATTTATGTATCAGTTTGTGAATGTATTTATTACGTAATGTATACCGTGCATAGTGTGTTCGCACTTTAAGGTCGGGTGAATACTTCCAGTAGAAAGGAGAAGTATATCACCTTTCACAATACCATAACGTGTTAAAGAGGAAAGAAAGTTTTAGAAATTTATTTTATTTATTAAATACACAAATGCGGAATATGGAATGGATGAAACGAGCGTCGAAACTCCTCCGACTGTATGGAAGAAACTTTCTGCGAAAGAGAAGTTTTGCGTGGCTTGTTTGAACACCGCTATGCTTGGACAATAATTCCGAACGGCGTATTCGCTCCAGTTCAATAAATACCGGGCGAATAGGAAAGTTTCATTCAATAGAAGGATGTATGAGTTGTAGGAAGCGCTTCGCTTTATGTATTTGTAAATATTTTCGACGTGCTAATCTCATGAAAGTAAATTTGTTTAAACTTTTACCGGTATGGCAGGAGTAGAAGGGAGTGGGCATTATAAATATTATTTTGCTGCTGAGAGTTAGATATAAATTTCACTGAAGGTAAACATGGATGTTTTTTAAATCCTATATTTGCAACTCATTCGTTTTAATACATCTTTCGTGCTTTCTTATATGATACGTTACATTGTAATGGAATATTTACTGTTCTTATTTGACAATAATATTTATCGAGAAAAAAAAACAGGGACTTTAAAACGAAGACAATTTTGTATTAGGTAGATAGCCTTGCACCTTAAAGGCGATGAGCCTACGAAGCTTCTGCATGGAAATTGGGACTGTTCATCGTTTCAATAGATTTACTAGCATTTTTTACTGATTTGTTTGCATATGTATGGATATATCTACTACGAATTTGGCAAATTAAAACTGACTCTAGCGCTAAAAAACGGTCCATATTAATTGTGTCTGATACTAATAAATTATAACCATGCATACCAATTGGTACTGTACAATTAACTTGGTTATATTGGTTATTACTGCAAAAGCTACTACAACTGCGCTGGTCGAAAGCTTATTTTACACCAAATGGAAGCTCTATAACCCATTGCTTTTGTCCCCATAGGAGATGGAATTAGTAAATATTAAAATTTATAGCAAGAAATGATTTTGAAGGCACAGCATATGAAAATGTCTCTACGATAGATGTTTGGTTCATCTTTATAGATCCCCATCTTGTGCAGCCTGTAGCAGCCCTGTTAATAGACATGTTACTGCTGAGTCCTGTTTAATGCAAGTAAGTCAACAGTTAATCGTTGTGACGGTCGTTCCGTCATCCATTTGCTGTACCTTTGTCCAGCTACATGGTTCCAATTTAGTTGATGTTGTTTTATAATCCACTCATTAATTGCACCACATACTGCACTATTTGTAATACCTAGACTTAACTCCGGTCCGGTGAATTTCATTTGGGAACCCTCCCTCGTTACCTGGTCTGCAGTGTCATTGTCTGCTATAACCGTCTGTCTCGGCATCCACACCAAGCTGATCTTGTTTCTGGCCAGAACAGTTAGGTTTTGCAGACATTTCCATACTACTTTGGAAGCTATATAAAAAGATGCTAGAGCCTTTAAGGCTGTCGGACTGTCAGAGAGAATACCGATTGCCTTCCCTCGCGGTTTAATGACGCAGAGTCTCCAACGCACAGGTTTGTATAGCATATATTTCTGTTTGAAATGTCGCGGTGTATCGCCAACCAAGTGGTTCACATACCCTGTAACCCTGGTTCTCCTCATAGACGCCAATGTCGGAATTAGTGCCCGCTCTTGACCCATCTGTGTACCAGTTTTGCATGTGCGGTTGTCTTCCTTCACCGTTTTTCAACTCATTCCAATTCAAAAAAGCTTTGAAGGGATTATCGTAGGAAATCCTGGTGATGTCGCTTCCCTTATCAAAGATTGGGTTTCTTACAGTTGTTTCTATTCTGGTGTCTCCCAACCCGTAGTGGGTTCTCCAGTTGTTAGTATTTCTCAGTTCGTACGCTCCCATTCTAGCGTTTCCCGTGATAAAAATATCGAGGGAAGGCTGGTTTAGCATGATCTCTATGACAGGCTTTAGACTAATGTCCTCAAAATGAAGCGTTTATTTTTCTGTTTCAAATAGTGAAACATTTTAATTTAACATAATTCATAATATCAAATTTTTATTTTGCAACATATGTCCTCTTCCCTATTGCGTTCTATTTCTTGTTCGAGTGCTTGAAGTCGTCTGATCAATCATGTAGTTTAATTGCATCATGTTGAGAATTTTGTCAAATTTGACCAGATTACCGCGCTGCATGATAATGGCATTTAAATTACTATACACTCTAAATGCATGCCTGTTTTGTAAGAGAAACGCCTACATGTTTAGACTAGCTTTCATTAGTAAAATTTGTAGATTCAAAATCCCTCTGTTGAGCTACAATTTCTCTATATTGAAATTTGGAACCCAGTCTGCATAGACTATATATTGAATCTCGGTTAGGGCATTACGTTAAGTTTTATCTCTTTTGTAAAAGTTCCATACCTGTACGCGCTTTTGTATTTTTTGCTGAGGAAAATCCTGGTCCTGAATTATGGTTTTGGTAGTCCCGGCATATGGTCTAGAGTGATGGTTTTGGTACGAATAAAAGAATTACATTATTAATATTTGCTATTTTTATTTATTATAGGACTATCACAATGCTAGATGGTATAACATATAAATGCAATATCAGGAACGAAATTTGGCTTGTTAGTTACTAGAAATACTGAGTTTTATACACATTTCATCCGAATTTCATTCCAATATAAGATATATTAATAAAATCGTGAGGCGTAAGCTTCCCCAAAATAGCTCCCGTGTAACATTTTTTCAGAAAACAAAGTGTCCAAAGTTCAGTGTTTCCGGTAACTTTTTTATTATTGGAGCTTTGAAGCAGATGGTAGCAAGTTGGTGATAGTCCGTATTCCAATTGAGATGGTAAAATAATAAAAACAATAGAACTTTCTGTTTCCAAAATATTTACAAAACTTTTTTTAATTAAACTTTCTTTAAAGAAAACAATATTTTAAATACAAGATTATTATTACAGTACTACTGTAAATCTAATCAATAAGTATTGTAGAATAAAGAATCATAAAAAAAGTGGTAGGTTTTCATTTTGGACCAAGAAAGTAATCATGTTTGTTAGTTGCTATTGTAAAACATCTCTCCGAAAAATATTATTGTAAAAAATAATGATGATTTACGACAGAGAATCCAATTAAAGACTTTCTTCTAGAATTAAAGAAACAAAACGTTTCGAACTTCGAAATTAAAGGTGGCAGTTTGAAATCCAGCAAATTCCGTAATAGTAAATGGCCCTGTCCTTAATTCGTAATTGAAATTGGTTTAAGGCTAGAGTTACAGAGAATCACGTTTTGCTTTTACGATAGAAAGGATTCCTCCAGGACGGATATCGCATACGTGTCTTGCTTTGTCTCGCTGGTAATCCAATGACTGAAATAATAAGTATTTTGATGCTTTTTGCTTTTATTGTTGTCTATAGGTCGAAATTAGTGCCTGTGTAACAGAAACAAAAAACAACCCTTTTTGCTGTGAAGTACGATATGAAGTCATATCATTTGCAATACAACGGCTTTATACATGTATAGACAAACGTATCTTTTTAATTAAAGATAGTTACCAGAAATAACTTTCTACTGACTACATTCAGTCAGGTTATTCGAGTAATCAAAGTATTGGTACTTCATAGGCATGTGAGTAAATAGGCTAGAATTAAAGGAGCGCACACTACTACTACTACTTATATCATAGCGCCCAAAAATCGGGCATTATTAGTAAGGGTAATACGAAATTCCGTGAAGAGGGTAACCATTAAGCTTAGTTTTAGTTATATGGAAGTGAAAAGCTAATTTTAATGTTGAAAAAGGTAGTTTTGATTGTCATGAAGTCCTGGCCCATGACTTTTATGATATTGGGAGATAGTCTACCATAAAATTCATGATCGAAATTCATCCAACCCATTCCCTATATTAATTAATATTACATCTATATGGAAGTAACCATTCCCAATATCCTGTAGTACACTATTAAAATAGAATAATATCTATTCCTCTTCAGAATTCTATTATATTTTTATGTGCAAATGTTAAAAGTCACAGAATTACAAAAAATAAATATTAAACCATATTATTGGGCGGCTATTTTATAAAGTTATTGTGACTTTTATTCTATATATGTATGTATTTGAAACCCATGCAACATTAGGAATCGGGAACCAATTTCGGAAGGTAAAACAAATAATATTCCAAATGGTTTCAAATAGACTTCTATCTAGACATCAATACGATCACGTGACATAATATTTTCTAACGGATTTTGTCTACCATCCGGATTCTCAAATACTTCCATCTTTTGTCTGGAGGGCTCTAGCAGTACGGTTCGGGGAAAAAAAGAAGAAGGAACGTGACATCAAATTAGGTTTCACAACGTCGAAGTTCGATTTGAGATACCTATGAAATATGAGCGGATGTGTTCGAAAATTATCTCTACGCCTCGCCCGCGCGTTTTGACGACGAAGGAAACTTCGGATTCAGACATTTACATAAAACTTTTTCGAGAGAGATTTATTGTGCATATATACGCGACGGATATATAGAGAAGATAGTGTGTTCTTCTTAACCGCGTTGACGTCGTACGGAATATTTTTTGAATATATTACCCAGAATAATAATTTCAAATTGGATATCGTTCTTTGTCTACTTTCCTCGGTCAGAATTTTCAATGTAAATTATACGAGTCGATGTAAAATTTCAATGAGTTAGTTAAACGGTTACAGTAAGAATTGCAGTTTACCTTAATGTTCTAGCCAATCATAAATATTCCTGCATAAAAGCTCAAATCTGTATGCACGAATATTGCTCAATCAAGTAAAAGGAAGTGCACATATTTTACCATAACTAGGAACAGATGCGCTAAGGAAATCCTATATGTAGGATGTATAATATACACAAACTGTTACTTTAAAAACTATCAACGATAAATGTGTTGGCCAGTCTTGATGTACAGAGTTATTGTTGCTAAAAGAATAGAAAATGTAGCTCTTAAGTTAGTTTCGAAAATTATTTAAATAAGTATATTTATGACATTGGCTATATTTTAGGTATGAAGTTGCAAGTGGTTCATAAATAGTAAGGAAGCTGGTGGTAACTTTATACTATGTCCACATAGACCATATCATTGAGGTAGCATAATGTTGGGGCTAGAAGCGAGCGCTAGACGCTACAAAAATGAAATGTGTATAAATTCACTCTATAGTTGATACTGAATTGATATGTGCTGTATGACTGATATATATCAATACGACTGGTATACTGGCCTTCCATTACGCAGGACTACATGGTACCCTGTCGTACCACGCTTTGGTTTCTATACCGAATAAATGTTGCATCTATCGGAGCGGCTCAGTAAAAAATGCAGATATAGAAAACTTGTTTGGTTTAGTAATTTTTATGGTTTATCCTCGCTCGATTTTCGCGTACTCTGTATCATTAGACAAAGGTTGTAAGTTGTGCATGTTTCCTTTACGTTCAATTCACGTTTTTATTTTAGTTTTCGGTAAACTTACGTTAAATAGCTTTCAGACCTCGATTTATTTCGTAGCAATTGGATATTATAACAATTTTTTTTTGTTTTTTTTTTGTTCTAATCTCGGAAATATTTTCGTTTTTCTGTTAAAGATAAAAAATATATTGCCGCTATACACCTGTGATACAAAGTATTGTAACACGGTCATTCCCATTTAACACAATCAATGACTTTCTAAATTTGTTTTTTCATATCCTTCCCGAGGTCTTTCTTTTCTTATCCATTGTTGGTCACCCTGACGGACCCTGTATGTGAAGCAATTATTACTAACTAACACTACTTTTTCCTCATTTGTTCCTTTTTTCTTACCAATCCATAATGGCTTCTTCTTCATATTGTAATAAGTCAATGAATGATTGCGCGCGGATTGTGTGTTCAAATTGCAATAAAATATTTAATGCTATAGTACATATGCTGGAATCGATTTCGCAGAAACTAAGTTTTTGCGATAGAAGAAAAACATTAAATGGTCGTGTAGTGATTGCATTAATGAGATCGAGAATATTCGATCCATAAATAACAAAATTGCTAAACTAACTGCGGATATTGAACTTCTTCATTCAAAAATTGAAAGTATAAACCTCGTCCAGTCAAAGTGCTAGTTTCAAATGATACTATTTCGAAGTTGGTTTTGCGTAATTCTTCTAAACTGAAAAATCATTCAAAGTACTCACGCATCTTCATACCTAGAAACCTTACACCTAATCCAACTCTAAGATAAGGCTGACGTGAGATCAGAACTATTACGGCGTAGGAGCATTGGGAAAGATAATCTGGTTATGAGGAAATTTGACGGCTACTTTAGAATTGTTGATCAAAAAAAACTTGAAACGAGGCAACCCACCAAATTAGAGTTTTCTGAACTGAATATCCTTTATCAGAACATTAGAGGTTTAAATACAAAAACACGTACTTGTTAGCTTTACACTCTGGATTGTCAGTACGATCTTCTTGCCTTCACCGAATCTTGGTTGCATAATGGTGTTTATACTGGCGAACTTTTTTCCGGATTCATACACGGTTTATCGCAGAGACAGATCTTTTGGACGTGGTGGTGGTGTCTTGCTCGCAGTTAAAAACAATATATCATTTCAAAGTTTTTTGTGGAGAATACGGACAATATTGATGGTTTAAGAGTTAAGCTAGTTGTTGATAATAAAATAGTATATGTTATACTGGTGTACATTCTACCGCAACTGTCTTTGCAAATATTTATTACATTTATTGAAACTTTAGAATCGCATAAAATTTTCAACGAAGATAATGTTTTTGTCTTGGGTGATTTTAATGTCTCGGAACTGCAGCAATTTTATAATAAAGGTTAGTTAAGTTAAAAATCTATTACATCTTGTAATTTCTTGAATCTATGTAACTTGTCTCAAATTAATAGAGTTTTGAACAATTTGAGTAGAATTTTAGATATTGTCGGCATATCATCTAATATTGAAGGGGCAGTGAATCGAGCGGAAGACCCTATGGTCCCTGTGGATTATCATCATCCTGCATTGGAGGTGTCCGTCGTACTACCAGTTATTAGAACTAAATCTTTTATGTACACATCTATGAACTATAATTGTAAGAGTGCAGATTATAGAACGCTTTATAATTCTCTCTTTAATACAAATTGGGAATTTCTTAAGAATTACAGAGATATCAATAGTATGTGTCATGCCTTGTATACAATAATGGACAGCTACATCACAAAAAAGAAGAATGGTAAAAATACATATCCGTCTGGGTTTACTCCGAATACTATCAGAAATATTAGGGTCAAAAATCATTACTTAAAGCTCAACAAACAAATAAGATCCAATTATAACAAATTAAAAATTAAGGAATTACGAAATCGAATAAAACAAGAAATTGTAGATTCTTATTCCCGATACCTTGTTAATATAAACATATCGGTAGTAAAAGAAAAACTAGTAGAATACCTGGAACTATGAAATACAACGATATCACATATTCTAGTCCTACCGATGTAGTGGATATCTTTACATCCTTCTTTGCTTCGGTTTATACGATTGATGGTGTTTTCAATGGTGCTGTTGCAGACGGTTACTTGGATTCCACTGGCTTTGATTTGAAGACTGTGTCGGAGTGCTTTTACTTTACTTACTACTTTACTGCTACTCAGAATCTTAAGCCCAAAATGACAGAGATTTAATAATATTTCAGCTTTTGTTGTAAAAGACTGTATACGAACACTTGCCTACCCGCTACAATTGATATTTAATAATATTGTAAGGAGTAGCATGTTCCCCGATTGTTGAAAATGTACAAAGATTACACCTGTGTTTAAGAGTGGAAAGATCGAGGAAGTCGCAAATTATCGTCCACTTGTCATCATTTCTAACTTTGCCAACATTTTTAAACGTATCATAACTAAGTATATTTTTGCTCATGTGAAGGGATTAATTAATAAAAGCCTACATGGACTTTTTAGCGATAGATCTACAGCTACCAACTTATGTTTATTTGCACAGCATTTATCTGAAGCTTTGGATTGTGGAAAGTTTGTATGTAGATGTTATCTACACCAATTTTACTAAGGCACTTGATATGGTAACTCATATAGTATAATTTTTCGTAAGTAAACTATTCAGGAGTTATCTCTAGAATCGTCGAAATCTGGTATTAGCTCTTTTTTTAATTTAAGTGAACTTTATTGTTTATTCAGGAATTTATTACAAATCTAGAATCTTATGTATCGGATGAAATGCTATATCATGTGATAAGTGATGACTGTTTAATTCTTCAGGACGATCTTAATAAAATTGTTAATTGGACGATAATTAACCAGTTGAAGTTAAATTATAACGAGTGCAAGTTTTTGCGGTTTTCAAGAAAATATTCAACAGTGTATTTTAACTATACTTTGGTGGTATGGTTGTTGAACAGATACATACAATCAGAGACCTAGGAGTTATATTTGATGAGAAGTTATATTATTATATATTCAAGTTTGAAATTGTTAATCAATGTGAAAAAGCGCTTAAAATGCTGGGTTCTATAATCAGAAATACCCGTGAACTCACAAGTCTTGACGCTCTTAAATCGTAGTATTTTGCTTATGTTAGGACTCACCTTGCGTATTATTCTATCCTATGGTCCCCAACTTATAACATACATATTGACAGTCTTGAAATATATTCAACGTAAATTTTTAAAGTTCATGTACTTTAAGAAGCATGGTACTTATCCTGATCAGGGTTATGATCACACTTTGCTGCTGTCTGAATTTGGTGTAAGCGCTCTTATAAATCGTAGAAAGATATTTCAGTTGTTATTTTTATTTAAATTATGTAACTCGATTATTGAATGTAGTGATCTATTGGCACTCTTATCTTTTCGTGTACCCAGATTTAACACTAGAGATCCAACGTTACTTTCCTATAAGACACCGATGACCAACAATTTTCTACTTGGTGCATGTAGAAAATTAGATATGTGTAGATTGTTCGATGCTGTTTGCATCGCTTATGATATTGATATTTTTAATATGTGTATTACTGGGTTTCGCGAATTTGTTAAGAATATTTGAAATTAATTTTAATGTAAAGATAAATGTATTTGTTTGTTTAGATTTCAGTATTCCTAACCTCTTTCTTTGTTGTTTTTTTTTTCTTTGAGTATTTTGGTTACTATTGCATATACTGATCTGCTTCACTTGCCTTGTTTTGCATTGTATTTTAGTTCCTTTTTATTTTGATTTGTTTATTATGGACTATGATTAATGACTATATATGGTAATTTACGTCGTATGTTAAGGTTTATTATATATAATGTTTTATTTAATGGTTCCCCTGTAAATGGTTTTGTACTGCTGGGAATTCAATAAATTATTATTAAATTATTATTAAAACTTCAAAACTAGTTGCATCAATTCGTCTAGAGGAAACCTTTAAGCACTACTAAAATTATGTATGTATCTTTACGTGTTCGGACTATGCAGAATGTGCCTGCAATTTTTTTCTCCAGCAGTGTATCTGATCTCTATTATGTATTGTATTAGGATATCTAACAAACCATCATTTCTTCAACTTACTCGAGAAAAATATCCCAAAGTCGCATAAAACGAAATTAAGACCATTAAGAGAGAGAAGAGAATCATCCTCAAACTTCAGTTTCAAACACGCTTGTAAGTACATAATATATAATGATACTTAATGAGCATAAATAAATTACACTTCTTGAGCAAATAATTAAACTGTTGTACAAGCATAAACTTTTATGTATGCCTAAACTATAATGATATTGTGTTGCCTTCACTAACAGATATCTGTAAGCGTAAGTTCCGAGTATGTCCGCTAAATAGCTTCACCTAGCATCTCATATATTTATTCCACTTTAGTAACTCATAAATAGCTGAAAATATTTAATATAATATATGTATAGTAATGAAACAGATATTTTAGATGTTACTCCACATATCCCAAAATTGACATAAATGCTTATTATAAGAAGTCATAAATTCAATAAAGCATTTACTGTTGAAGTTTCATTTAGTTCTCCGAACAAAATCAGTTATAACTTTTTGTCTCCAAATATCAAATCTTTCTTTTATTTAACTTAGATTTCTAAGTGAACCATACACACCATATTACAAAATAAATTTCCAACATAATATACTAACCTATAAATTGATTTTTATTATTCTCAAATTGACGTTTATTTGATTTTTATGATTCCCATTTCAAAAAACACTTTAGATTCACAATACATTTATCTCATTCAATATATTTGTCCGTAATTAAGTACTCTCAAAACTCCACGCACATCATTTACTTACACCCCATTCGTCCGAGAACACCCCAGGTTAAGAGGGTGTACTTCAAACCGATATAGGATCGAAATTAAATCATTTTGTATATAACGACTACGTATACAGATTGCTTTGAATGACTGGCCGACACGCGATTCGATTATTATGTATTAGTCGTTGACAATACTCCATATTTACAATATAGCATTCCTCGTAATGCGAATACGCCACCACAATGCTAGGTCGAAAACACCCACATATACATGAACACATATCCAACGAAACAGGACCAAATCCATAAATACACATAAGGGGTGACAATATGCCTATTAATATCGAATGTATATATAGCATATGTATATACACAGAAGTAGAAATTTGTATTCTTCCTGTTCGTAACACGTGTTCTTCTGCATCCGTACACAAAAGAGACTCTTGCACAAATCGGCAAAATCTACTGGTTCGTATCTTTGTTGTTGCCTAGTATTTCGAGAATATGTTACACGCTTGGGATCATACAGTCGGCAAAACAGGCCGTGCGTAATTATATTCTTAACAATAGAACTCGCTTATCTAGATTACAGTCGAAAACCCTCTTCAGTCCGGTAATTGTGGTCGCTGGATAGTTTCAATAATGCCGCCCGTCGGACCTTTTTAAATAATTTCGTTTTGTATATGTTGTCGTTAAATGGGGAAGGGGAGATGATTTTGCAACGTTCTCGGTACGATATAGAAGCGTAAGATTACATCTTTTCTCTTTTCGAGTAAATGTTCGGCTGTATTGTAGCATCTATAATCTATTATTAGTCCTTACTGCTTTTTGTAAAATTTTTTCAAACTTTCTTAATGTTCGTTGTCGAATAGATTCTAAAATAAAACATAAGACAAATGAGTCCTAAGATTCCAAAAAAAAAAAGATGGTTTATATTAAGCAAATAAATATTATTAGGCGCTAACGCCTAATCCTATCTTGGTTTCATAAAAATTCAGTAGAAACACGTTATCCTGCACATCAGAACCGTAGGGTAAATGGGACCACACTTCCTACTGTTACAATACTGCAGCCATTTTTGCATGATACAAAACAAATGATAGCGTTACGGTAAAGTAAAAGTAAGCATCCATCTTTAAATATGATGTGAGGGAATTTTGAATTTTTGGGTTTGGTTTCACTTTTTTGGCTGTGGCAAAATATTTTGTGTCTATATTCATTCAATACACAGTCAGTTTATTATTATTATTATTATTAACTGTTGCCATAGGGAATTGCATGGTAAAAATTATACCTCCTGTTAGCTTATGATGCGATGCAGATTTGGCGCTAATTTTTCTTTTGGTAATAAATCACCAATAAGAATACAGAATGCATACTGTTTGAACAACCACAAGCAGTTTTATTTGACTAATTTTACTCTTCAAAGTTGAAGATAATGAACATACATAGTTTGACAGATCAAAAATGTACAAATGTCATTTTATTGACAAGTTGTGCCAAATACCCGGTTATTGTGGATTTTTTTTTAATGTCTATTCTCACTATTAAAAAACGTGTTGAACTTCAACAGCATTCATTAAAAGTATGTCCAGTAGAGAAGTCAGCCAGAATTTTGCTGCTGGATATCCCGATCGCCGTATCCCGAGTAAAACTATAATACTCAAATATTACAATGCTTTTCGTGCCACGGGTTGCTTAAAACATGAGCACAAATAACGGAAAAGAAACTCGTATATTGTTACAGAAGATTTAAGAATGAATATCTGTATGGCTGTTCAAGAGGAAGACACCGCCGCACTATAACTAAATAACTGAAGTTTGTAATTCCATTACAGTGCGAACTTTACAAAACATTGGAATAAAATATTCAAGATGTGTGATGTGATTTCTTAAGCTGTAGGTTATATGACAATCGCTTCGATAATGGCTGATAATTTCGTTAATTTGTATAATTTGTGTTCAAACAGCCTTGTGACAGTGTTATAAAGCTAATTTATAATACCGCACTGTTAATCACTTTATTTCCCGACAGCAAATGGTAGGTCGATCAAAATCAAAACTTTTCCGAAAAAATATTCACCGTCCTTCCGAGAGTTTGAAACCCAGTCGTTCCAAAAATCGGTATTTTCACTATAGTGAGCCGCGTAATCACTGCGGCTATCGATTCCGTTTTAATATAATATACTAATTAAAATAGTAATACTGACAATAACGTATCCATGGGAAGGTTGTCAATAAAACTACCAACTTTGTACTTTATAGTAATAGTTATTGTTTGCCTGATCTGAGAATGGGTTACAGATATTACCTTGCTATGTTCACTAAAGTGTGTGGAAAACCACGGAAAGCCTATATTCAAAAAGACACCACAAAACCTAGTGTCCCGATACTAGAAAATTGGGGCCTTACTCATCCTAATCTGTAGAATTTCAATGTATGTATGTAACACAAACAAGAAACGAAATCAGAATTTTCGAACTTAAATTAGAATCTCAATAAAATTAAATTAGTATTGTAAAACAACGGTAATTATCTGCTATTGATCATCATTAATTAACATTATGTTTAGTTTGAATAAAGGGATTGAGGAATCTTGAGAAAAGTTTGATTTACGCTGTCGTTAAAGTATAATGTTTAGTTTGTATAGTTTTGTAGTTTAATTTGTCTGTTTTGTTGCAACTTTACGTTTGTATTCAAAATAATATAAATCTGTAACAATTCATATTTACTCAGAAGATCGCATTTCAAAACTCTAAATTTATTTTTGCAGTGTTGTAACATATTGCGTTTTTATTTATTATTTGTAATCATTAGAATAAGAGTTTTCGGTGAGATAGAAAAAGAGATTAGTTATATCTTGATGTTGATCATTTAGTTTTATGTACAATAGAATTGTTGTTCAAAAGACGGGTCTTGCGGTAGAAAAGCTCCTGTTAATGATAAAATAAAAATTATATAGGGATGAAATCAAAATTCTCCGAGAAAAATGTCACCGTCCTTTCGGAAAATTGAAACCCGACACCTATCGTGCTTCTTTATAATGGACCAGCGTAATATTGGCGGCTATCGATGCCGTTTTAATTTTAATATATTATTTAAACTCTAATACTGACAAATGTTATTCATATCATACTATAGATTTTACCTATATAATTCTCTAGTAAATATCAATGTAATATTTTATTTTGCCATTTTTAATGAAACCTTTTTCAAAAAACACCAAAATCATTTATACTAAAAAGCCAGCTTGCCTTACACGCCTAATTGTAGAATTTAAAAAAATTAATTGACTAAAACAACGGTAAGGACTATGATCATCATTAATTAACATGTAAGAAGTTTGAAGTTTAATGAAGTCTAAATTTCAACGTGAAGAAAAAAATTTCAAAATATAAGTAATGTAATTTATTTGCTCAAAATCATACGGATGTAAATAATATAAATCTGTGACAATTTATTTCAAAAGAATTTAAACTAAAAACGAATTTGTAATACTAACAATTCTCAGAAGAAGCCCATTTCAAAACGGAAATTAACTTGTAAAAATTATTTGAATCATTACAAGTTCACGGTGAGATAGAAAAAGAATTTATAATGTTGATCATTTAGTTTTAACAATATAATTTATATAAAAAGTCTTGCGGTAGAAAAGCTTCTTTTAAAATTTTTACTGGGATTTCAAAAAGATTTTTAATTTTAGCTACCATTGAACTAAATAACTGCCTTACTTTAAATGGACTAGCCATATTTATTAACAATTTCCCTTATATTATTTGTCTTTAAAATGTTATTCATATCATACTATAGATTTTAGTAATATTTCAGTAGTAAATATCAATGTAATATTTTATTTTGCCATTTTTAATGAAAGCTTTTTTTAAATAAAAATCATTTATAGAATAGGAGTTAAGAAACTTGTCCTTTAAAGAAAATGGATGACAAGTAACATGTGAAGAAAATGTTTGATTCAAATTTATGCCCAAAAAAATAAAAGAAAAACGAAACAAATATTTCGAAAAATAAAAGATTTGCAATACTAACAATTCTGCAAAAAAGCCCATTAACGGAAATTATCAAAAATGTTAAATCACCGTTTTGGGATTAAATGTAGACATACTGTAACTATAATTTAAATATAAAGCTAGTACTTCTTTTAAATTTTGACATGGATTTTCAAAGATTGTTAAAATCTGCTTAGGTTAACTAAGGCAAGTTCAACTTTCCCAGATTTAACTATTTTATCAACAAAGTTAATAAAATTATTCAATAAAATAAAATAATTAAGTCTAAATTTTAAATCCATTTAAAACTTCGAAAATAAAATTTACAAGTATAAAATGAAATAAATGAATGTTTCCTGATTAGCAGTAAGCAAAACGCCAGGATAACGATCTGATATTACACACGTCAAAGTTAAACATGCACCCGTCAGAATCAATACGGACGTGAATAAGTCCGCATAGGTGTGAAATCTACACCTATTCCGAATCAACTAAGTAAATGCAGTGGCGCTCTCAATGTCGCAAGCTAAATCATACACAGGTAACATACGTATACACACAGCTGAAATGTAAATAGCTCAACAATATGTGTCAATGCAATTCAAACGACATAAACGCATTTACATACTGCATTGATGGACATTCACCAAGTCTAAATTGAATTTGTACAGCATTGACTCGCTGATTTTCCGTATCCTGATGGAATATCTACATATATGTATGTTGTTTCTATTTATAACCCAATTATGTTGAGTGCTGACGTATTTCTTGGCGTAGGTAGATAAATATACTATCATATGAACGCGAATACTTACGTTGCCATTAATTACTGTGACGCTTTTAATTTAATTACATGATTAGAAATTAAACTTTCTTATTGTTTTGTGAGAATCAAATCAGAAAGAAAAAATATCTTATAAAGTCTCATGATACATTGGACAATGGATTCCAAAGACAGTTAGCTTTCTTTAATTTCATGGATTTTCGAAAAGATGTAATAACTTAATATGGTAGCATAAACATACCGGTCATATCTGAACATATTGTGGCTGTGGCATTTCGCCGAAAATACTTTTACTATCCATTACAAACTTAAACAGATTTAGTTTCCCCATATACATAATTCTTCTCCGGTCGACCATTATGTTTATTTCGCAATTAAACTGAGCCGCCTCTTAATGGATTACCTCGCCCTTTCATACTTTTTGTAAGGCGACTGCAGACCCACACGTCTGGACCCGGCCGTTTATTGGGAATAAGCGTGCTGCGTTATATCGCGCTTGACTTGATATCGGGCGACAAGGAAAAGCTCCCTGATGAATGGACACAATTTACTAGCGCTGGTGCCTTCTCGGCATAAAAATACACGTACACTCGTAAACGTAAACATCCTATCTGCACAGCTCGCCGAGATATATGTATAACGTTGAAATCTAACTTTTCCGACTTTCATTCGCTGTTTCACGGAAGTGCTTCGTTCGTTCAAGAATTCCGCTTGTTTACTTTTTTGCGGTTATTTAATAAGCGGGCCGCCCTACACGCACGACTCGCCTCTAACTCAAACACAACCGCCGGAATTACGTAATAAAAATAAACGAGTTCTTCATGCCAGATCTTCCTAAATACGGTACTTGTATTTTATCGTTATTAATCTTTCTGCTGCTTCGCTAGCGCCATGCCATCTCCGCGGAAAGTCGCCATAACGAAAAATTAGTAAACTCTTAACAGGAAATTGGAAGTCGGCAATAACATTTCTATCTTGGCAGGGTATAAAAAGGTTTAAACGTTAAATTTTGTGCTTGCTGAAAGTGAGAGAATTTTTCTGGTTGAGCTGCTGCTACAGATTTCATTATATTTCTGAGACTGCTTAAATGAAGTGATTTTTACGCCTTTTCTTATATCAGCATCTTCACTACTACATATTCTTTCGGAGTACTGTTGCTAAAATCTAAATATTTGTGCCAAACTGGATATGAATAATGATGAGGAATTAGGGACATGCGGTGATGCTGAGAGTTATTGGAACAGTCAGGATAAACTGCCGCTAATATGATTCTTTCATGCGAATAATACAGTACTGTGAACACAAGAAGAACCATCTCCATTTGTAGCAAAATCTGAACCAAATATTCTAAAAAGTATTGATTCTCCAACAGAAACATTTTTGTCCCTGTTTGCCAATGACAATGTTTTTCAAATAAATCTCTAGGCAGTACCAAACTGCTCCACTACTATTCTAACCTCTTCGCCAACAAGCAATAAGAACTTTTCTTTGGAATTAATTTGCTCGACATCACATCATCGGAGAGACATATACCAATCCATTTTTTCAGTTATGTACATATGGATATTGTTTGCTTATTTACTTACTTACGCCCATTTAAACCTTACTGTATTGAAATATAAAAAAAGGAATCCGGGAGTTGCCAAACTCTGTAAAATTCATAGCATTTGCATTTTCTGCAACAATTCTGCAAAATTATAATTGTGGCAAGCTGCAAAGTATTGATGAATGCAAGATCGGATTCAAAGGCGCATTAAATTTTGGCAATATATGCCCATAAAATCCGTAAAACGTAGATATAAGATGTGGGTACGTACTGACTAAAGCGACTTTATTTCCGAGTTCCAAATTCATACTGATGAAGCGAGTGATATAGCTGAGCACATCTTAGGTGGCCGTGTTATCAGTGATCTAACTCACACGGTAATACAGAAAAACTACCGGTACACTTTTGTCAGCCAGGCATCAGATGCGTACGCTACAACCGAATATTATTCTAACGACCACACAAAACTTGAAACTTGAAAACATAGATTAAATGTAATTGTTATCCAGAATAAATGATAATGTGAATTTATGTGAAATAAATACACAGGGAGATAGGACAAGCATAAGAGATCCATAGAAACGGATGTAAGATGAAACAGTTTGTTAAATTACAATTGGGACTTGGGTATTTCGCAATCTACAGTGAAAACGAAAGAACTATGATTAATGTTGAAAATCAATTCATGAAAGTGAAAGCTAGAAGCTGAAATAATATTTTAAATACTTTAAAAGCAATTAGGTTTGACTATTTACAGTAACAAAATGTCATTATTATCGGATCTAGAGTAGTCACGATGTTCCAATGCACTATGCATAAGTACATATATGGAATACACATTAACACCGAATTAAAATAAACATACCACTTTAGAAGTATCATAAAACTACATGCGCCTTGATTAATCTTTATATGCATCTACAAGAAGCTAACATTATTTTAATTTGTATAACAATGTGACGGCATACGTTACAGTAATATTTCTTTCTTGAGGTTTTCTTCCGTTTGTTAACATTACGTTAAAAGGGAAAAACGCATTCCGTTTATTAGTTGAGCAAATCTGAACGTCAATTACCCACATTTCCTTCGTCTAATCCTTTTAGTCGATCGTAGAATTTAAATATTAGTTAGTGATAAATCACGGTTAGTGGAGAATGCGCCTAGAATTCTTATAATTTGCAGCGAGTAGTTTGCGGATTAATCATATGCCGACTCAAGTGAGGTCGGAACGTCGAGGGGGGTGACGACGGTAAAGGGGGTGAATTGCACTCGTCCGTCCCTTGCGTCCTTTACTCTCTAATACATCCCCCCTGTCGTCGCATCTTCCGCCGTTTGCCCAGCTTTACTTGCCTGCCTGTGCCGCGTACAGCCGAAATCCGGAGGCTCTCCCGCGTATTGATCCTGCAGGCCACGAGAATGGGAGTCACCCGGAGTTGGTCGAAAATGTTCGGAAATCTTCGGCACCATCCGATTCACCAACTACTATTCCCACTGGCCGTAACCGCTGCTGATTCCGTCGAATGCTCCCTCATCCCCGCGAATGATTTTGAAATTCCTTTCTCGAATGATATGTTTGTTATTAATTTCTACTAAAATCTGTTTTAGCAGGTATAACTTAAATCACTCAACTGTAACTTTTCACAATTGATATAAAATAAAAAGAATCCAAATAGATCGTTCAAAAATACTATGTATATCGAACCCACTAAGTACAGCAGTACACATGCTTTTTAATGTTGTGTATAGCACCTTTCAGGAAATGTTCTTATACTTTTGTAATTCTATATGAGATAATTTATGTCTCAGCGTTAACTTCCATAAGGTACATAATAAAAGCGTTAAAAGATTAAGCACTAGTTAAGACAGGTACTAATAAATAATAGAAAACTTAGTAAAATTTGCTCGATAGTTGCTGATGATGGCACGCAGTCTTTATGGACGTATTTTGATGATTTTACAGTTTTACAGATGGCTCTAATTCTAACCTAAATTTGGTTGGCACTGCACGTTTAGATTAGCGGACAACTAGTACTAGTCTTGTAGGTTATCTTACAAATTATCTCAGATATATCTCAGTTTAATATTATGTACATCTAAATCTCCATAACAACAGCATCAACAAAAACAATTATATTACGATGCTAATATGCAAATTACTAAATTACTACTCTCGCATTGCATGTGTATGTATGTATGTATTTGAACATGTATTGTATTGTATATAAATGTAAAATCTAATACATACGATACTACAAAATTGTTACCTACACTTAAAGATGGGAAAGAAAAAGAAAGCCATCCAGTAGAACTATATATGCAGCGCCAATGCACTTAAGCTTTATTTAGAATGCAAAGAAGTAAATCGACAAATACTATAGACTATAGAAGATATGCATAGCGTAAATGCTGAAAGCAAGAATCCTAAATGACAATATATAGGTATATCTGTGCGCCACTGGTGCACCTTCATCATATATAGCCAACTTATATAACTTTTAGTCGAGGTACACTGCCGAAACATAAGAATCACAAGAATGAGAAATGCTAAATGAAATTTAAAACAAATTGCAGTAGCAAACGAACGTTGCAAGAAAATGATACAATCCCAATGTGATGTAATTTTTACACACCGGACATGAAAGAGTGATGCCTCACTGCTGAATGACGTGCTGTTTAAAATTTATATGCATTCTTGGGAGAAAACTGATGTTTTCAGCAGATTCTCTTTTAAGGTTTCCTTCCGCAAAATTAACTCTCTTTAAATGAGATATATCTTTGTAATTAGGATATCCTCTTCCTTTATTGAAACTTATTATTAGATATCCTTATCAAAGGCTACACCTATCCCTTGCGACTTATGAAGTTGATAGAATGTTCTTTAAATAATGAACAACCATACCCAATCTAGATAATTCATGATTTAATTTGAGATGTCATTTTTTGAAGTTAACAAATACTTTTTTTAGATTAGATTAGATTAGATTTGTGGGCAGTGGCACTGCTGTCTTTAGTCACCGCGACTTACATGAATCTATTGTAACATTGCCCTTCTGGTTGTTAGACTAATTGGAGGCTTTTGATAAACCTTAGAATTAGCCTGGGATTTTCGTCCCGGATGTCAGTAGGCGTTAGAAATGGCCTACGTCTGTGACTAGCAGCAACACAGTTACACAAAATGTGTTCTGACGTCTCTAGATCTTCTTGACATAGACGGCAGATTTGATCTTCAGCTTTACCGAGTTTATGTAGGTGATACTTCAGGGCCACGTGACCTGTCAGAAAGCCTGCCAGCAGTCTAAGGTCCCCTTTGCTGAAAGATAGCAGCGACTGTGATGTCTTAGGCGATCCGGATAACAGTGCCTTCGCCTGTATTTGTCCTGGCGTATTCTGCCAGTGGGAGACCTTCCTGTTGACCTCTCTCTGGCTCTTTTGCAGCCCACAACAGGGATAGGCTCCAATGAAAGGCATTTTCGCTGCCTCTTTAGCAAGCTTATCTACCTTTTCGTTTCCTTCGATCCCTTGATAGCTTGGGACACACTGAAGAATTACGTGGTTATTGAGTCCCAATTGCCTTAAATTGCATATACATTCATGCAACAGACTGGACTCGTACGTGTAGGCACTCATAGCCTTCAACGCCGCTTGGCTGTCCGTCGATATACAAATTGTTGCGCCACGTATCCCTGACTCGAGGTTCTTTACGGCGCATAAGTTAATAGCAGAAATCTCTGCTTGAAATATGTTGGAGTGGAGTCCCATGGGAACTTTGAGGTAGTTGTTAGGCCCACTGACCCCGATGCCCGTCCCCACTCCTACTATTCTAGAGCCGTCCGTGTACCATGCCAGGGTTCCTCTTTTAAGTTGAGGCTCACCGGAGGCCCACTTACTACGGCTTTCGATGACCACTTTGTAGGGTTGGTCGAAGTTGTGTTGCATAGGAATCCTGTCCTTTGCAATGTAAACTAGGTAGTTGATGTTGGGATCATCGAGGATTTTGAGATGTCCTCTAAAGTCCCCAGGTTTTAATTCCTTTAGTTTGTCCAGAGACAGGGCACTTAATATAGCCTGCTTTTGGATGTAAATGTGCAGCGGCGTGATTCCCAGCAGTACTTCAAGCGCTGCAGTGGGACAAGTTCGCATCACTCCTGTGACATTTAGACAAGTGAGTCATAGAAACGACTATAGATACTTATAGTTCATGCACGTCAAAATCGCGTGCTCAAGCATCGGCAAAACCCCAAGCACGAGCTATAAATATGACCCAAGTATTCAACCATCTTGTTAATATAGTTAACACTGGGGAAGGAGGCAGTGATATAGTTGTACATTTTTTTCTCCAAAGATAAATTTCGAAAAAAAATGGCGAGAATCTATCAACCGAAAAATTGTCTCTGAGTGAATTCACACAGATTTTATGTAGAGACTGAGATTCACAATAAATGTTAGCATATATGTAGCGCAGTCCCTAATAAACAAAAGATTTTTCTCAATGTACATATGTACCACCAAAGTAAAAGATGTTGTACAGAATTTTGTTAATTGTTGTAGTAACTGTTTCCGCATCCACTTACTTTTAAGTTTTTTGTTGCTATTAAATATATAAAATACATTTACCACACTGGGTGCTGATATATCCATTTTCTGTATGTATGCAATATGTTTTGTACAGAATCGAGGATCCACGGTCAATACAGTAAACATAAACACACATCTACCTGATTATTTGAAATAGAATCAAAAACGACAAAAAGAATTAATATATTAATAAAAATAAAAATCGATGTCTAATAATCATGATCCTATTTTAAACATTCTGCAATAAAGTATTCCTCACATTTCAATAAAAAATTCTATGTTGATGTCTATAAGCTTCCAATATTTATTCGATGACATCAAAAGAATATAGAACCAAACAATGTCCAGTATGGGGTGAATGAAACATCAATCATGAACACACATGCGACCTAGAAACACAACACCCAATTGTTCCATACAATGACAACGCTAGTACGAAAAATTTTAAAACTACTCCATTGATTCGACCTCTCACCAAAAATATGAAACATGATTGTTTCTATAAAGAAAATAATTTGTAATAACGAAGAAACGCGGAAGACGGATGGTAATTACTTACTATTACAACTTCGGACCGATAGTGAATTTTGAATATTTTGCAGCAAACATTATGAGCAATGGTCATACCATGGATAAGTATATAAGTAGAAACATGGACGTGATCATTTAACTTGAAATCTCAAGAATATAATTAGTGGAAATTAGGAAAATGAACTAGTCATAAGATCACTATAAAACAGAGTCGTTTCATTCACAAACGTTAAAGCATAATTTAAAATGCTTTCCAGAAGTAAAACACACAAGTATGCCTTACGATTTAACCTCTCCCCTTCGTACACGACCGTCTATAAACCTCGCCATTCACCCTAAATAACAACGCAAAATTTGGACCCGTAATTTAATTATTCTACAAAATCATTCGTAAAATGTTATCATCGAAATCAAAATATACCGTTGAATTGAAAATAATCTATTTCCCCAATTTAGGATAGGCAACATTTGTATGTACATGCATTTTCGCATACAAAAACGTTTAATCCGATCGGAAACCTTTCGGTATACGAACCGCACAGGGCACCTACATGTATATAGATCTTTATATATACACACACAGAAGATATAACGTCGAGAGCACCAATGCGCCGGAGGGTTCAAAATTACCAACGCCGATAATTGATTGAGGGCGATTTTGTTTAGAGAGACGAAACGTGTATAACGGAACGAGGCCGTTTTATTTATGAGTTTGGCCCCGCTTTAGTAGATCACCGTCGAATACTAGCCGTTATGTGGACAGTTTGTCTACAGTTCATTTCGAATTATAAGAAATTGACATTTAACTCATAAGTATATCTTTGGAGATATTAATTAATCAACAGTCATGTCCAATGTAGTGCGTAAGTTTTGCAATATTACAGGAGTCGTTGTATGTGAAAATCTAAACCATTAAAATTGCTTGTTACTTATAATATAAAATAGATTATACGCAGAGTCTATAGGTGTTTATTCTGACATCTTAGTGTTAGGTGTATATAACGTTCCGTGCATGTGTATAGATAGAATAGGTACCATCACCCCTGGGGAGCATGATTTGCACTGGTATTACTGAAGATTTACCCTACCTTGTACGTATACATATATGAAGGAATCGATAAAGTAACGAAACTGCGGGAAAAGGGACCAGACTACCCCAAAGGTGTCAGGATATATATCTAGTCTATACTCTCTAAGAATACCAAGCTATTATCCGAGTTAAATTGAAGGTGAAATTTATGTGAAAGTACATTGTGCGCTCCATAGAGCTTGAGGTTAATGTAAATCGTTAGTAACACGAAACGTACTTTAATTAATATCTATTGACCGAGTTATATTAGTGATAACATTAAATTTATTTTCTGTAAAATAAAAACAAATTCCGTAAGTCAATTTTCTCCAAGTTGTGCTGACAGAGAGTAAAACGAAAATAGTGAATATGATGGCTATACTTGAAAACTATTTAGAGTTTGATGTAAAGGAGACGGTGAGATCCATCCGTAGAAGATAAATAACGTTTTCTCAAAAATTATATTATTATAAAAAATTGAGAGGTAGAAAGACAAAACACAATAAAAGTAATATTAAAAGATAATAAAAAAACGACTAGTATTTATTGCGAACATTTGAAGATAGACCTTTGATGCTGATAAATAGTCCGATGGGATTAAGTTTTATTACTGTTGTTTTAACTTCAATAACGATTAAGTTTTTATTAAATCGAGAAAAAATAAATAGAGTTGTGACATAATAAATTACAACTTTAAAATAACTTTAATAATAATAATAATAACGTTTATTTTTAACATGTAGTTAAATTATTAACATTAAAGTTTCAAGCGTCCTGGAAGTTTTTTAAACCGAGCAAAAAATAAATAGAGTGTAGGAATTGACATAATAAATACTACAACTTTAAAACTCTCTGTGAAAGCTTTAACGGCACCTTTATCCATAATATTGAACAAAATAACGGCTGTGTCGTTCTCAGTTTTCCATAATATTGAATAAAATAACGGCTGTGTCTTTCCCTGTTTTTGTGTTAAAAACAAACGACTG
This sequence comes from Holotrichia oblita, assembly GCA_023690525.1. NCBI lineage: Eukaryota > Metazoa > Arthropoda > Insecta > Coleoptera > Scarabaeidae > Holotrichia > Holotrichia oblita. The sequence continues at coordinate 37,106,895 of CM043018.1, read as the reverse complement.
TTTAGGATATATACCAAGTACTAACATTTTCGACGCAAAAAAATGCAATATTATTAAAGAGTGAACTTTTATTTCTGGTGATAGGTACATATAAAAATAAATACTTTTATCAACCGTTTTTCATATGTGCAACTTTAAACCCTTTAATTTTCCTGCAGATTACGAATCTGGTCTGAGTACATGCCATTACAATATGGTTGATGGCATTATGAGTATAGTGCATATCAGGATGATGTTGGACCTCTTGTTTGTTTTATTTGTGCTACATTTGCTTTTATTAGGCACATTACAATTTTCCCTCAAAACTCTAACTCATAATTTTATCTTTATTTACATATAGTAGGTACAAACGAAATGTTACCACAACCCCAAGGTTTATGCCGTATGAAAAAGGATTTACTGCCATTTTTTCTAAATCTTGAACGATAGCTAGCACATAATCTGTCAAGCCGATCGATACCACCTGCTCCTCCTTGTGGCTGGTCTTCTCGTTTGTGTTCTCCGTTTACTCTTCTGAAGGTCTCGTTCACAGGAGCTACTCCATCATGATTACTTGCTCCGTTAACGCATTGTCTTACATCGCATTTGTAATTATAAGACCCCTAAACTACCTCTTCAGATATTTATTAGTAGACATCTATTAGTCCTGTTTTCTTAAACTATACATCATGCTCGTATATTCATCAGTGAACGTTCAAGAAAAAGGGTATACCTTGAAAACAACTTTTCAAAGGAAACAACGTACTATAAAAGGTTGTCAACAATGAATAATGCATTTTAATACAAAAAAGTTGTAACACAACGGAAGAAATGTTAATATGTTTTAAAATAAATATAGATGTAAACTTCGAAGCTTTATGAGTGTCAATTATAGAAATTTTATGCAAACGATCAGTTAAACAGAGAAAACAACGCGGTCAGTTTTAGAACCGATATTTATAATTAATATATATAATAGTCTAATTCACGCCTGAATTTGATTAAATTAAGCAGTAGACTAGGTTTTTGCCATGTTTTTCAGTAGTAAAATATTATATAATCTCTTTAAATTATCAAATCAATCTGCAACAAATCTCAAAGTCAGTTTTATATAAATGCGGTAACAAACCAGATTAAAACAAATATTTAGTGCAATAAAAAGAAGTGAATCAAAATAAAATAAACGAATGCAAACATTGCATACAAAACCAATTTCCTTTTTTCCAGTATAATGAACTGGTACACTAATTAAATAATGGAGTTGATATCACTATATCTGGAAATAAAAGTAAAGCTGTATCCGCATAATAATATGTAAACCGATTTATGCAGGCGTTTGTATTACTCTCATTACAATGTAATTAGTTACCCTTTCCGAATTGAAATGTAATACCAATAGCACCGTGGTGATTTACAATCCATTGCTGACAGCGTCATTCTAGTTTTATTCAGCTTACAATGTTATAACAGAAACATCAATAAATTACATTGAAAATTCTCCAAATTTATATAATTTGTTCAAAACAAGTGGTGCATATTTAGTTCTATTTCGAAATGCAAGTAGACAATTCAAACATCGCTGGTATTACACTGTAATAAGAATCGCAGAGAATTGCTACCAGATTGCTGTTTAATTTCAACAGGTCTTCTTAAATCGTTCTCTTCTTCAAACTAGCGTAATCGAATTCCAAACACTTAATAATGAATAATTATCGAAATGACATCATCGTTGCCTGTATAGCATCAAGTGTTTTCTCCTGCTCTGTTGATCACTCTTATTGATTGCGGTGAGCCTCAGAACCCTTTATGCAACAAATCCATAACAGGAAACTATTCAGAAGGAGCAAGTACGACTGTAATTTCCGTGAACGGCAAGCGACCACTAACGTTACCTTGATAAAAGCGAAATCGTTGTAAGATATTATGCAAAGGTAATAAATAACACCCTCCCTTGCACCTTCTCTTTACCCGTGAAGGAAAACTGTCTCGAATACTTACAGGGAGTGAATTCATTTTAAATGTAACTTATCTCGGAAAATAATGTCACCACGTATAGCTTAGCATGGTGTTTGTATAGATATAAAACTCTCCAAACCTGGTGTTTTGCGATTTAATGTATATACATAATCTATAAAAACTCTCCAAATTTGTGTGTGGGCTGCTTTCTGAACTTGCTCCAAAATCAGCTTTTTTGGGGAGAATAAAAGTTACTTGAGTAATTAGATGAATACACTAATAATATTTCAGACAGGGAAGTTTAGGAGAAATAGGCAATAATACAAAGTAGGTGCGGAGGGTGGCACCACTATGCTGATTTATTTGCAAAAAGCAACTACCAACTGTAAAAATTCAAAGAGCAGACAGAGCAAAGAATTTTGCAGTATCTTTGAACGCTGAAAAGCTGTTTGTTAATGTCAATTCAATATCAACTCAAAAGCACGGCCATCATGCTTTGTGTGGATAAATTTCCAACATGCTCAAGTTCAGAGCAATCGCTACCTCGTTCAGTTGTCGACTATGCTAATGATATAGTAATTATAACTATTGGTAAGTTTGATAGAGCGAGAGAGATGAAAGCATTGTATACGAACACCAGAAGCTCACCAAGTACTCCGCAAAGTACAATGACAGGCTGCTTGGACATAACGGAAACAACTGCTGCTCTATATTCTTTCTAAATGTTGTTTTAAACAGGATACACAAAATACTTTGCATCCCTGAATCTTTTAAGGTTAGAGCTTCAAAAAGGAAAAGTGCAGTAACAAGGATTGTGAGCTAGATATGTTGGGCACAGCAGCAGCACCCAAGTAATATTCTAGGCTGGAGCAGTACACTAGCATACTACAACATGTAGATTTATATGAGCGGTTTAACCGCTGTTGGAAAAAAAGATAGTGGCAGAAGGATCTTGATAGTCACTGACTGCCAACCAGCTCTGGCTGTAATGGTCCAATTTACGTTAATGTCTATTCCGGAAATCTTTGCCGTAATGTTTAGAAATGTACGACATGCATGTCATATTTCAAAATTCGCAGAAAGTAATCGATAAGTGTACTCTTTCTCATTGCCTAACTACACATGCAAAGGAATGTTAAGCTTTTAGTTCTCTTCAACTAATTGTAAGCGTCTCTTTAAAGTTAAAAGTTTAGTATATATTTATTTATGGGTTAATAAGTGTCTTGATTGCTGCCTCAGCTTCTCTGTCCAGCGTTATTACAAATCTACTGATTTGTTTTAAACTACTGGCTGAAAAGAATGTTTCTTTATTGCACTATTACCGAGAAACCAACAGTATTTTGTAAAATCACTTTAAAGACCTAGTCATATGGTTGTCATAAATAAGTCTCTACACACTTTCCAATAATATTTTTCATAATTAATTTTCTTTAAAATAAGAGATAAGCTGTAGTGCGATGATTTGTTACCAACATGTAATAAAACTGTGACACCCGAAGGGCACATGTTCTATATAAAGCTTTCAATGTCTGTTCAAATGGTCTAGCATTTGGATATTTAGGCATAGAGGAACACCAGAAAATAGAGGGACTAGCTAAAATGCGTTAAGTACGCCCTTTTTATCATTGCAGTTAGGCTATGAAATAACCTAAACTGTTATAAAACAAGAGATGTGAGCAATATTAAGGCCAAAAGAAGATGACTACACGTGGAAAATATCGGACAGGAAACCGTCAAGGGTTTCCTAGGACGATCATCTAACACCTCTTACACTGCTGCTACTGTACTTATACTTACCTATAATACACAGCTAACTATAATACCAACCGAGCACCACCAAGTTAACAAACACTTGTGTGTGTGTGTGTAACATAAATAATTCACTTCGAGAAGGTAACGCTGAAATTGGTGGAAATGTTATTAATGAATCCTGCATAGAATTGATCTTTTAGAGAAGTACTAGGAACCACAATAGGCCCGTGGTTGCATACGTGAATAAACTTAATTTTTGCAGTATGTGTCCAAATGTATGAAAGTTTGCAATGTATTTTGTATAAGAAAATCTTTGGACAATTCACAGCAAACATAAGAGATCTTGGTACAAATAACAAGAGAAAGAAAGGGAACTGAATATATGTCGTCGTTTAATCGAAACAAAACTATTTTCATGGAAATAAAAAACCACTAATCGAATAAGTAAGAAACGTACTGTTGAATAACAACAGTGATAAAGTTACGAACTTCTCTATAGATGAAAGCAGAAAGTTGTGCTTTCAGGTAAACCAACATCCTAATAAACATGATCTCTGCATGTATGTATGTACATGAATATCGGTTAACAATGGATTACTGATCAGAATATCTCAAAACTTGACAATTAATTTCGCGTAGCTTTCTTAAATCCGCTATTTCAGCTATAAATAGGACGGCGCAATCCATGCTAGTGAACATTAAAATAAAGCCATTGACGTGAGAACATCACTTCAAAGATTATATTTTGTTGACTATATTGTAACATATGAATGGAATGATATATCCACTTTGCAGTAACAACTTAGCTTGCAGGTAAATGGAAGAACAAATAGAAGTACCCTTCCACCATTCAATCCAAAATTTCAATCTACATTCAACTCGGGTACTCCAATAAGTTTACAGCAATTATTCCAACAGAGCAGAAGAACTTTGAAGAACGGTAGTTCACAAATAATAGCCGTTCCTGTTTTCATCAAACAAAACAAACCAAAGGAGTCGATTATTTCTACCCCTTAATGATATACCAGTAGCACAGCTACATATTACGTTATGATACCGTGTTATCATATCAAAAGTAAACTGTGAATAGCAACAGCCGCACGCTAAAATGTAAAATGCAAATTATATCATCAGTTCTGATGGCGCTACGCTCGCAGAACTTTCCGTATTTACCCTACAACTTACTAGTTGCGGTGGAATAGGTACGAATACGGACCTATCCACCTTTACCACTACATAGTATTATTATTCAAATCCAGGAAACGGTAATGTAAATTACGGTCTACGGAACCGAGTCAATTTTCGCAATCGTAAGCTCCGCAAGAGGTAAAAGGCAAATGCAACAGTATACAATTCAAATTACTTAATTAATAATAGTTCATCGTGCATTAACGACGAAGAAAGTATCGTATTTTGCGCTGCACAATCTTCACCGCCTTTGTCTTCGATATATAAATATTATGTTTATGCATTTTGTATACTCACAAGACTTACTCCAATGTGAAAAACTTTCCTACATAGAATACCACAACAAACGTTTACGATTTTGAGTGAAGTACAAGATCTTTAATTGCAAATAAATAGAAAATAAAACAGCGATAACTTAAGTACGATATATAGTTCCATAATAATATCAAAACTGGTAGAAACACTTATTGAAAATATGTCTTTCGAAATAGTTTCCTTTGACATTTTGTATACGTCCAAACTTAATGGCATTGCGTTCTGGAGCCTATAAAGCTGATACTTCCTAAACGTAGTGAGATCCTATTAATGATACAGTAAATTTTTATGTTGCAATATTGAATAGGTTTCAATTTAATAAAAAGTAGTATCCAAGAATTGACAAAAATACTTGCTTGTGCATTGTATTGACAACAATCATAATCAGAATAAAAGTAATAACGATAATAGCGCGGTTTAGAATAAAACAAATTGAAATATTATAGGAACTCGTCGTATTTCAATTTCGATCTTGACGCGAAAACGAAATCGAAGAATGCAATGTAGCAGAGTCCGAAACCACATTACGTCGTACATAATGCAGAAAGAACATCATTCTTTTCCCAACTGACCATTCCTTGATAGAGAAGAAAGAACAAGTCGTAGTTGTTGTACTGCAATATGTACACAACCTTACTCTCTGAATGTACACCGGTTTCGTAATACGAATTGCAACTCTTCTTATGTGGTTTATAAATAATGAACGATCAATATCCCAAAGCAAACACAACCGAGAGAGTTTATTGTTTGACAGTGTATAGAATGTTTCTTTGTACACGTAAAAATCTAATCCCCTATTTCGGCTTTACTATATATCTGTTTCTCTGCCGAGTTTGTATCTATTATATTGTTGTTATTTGTTATGAAAACGTGCGCAAGAAGTATAGGATATACACAGTTGTATATATATAAGAAAGGATAATACATAGTTTATATATAGGTGATGTAAGAAAGGAAAACTTTTAGCTGACCCAGATTTGTTCACCATACTGTAGCCTTCCTACATCATCCTTTTTCCTCTTTCACAACTCCTTCCCGTAGTCTCTAACAATAAGTAATTTCGCATTCCCAGGACGTTGTTTCCACTATGGCTTTTCTGTTCCTTCTTCTTTTTTCTTCTACGGATCTAAGACTTCAACGCGTCGACTCCTTGTTCCTCCTTTTTCTTTACCCGGCACCCTGTGTCTTTTCCTTGTTAAAGTTTCGTTAGCGTAAGAGCTTTTCACCGGAATAACATTAACTACTCTAATTAACACATATACCACTATTTTAGCTAAGTCAGTCGATTTATTATAAAATATTTTAGAAACGTACAGCTAATATGTGTAATGTAATGCATCACATAACTGTATAGTAAAAGATAAATAATGATAATTATGAATAAGTATGCTTCGGCGAATGTAAAGTAGCTCTTTTCGGACACTACTTCTACTTACTCGAAAAAAATTTGTGTCGCAATAAATTGTGTTCCGAATTTATTGCTGCGTAACAATATCGCAAGTTTCGAGCAGATTTTTTTTTGTAATTGGTACCTTTACAATATTGATATTGTATTTTATTCTGAAGTTAATCTTATAATGCTGTAATACTAATTGTTTTCCATATATATTCAACTATACTTTTTGTTTTGGTATTCATCTCTCCGTTTTCGAATATTTATTTAGCAGATTTGTAAAGCTAATCGTAGGCAAGCATGTGAGCTTATGAACTAGTCAAACCATACAAACCAATGGTTTTACTTGGTATACCACTTCTTAGCAGGAACAATTGCTCATCATATTGTATACAGGCCCTCGATGGACTGTAATAACACTAATAACCCTTTCTAATTTTAAAAAGGCAATACTATTGTTTTAAATCATTTTTTTTAAATCGTTGCTATGTAAAAGTATTTCTTAAAGTGGTATCGACATAAGTTTTTCAATAATTGAAGTTGATTTAAATCTTCCTATTCCTAAATTCAATAAGTTGGGCAAAAACAACCAACACAAGTAAACCTACATATGAACTATCAACATTCGCCCCTGTTAACTTCGGATATAATTAGATAAGGAGCAAGCAAGCTTACAAAATTTTGCTGATAGGTCAATATGATTGAATATCTGTTATCCTAAATACACTACAATTTAAATCTTCGAAAACTAGACCCAAAGGTTTGTGATACTTCCATTATTTGCATAACTGATACATGTTTCAGTTCTTGTTTAATTTATGAATACTCATTCATTGTAGATCATAAGTGCTCTTAATTCAAAATTTGTCTTTCAAAGTAAAATAGCCTAAATTTGTTTACAAAATACATATATACATAGGTTTATCTCAGGTAGAGCACAAAGAAAATTGATTTAAACACTTCAAAATAGCGGATTCAACATTTATACCGGGTTGAGAATTTTAAACATCCGTCAATGTTTATATCACCCTCAACAACTCCAAGCAGCTTTCTCATATTACTCTCGTTATATTTTTAGAACAGTCTACTTCTACAACATGGTAATCAATATCTCATTTATGAGCGTAATAACAGCACTATCCATGTATAACATTACTACATTACATGTGTAACAAATACTTCGAAGTAATAATACACACTATCTAGTGCATTATAATATATCTTCGCTGTAGTTATCAAAATATGGAATTAATTTACACGTTCGCGTTACCACATTAAGTCAGAAATTCGAACATAGTTGCGGCTATCAATAAGGTTGCTAATACTCTCGTTGTCTGAAAACGTAAATTACTATATCAAACACTATATATATTACTATATCAAACTTGAAAACGCTCTTCGTATTTATTTATTCAGGTCGAATAACATGCTCATCGTATACAGTGTGTCCAAGATAAGAATGAACAACATGGGGATCTTGGAACGGTAAGAGATACGGGGTCGATTATATTAGGGAAAAGTAGCACATTTACGTGGCTAATAATATGCCATTTAGAAAGTTTTAATATTCCGAGTAGTTCTGAAGATATCCGAGAAAAACTGAAACTTCGGAAAATCGTTTTTTTTCCTGACTTTATTTTTGATCGAATTTCAAAACACATTGCACATTTCCATTGCCACTTTTTCCGCTCTATCCAACGGTGTCCAAGTTTTTGTAATCCGACGTTTAGTTTCTGAGTAACCACCATCAACTTAATTTTTTTAAATATGGACTAAAATTGTTTTAGACATTTTTTGAATGCTACTAACGTCGTTTATACAACCTCCGATAATTTTTAACTTTTATTTATTTTTTATTTTTTTAATTTTGTTTTTTTTTGTTTGAATACATACACACATAAAAATTTCTGGGATAAATTCTTATCCTTTCAGTTGGTGTTAAAATATAGATTAGTAATTACCCGAAAAAGTCATAGTTCTAATCAAATTGAATGTATTTGTTTTCTTTTCCCGATTAAATTACATCTAAATCCCGGAGTTAAAAATAAGGTGATAGAATTGTGGTCTAATAAAGATAAGTTAAACACCGATTTAACACCATAAAGACAACAAGTTATCCATTACTGCATAATTGATAGATCAGGAGTTAGATTACATCCAAATGTAAAACATTTTATCTGCTTTGGAGAAACTCAACACCGAAGTTAATCCGGAAAAATTAAAAGAGTTAGATTTTGTTAGAGAGAGGGTAGCGTTCTTGTTCTAACACGAATAACGACCATTCTGCATACTTCGGTTAAGGAAAATGGATGCTGAATTTTATATACGCATCAAATATAGGAATCATAAGAAGTGGGTAAAAATAAATAGTGACTTTTACTGACAAAAGAGATCATAGATGATAAAAGTAAGTACCTGGTATAATTATGTGTTATAGGTAAGCCAGACACATTCATATCACAGACTGTAATAAATACAGATGAATATTTTTTACCAACATATATTCCTTTCTTTTTAGGATATTCTGCATTTGTGACGGTTTTTATAGTACCTGGCAGCATGGTGTCGGAGGCCTCTGTGTAAAAGTCCAAATGCATTCCTGAAGAATTTATTCTTTTCGAGATAAAACTAACACTTCTAAGAATAACTGTAACTCCTTTCGGGGTAACAGTTACTACGTCGAAAGATTGGTAGTTCTCCTTTTCAATATAATACTAACACTTCTCAGGATAACCCTAACTCTTTTCTGGGTAACAGCCACTCCCTCGGAAGTTAAGTATTTCTCCTTTTCGAGATTATACTAACACTTCCGAGTATAACCGTAACTCTGTTCGGAGTACAGTAACTACCTCAGAATTTAAGCTTATATCCTTTTCGAGATAATTCTAACACTTTAACTCCAACTCTTTTCGAAATAACAGTTACTATATCGAGATTAAGTATTTGTCCTTTCCGAGATGAGATTAACACTTTAAAAGACAGGACAATGTTATTATCACTTCTGAATATAAAACTAGCACTTTATTCTAACTCCAGTAATTTTAACACCAGAAGAGGATGGACGCGAGGGAACACCGAAAAAGTGTTGAAAAAGTGTTAGAATCAACTCCAGATTTTTATGTGTGTAGTAATCAACATAAATGTCTGTTCTATAATTGCCCGATATCATTCGGATTCTTAATCTAGTATCCTTTACAATCACTTACAGGTATGTATGACCAATAGCATTGCAACAATACTGTAGTAAAATCGATGCATCCAAATTAAAAACTATAATTACTCAACGTAATAATTGAGCTGAAATTCACTTTTAATTCTTACTCCACCTGTTAAACATATATGTACATACATACATGAATTAGGATGGGATAAAGCAGGCACATTATAATTAAATTACCATCGCAGGAGGTCTTAATTTACGCTTGCTCGTTGATCGGTTTACATATTCTTCTAAATTGAATTTTGAATCAATATCCTTCATATATACCTTCACATTCACCCACAGTTTAATTGTAAGGATTCATATTAACGTAATTTCACGTCTTCGTTAACCTAGACTAAGTATATGCCCACATCAGGACAAAATATGCGTAGCGAATTATAAATCACGTTGAAACATGTTGAACACGATATTGGGATCAAGACTCCTTAATTCTACACGTCCTCTAGTTTGCCGTGTAATTAGAGCGTAATAGGCAGATTTTTCTTCTTAACTAATCTGAACTTGATAACTAAATTGCCGTCTCGTCGGACCGTTCTCCATCCAAGAGTTCCCGAACATAGGACTAATTCACTGCGGGTACGCCCTACCAGCTCCAACGCGATACTTGTCAGGCGGGTCGTAAAAGCTTAATTCCTCCGCAAGCAAACGACGCTGCTTTCCAACCGTCTCGAGTGTTGTTGCATTGGTATGCCTAGCTACCTCTTGGTAAGCTTTCCAACGACGGAGACATGATTCACTCGCATCGTTGTTGGACAATCAGCTCGTCGTCCCAAGGGTAGCATTACCGCGTCCGACACTTCCGGTATCCCCGTTTTCGCATCTTCCATCGCTCATATCTGTATCTGTATATCTGTATAATGTTCAATGCGACTCGCAAGACATCTCGAAAGGGAAGTGAAATATTCTGTATATCATGTTTGCCCTCTATTTCTTACAGCCGAGATCTATAAAACCAGACGTTTATATGATTCAATACAGATGTGCGAAGCAGATAACTTCATCACAATACAAGCAAGCTTAGTATACTCTTGGCTAGAATTTACAAGCACACCCTGTATATTTCAAACATGTGCAAATAACTATACTAAACACAACGTGAATCAGCTAGATTCACATTCATAGGGATGTAGAGAGGGGAAGGGCAACGCGTTGTAAAAATTGGTAGATGTTAGTATAGTTTTAAAAGGCAATCTATAGATGCTAAATGTCCAATGAGCAAAGAGATCGAGCCTTGGTTCATGTTGCGATAGCGACGCGTACTTTGTCTTCTGAATAATTAATAATACATGGTATGCTGGCAATAAAGAAGCATTAACTATGTGTGTTTGGTGATTGGTGGTTGTAACGCGCGACACGCTCACAAGGTACGTACAACTATCACCACAAATTCTTGGTATATAAAGCGAGTGGTTGTTGTGTCCTGAGAAATCATGATTCATACTGGGGTTCTTCATTGGTCGAACACGTCATGAGCGGCGATGGTAGTCGTATACGTTTAATAGATGTAGAACAAATAACAATGTGTCGCCGTTATGTAGACGGAGTGCTAGGTTCTGTTATATTCCTCAGGGGGAGAGGGACGGACATTCTGCTTTCCCAAAAAAAGGGTTAATCAATTTAGCTAATTTAAATTATTAATTTTTATTATTATTTAATAAATTCTAAGAAATTAATTAATTTAAAATTTAACATCTGGCACCATCTCTTTTGAAAAATAAAAAATGTATTTTTGTTTACAAAAAGGGTTTCTTTATATTATTTTGTTTTTCATGCATTTGCTTGGGTTTCATTTCTGTGTCTATAAGCATTCGTACGTTGTATTTTTGCACCAGCTGTACATTAATGAACTCACAAACCCCAAAATTGTTTTTAAAAGCACAACCTTTCATTAATACTAAATTTTTCCTAAATCATATACTGTTCTATATTAACAATAGAAATAAATAATAGTAATACGAAATTTTCATTTCATTTTTAAATCGCCGAATTTAGTCGTGTCCAAAAATATTTCCATTATATATTTCGCATTTATTTTATCCTCTATCAAGCGACTAACAAACTAAATTTCTCGATATCTTATTCTCTACACATTTCAGCGCAAGCTCGAGAAATACAGGCCAATAGTATTCACATTGCGTCTTCACGGCAATCATGTGCTGGCCCACTGGAACCGACGAGAGTTACGTCAGCGGATTCTCAAGAGAATCCATCGTAGCGTTGAAGATTGCAGAAATCCATCGTATATGCGATAAGAGTAAGTCAAAAATACAGAGGAATGTAAAAATGTAGAGAAGAATATACCATCGTTACCAAAATAAAAACGCGCTGCAGTAGATGCATTTTAATAGGTGGTTACGTATTATCTGTGATAATTGTAGTGGGGCAATATTATGCAAAACTGCTTAAAATATGTATGTAGTTTTTAATTTATTTGGTATTCTAGAATACCATAAAACCATAGAAAGAACATCATAAAGCATCTAAACTAGTTTAGATGTATTATTCCTCTTGTCGAATCTAATTAAATAATTCATGTAATGGGGCAATACAAAAGCAGAACCATTCCAATTCTATGATTGATCTGTCTTAATTTCTTGTTCTTTGATCTACACTCTGAAGACAGGAACAAAATTAAGGAGCAGTATTTAACTTCAGTTTATTGGTTTTTAAAATAATTGTTTCTTTTTCTATTGTCTGTTATGGTTTAAATAAACTGCTGGATATGTATAAGTTCTTGTGAAATGCGCCGCTTATAATTTTGTTCTGTTTTACCACATTTATTTTTGTTGCGACTTGCGTGCAGTTCATAGTAGCCTATTGGTATTATTGTCTTTTAGTTTGTGTTCATAAGATTATTGTCCTAGGATAAAATTTCGCTTGTTCATTAAAATCATGACTACGTCCAAAGTATTTTGTAGGTGTACAATTTCACACATTTATTTCAAAATACCAAACTTAGGTTAAACTTAACACTCTATCGTGTTAATGCTTTCGACATTACTTAGTCAGTGTGCATGAGCTCTTATTCCTCTGTGCACCCTTTAGATTGGAATTGATTTTCTTAACCCAATCTTTTGTAGTTTAAAACCTTTAGCAATTGTATTTTTCCAATATTTTTGTGACTCCAAGTGAGATTACGAACTACCATTAAGCTTAGACTACAATAAATTAAAGTATTATTACAGTAAATGAGGATGACAGTCATTGACCTTATGCGACTTTTTTACATGAAGACTTGATTTACCAAAATACAAGGAGATAAATTATAAGCTGCTTTAATATATATACAGCAAATTACAATATCACTAAATTACTATGTAGCAGTTCAGTGTAAGTAGGCACCTAACTAGCACTAACACTATTATTCTTAATGGAGGAGACTAAAGAAAAATCTTCCACCACAAAACACACTCACGAGATAATTAATTAAGGAGCATGTGTGGATTGAGAGGGTGGTAATGGCAACAAAATTCATCCCGACCTCACTGTATAAACACGGGGCGAATCACATCGTAGTCTTGCTATGTATCCACCAGTATACAGGCAGCAGTTCCTTAACCCTCAAGCAAACAAATATATTTGTAACCTACTTATAGTGTTTACTGACTTTCCTGCTGTTTATCAGAAGTTATGGATATACAGTTACACATGTGGAAATTCGCTGTTAAAGTTCGAGTGCTCACGAATTGCTCCGCATGAACGTGTACTCTATATATACATAAGTGTGTGTATGTTGAGATTACGTAATATACACTAGTTACTATTACAGATATTTGTATGCTATTTCGAGGGGACGAGTTATGAAACTTAATGGGGATACTTAGAGAGGTCGCTGAGGTGGAAATCTTATCGCTAATAATTGCTGGTTTTCCTTGAAATGCCCTCTGGAACTAAAATTGCCAAATAACTGCTGTATACATACAATCCATAAGAAACTTTTTGCAGTAACTTCTTGTCCATAAAAAGTTTTGGAATTATCAAGATACTGTCCTGTAAACAATAAAATTTTATAATAGATATTAACTTATACATTCATTGTGTTTTATGACATTAAGGCGACCCTAACCGACAGAACAATAAATATCGGCAACACATAAATCTGTAGCACTTTCAAAAACTATTCTCGTTTGACCATTAAATTATTTAACATCCGCAATTATAGAAAAAATCCTACAAGTCTTTGAATTAGTTAAAAGTTTTAGGTGCAAACTTTTATAGTAAACAAAGGTAATGGTTTCCATTTAACCTTCCAGTTTCATGTAAACAACAACACACATAAAAGATCTAGGTACATGAATATCCTATTTATTATTGCTACAGTTGATACACCATTTTGTTGTTTTGCCTCATATATGTTAATAAAGTTGCGATTTTTTACCTCGTGAAATGTTATTTTATTTAGCAAACGCCAGGTGTTTCTGGCTAACTCTGTAATGGAAGCCCATCTCGTCAGCATAAAATCAATAACGCTGGAATATTGGTAAATATTCAAATGTTTTCTTTAACAACATATCAAGTCTGATTAGAAACAACACATTTCTACAAACATTTAGCATTATATGATTATTATGGGGTAAATTACCATATTCCACTGATAAATCGATAGTATCGGCAAATAATACTGTTCCTGTTTGCAGAATAAATAGAAAGTTTAACACGTTTTTGTGACAATAAACAAAACATATACACACATAGTATTGCGAAAGTACAATGGGAATATGTGTATTTATTCACTAGAATGCGATTACAAAACCAAGCAGATTTAACGATAACGAAAACAATGTAAGGTTATAATATAATCGAGATATCACCATCAGAGGAGGGACTACAATTACTTATAGCAATATAAGATTAAGGCTACGCGAGTTTATTTTGTAATGAAAAACACTTTTTGAATACCTTGGAAATGAATGAACTTATATATATATAGTCTAATTTGAAATCAGTTATTTGTGTATTAATTGATTTCAAATTAGATACATTCTCCTTAAATAACACATACAATAAAGAAAAAGAATAACCTTTAGAAAATAACTCAACTTGGTATTAAATACGACAAAGTTGTGATGAAACTATCGTTAAACTGAACACTCATCTGATACGCGAATGTTGAATGAAATACATAGGCGTTATATTGTAGTCAGTCGTGTACCAGTTTTCATATTGCAACCGAACGGAAACTTCACCAAAGCGTAAACTTAATTTCCGGTTAGCCCACATTTTCATAATTTCTCTTGATCCAGCTCTATATAGGTTACAGTGCTGTAAATATACATACAACAGACGAGAACATTCACAGAGTGAAATGCGTTTTGGAACAACTAAAGTACGTCCGCGCTAGAAGCTTTTGTTCAATTTAAGGTGGTGGACTGGATGTTAAAAAGACCGCAGAGGCAATTCAAACAATCGGATCGGTTTCGCTTTGTAGCGCTACTATGAACTATACGTATGTAAAGCAAGTATTATAAAGTTTAAAATGAGGAAATTGGGGATTGTAATTTATCTCTCAATTCCAGTGTATTAATTGCAGTTAATTGTAGACTATTGAGATTTAAATATTCACACAAAGAAAAGTAGAGATTGCATTTGTAGTAGAAACAGCTGAATTTATCGATAATAGATACTAACAATCAGATAAAGGCTCTCTTATTATTGTCCTTCGTCTCATATATAACCCCGATTTGCCAGATTGTCACGTTATTAGTCACATTAATATATGAAATTCCATTATTTATTTACATTAATATATTTTTAATTTAAGCAATAAATAGTACAGTATTGTATAAAGCGTTAAAATATTATTATTTTAGGAATAAATATCAATATATTGAAACTAAATATATGCAGATAAACAATAAAAAGAGCTACAATAAATTTCGACAAATAACTGCTTTATTTTAGATATATGATACCACTCATCCTTTCATGTAATTGAATACATTGTTCGAATCAAATTATTTAGTGTAACTGCATCACATATTATTTAAATTATCATTAAAAAATATTGAACTAATAAGTTTTCTGTAAAAAAGAGAAACCTAGAAACCTATTTACTTGGAGTAAAATAGGTTTTCTGTCACATCTGCTTTAAATGTGGATTTTCTTCAAACCCAAATAGATCTAGTTTGGAATCATTACTCAGTGCATTAAAAGTTCTTATCTTTGAATTCCTGAAATATTTCCACTTGTAGGTCAATAAAACAATAATATTTCAGGAATTGAAAGACAAGCACATAAAGGTCATAAAATAGATATATTAATTGAAAGTTCTCGAAACTGTTTTTCAATTTGATTGATTTGATGGAAAGGCAAAACTGGAAGTAACTAACGTTATACGGTTTGATGATGCAAATCGTTATTGGGTATTAAGTTTTTAGCATGTTACAGCGACGACTTACTTCTTTAATATTGATTTCTGCAAAAGTTTTTGAAATCAAGTCTCTACTTTCAATTTAAAAATGTAAAGGTTGCATAATGCAACTGTCATTCGAAGCAGAATAATTATAAAGATGATAATTGCACGTGGTACAGCGTCACTTCATAATCTAAAATTAGTTTCCCTTCATTTTTTTTATAATTATGCACAATCATTACGATACTGCCGTTATTCCATTTGGTTGTGACATAAACTGTTTTGCAAGATGGTGTTTTTCCATCTAGTGGGTTTTTTCTATCTACTGTAACAATATCTTGTCTGACTCATAAAGGATAGCAGCAATGTTCCGGAAGCGGAATTGTACTATAAGGGTTTGTTCGAACCTATAGTTTGAGAATCGTTCTCGAATTTAAAATTCTGGGTCTACTGCGCATGATCATTCAAGTTCAAGTTCTAAAATAGTTCTGAAGATAGACGTACGAACAGAATTATACACTTCTCAATCATAACCTCATATCTGATCATAATATAACCTATATGCCGTAACCAGCTATAGCTAAGAAATTGTACCTAGTTTATATTTTATTTGTTTTTACTTTGTACAATGGGAGGAAATGCAAATGAATTAACAGAAGGTAAGTCATAAGAAGGAATAATAAATACTGAATAAACTGAATTACGTTCAATGTGTATTCGTATCCATCACAAAAGCCGGCAGGAGAAGATATAATAAGGGCATATTCTAATTCAGATACCAGTATAGTAGTCTGCTCTATCTAGTGAAAATACTTCGCTTTTCAATTAGGAAAAGTGTAATAATTCTAACCTCCTTTACTCAACGTAAATTAAAATATCAGAAATTACGATACGCATGTCTCGAACTATTTCAGAATTTAAAATACTTACTGCCTAACAAGAACTGAGTGAACGGTTCTAGAATCGTTCTAAATTTGCAGTTCCGACAGTCCGAACGGTGAATTTGAAATTCTAAGAATTTCAAGTTCGCGAATTACGGCGTTCGAACATAAAAATACTATTGCGCAAGTGCATCAGTCAGAGAACAGTTCTGAACTATAGGTTCGAACAAACCTATATATTGAACATGGTGTTATTACAAACTCGTTCAGGGTTTATAGTTTCGGAATGTGTATTTTTTAACCCCATCTAGCGTAAGTTTAATTTTTTTTTAATCTGGTATATTACTAATAAATTTAGCAACAGTGCTGTGCTGACTATCTAACTAGCTTTTCACCACCTGTCGGATATCTAACAACGTCAAGAGAAATCTGCATAAGTAGAAATAGTCTTAACCGGCCGCCTTAGTAACCCTTCATAGATTCCAGTTCTGATCAACATCTTTTTCAAAGCAATTTTCATGCTTTGCACAGTGTATCTCTTACAATTTTGCTCTCCTTCTTGTTGTAATAATATACCATCTCAAAAAAGTTGTTAAAATTATAATAAAAATAAGTGACGAATTTGACCCCACAAGCATAATCACTTTCTCCGAACGGCGATGATCAATTTCACCTTACGCTATATAATATTTGAAAAGTTCTGACGACATTGAAAATACGTTATGTGCTTACTTTTTGCTTCAATTTGCTCCCGAAAGGCATATAATTTTGCACAGTGTGTTACTGTTACATACGTGTTGCACTTTAATAGTAGTAAACTCCACCAGAAGGCGCATTGTGTTTGCTTATTAATAAGGCGTTTTCTTTTACGGCCCACAAAATTAACTTTGCCTTGCTTTACGGTATTAAAATTATAAACATATAACGAAAAGCAATTAACAAGATACTCTGCATGTTTATCTGTTAAAAATAATGAAGAATAAATTTCTTTTATCTTTCCAAAAACAAGCTAAAAGTTCAGATATCTTATTGTATCGTTGAAACATTTAATTTACAATCCTGCTCTTCTACCAGCAAATAGAAAAACTACAGATCACACTTTATTGTTACTGTTTAAACGGAGAGATATGAAGTAGAATAACAACGTGATATAATTTAGCGATAGTTAAACTTTTATTTTTGTACAAAATACATACAGCAAGAAGCTAACCTATGCATAGTTTTTTCAGGATTTAACCCAACTAATAACTAAGGTAATCCTTGTTACAGATAAAACAACGTTAACGTTCCATATTTTCCGTTCAGAGAGATATAGGTCGTCGAAAAAAATAACAGATAAATCGTTCAGGCTAACCGTAAAAGAACATTTGTCAATTGTTCGGACCGATGTTACTAATAAACAATCTAAAAACCGAAGCGCAATATGAAACTCTCTATGTAGCGCACCCCAGTATTGGCCGTATATATGTTGTACATACAACCCTGCCTCTTGCTTTCAATAAATTTTGGTACAATGACGTCCGTATAGTAGATTCGTTTAGCCCACGTCATTCTCTAATGGTTCCGGGATTCCATGATTACAATCATAGCAGGAGCACTGTAGTAGTACTATAAAATAGATAAAATTGCCTCATGGCAACCAATGACTGAAATAAAGTGTATTAGAAAGCATTGCCACTATTATGTTTGTAAAATTTTGTGGAGAATTAGTACCTCAGACTGTATCTTGACTGTTTCTTCATCTCGCGTTATTCAGGAGCTTTCTCTTTTTGATTTTACTGCTTGTTGTTATTGTCGTGTGTATCATTTACATTTTGTATATCAGCAGTATCTTTTCAGATTTCAAGTTATTATAGATTAAATATCAAGCATTATTGCTAATGGGAAGGAAACGGTGGAACAAATGATATTAAAACGCCTGCAAGTATTTTACATTATGAAGCAAGAAACTCGTGTTCCAATTTCTAGTTAAGCTGAACACATACAGTTTTACTCATTGTACTATACACTACCATTTAATAGATTTTATAGGTGAATATTTATCGAACACCAGCTTGAATTTGGTGTCGTTTGAGGACTACTGCGACAAAGCCCGAACTGCGGTAGAGGGGATAACTATATCTATAGGGTCCCAAATGAGTCGGCTAAGTTGACTATTAAATTCCGAAGACTAATAGTATTCTAACGAGTTAGGTACGGACCCTGGTTTTCGCCAAATTAAGGGATGTTTTACCTGTTTTATGAGACAAATTTAATTAAAGCGGAGAGAGCGTTGGGCGTCTTCGGTTGAAATACGCTTTAGTTGTAGGAGGAAGGTTGTCGTAGAATATCCGCAGTCGCACGTAGTCCTTGACTGTTGGCGTTTAAAATATCGCGAAAGGAACATATTACATGGCTCAAATAGATAATACTTAGTAGGGTAGCGTAGTACCTTTGCTGATAGGAGCACCAAAAAACATTAAAACTTGAAGCAAGCTAGGCAGGAATTTAATTCGGTTGTACTCTGGTATGTAAGTTTACTTCAATAGAGTAAGGTGTTAATTGGATAAATACAAGGAAAATTTAAAACAGAATCAGTTATACCTACAGCTTTTTATATGTAGTCAGTGTAAATGTATACATTTATAGCACTTCTCGTTCAAGCACAATTAGAATTAAGCGTCGTCTCTACAGCCTGCAAGAATTATAAGATTCTCTAAGCAGAGAACGCCAATTGTCTGAGTTGTTTTCCATTTGTTGTTAATGTTTCCTATTAAAACATATAATTCCATGTACACTATAAAGGTCTCTCCATATTTCTATTTATTCCTGTTATATATTTAACTACTTTTTAAAAAAGTTGGACCAATTCTTTATCTTTTTCAGAAACAATACGCCAAACTTTAAGAGCACCAACTAAATAGAAAACTTGTATATTATACTAATGATCGAATATTTACTTGTACCTCGAACAACGCTAATAATCATTGTTACATCGCAATACATGCTTTCGTAAAAAATTAATTTCTCATACCGAACGAGGAACTCATAGTCAATCCGCTTTACCATCATCAGACCATGAGATAGCCCCGTAATAGGATTTGCGCAGCAAATCTAACAGCCGGATCGCTTCCATGAGAGCATTAAGATCACAATCAATATTAGCGTCCGTGCAACGCACTCTAACATCAAAATAATCAATCAACATTACCCCCGCGGCGTGTAGGGCGACATATTTCGAAACATAGAAAAATATAAACGCAATGATAATAATAGCACGGCTTTTTATCGACTAGCATGGACTTTTAATGGCCTAGATTTTTCCCATCGGCGGCCCGGCCAAGCTCTGGCACTTGACATGTGTTAATTTGAAATGTAAATCGGATTAGGCGGCATGAAGAGTTAACAATGTCGGCGTTGCGTTGCCAAGTCCTGATCTTATTTTTTCCGAATTCGTTTCGCTAGCGTAGCGATTACATGAAAGCCAGAAATGACTGGGAGATAGAGTCGACGCCAAATGGCCATTTAGTCCGCTAAATTCGCTTCAGTTTGGCTTAGTAGATAAGACAGGATTGATGATACTGCAGATAAAATGTCTAGCATGACTGTAGTGATATTTAATAATAATTTCATTATTTCCTCTTGTATATAATGATGGATAAAGGTTTTATCTATGCATTTGATGAGGAATGTAACTTAAAACCAAGTAATTAGAAAAGTTAAGCAGTAGCGATTGTACAAAATTTATTTCATCAGTGCTTAAGTGCTGTTGTTACACACAATTTATTTGCCGAAACTCTTAATCCTTACTACTAATTACACTTATCTCTATTATTTTTTTTATTATTATTACATTATGGGATATGGAAAAACTCAAATTGAAGTTCGTAATTTAGTTAGTTATTTATATCTGCAGACACAAATTTCAAAACAGTCTGTCGTGTGACAAAAAAAAAGAACGAAGAAGAAAATAAACCAAAATCTGGTATACTCAAACGTAAACGCTCGAACTCAATTTTGCGATAAGACAAGGAAAGTGTTTATATCAATGTTCTAAATGTTAGCAATTACTCTTTATTTTAAACTTTGTTAAACGCTTTTGCCAGATGAAACTACAAAATAAACTTTCTACTCAAGATCAACTGCTTTACATAACTCATACAATAATGACAAACAAACTGAAAGGAAGTTGAAAGTCATCACAGTGGATGAAATAAACCAATAATATATACAAAAAACTCTGGAATTTGTCTTTGTGGGTACTGATATTTTCATTAGCGTCATAGGAAAACAAGAAACAAGAAATGACAGTGGACTAACACGGAACAACAGACTGGAGAAGGAAAAGATTATCGTTAGAGCCCAGCGAGAGAAGAGCTATACGGATCTACTAGAGAGCGTAAAGAACTCATAGAAAAGTCAACATAGAAAAGAAAGGCATTAAGAACTAAAGAAAGAAACCTAGGATTTGATACTCACAACGTTAAAAATCAAAAGCACATTGCTGTATTTAATTAACATAATCGACAACTATCTGCATGATAGGTTAGTGAATTTAGATCCATGCAAATATAAAACTCTCTTCAGGTGTGCCATAGGCTTCAATCCTTGAACCAACCCTCCATAATATGCTTTATGATGACGTACTTATGAGAACCTTATCCACGAAAGCAAACACTGTAGCTTACTTAGACGACTTACCTTTAGTGGTTGCTACCAGGGACCCACTAGAAATTTTATGGAAAAACAATGAAGCTCTCAAGCAAATAGACAGCTTCATGACTAGGACCAAGCTGGAGCTAGCTCCCCAGAAATCGAAATGCATCAAAGGAAGAAAAGGAACATATGAAAATCGCAAGGCACGGGGGGAAGACTTTTTGGTAGTCACATAAAGAAGTTAACTCTAAAAACCGAGGAAAGAGTGGCGCAACTTATGAAGGTGACAGCTAATGGCAAAAGTCCCGGTTTTCAGAAAAAAACTACTGCATACTACTGAAGCGATAGCAGCTGGTAGGATTACCCGATTTTGTATTTAATTACTTTTTAGACAGGATTATATATTCTAATCTATCACATCTGGATTTAGAGCAGATAATTTTTTTGCTACCTAAACTCCAAGCAATGACAACTTTGGGACAATTCGGAATCAACAGTTCATTGTAATTTATTTCTAATAGTATTGTATCTTTAGTTTGAGAAAATTTAGTTAATTATTTCTTGACGAGAAAAGACATGCCCTTATAATTTTTTACATTTTCGAAACGTTATTTTGATTAGCTCGAAATACTTCAGAATTTTAATTTACAAAAATTAAGATTGGAACTTGAAAATCCTCCCATCCAGATTATTCCTTGCAATTATTTCTAAATTTACATACACGTCAGAGGAATATAAAAATTATGCAAACCATTGAAAATCACAAACTCTCACCGAAATATCTAACGGGTCAATCGGCTTTGCGATAAAGTCCATTAGAAAAAGAAGACAGTAGCTGTATTCATATAGTAGTTTTAGTACCATTCTCTCTCCCCCTTTCATGTGATGCCATCGCAGCAGGCTGGGGCTAATGTTTGAAGATCTCCTGCTTCGCCAGCGTCTTAACGGGCCCCCATAAAAACATTTTACGATTATTATCGTGGAAATTGGGGGGAGTTTGTCAAGTGGAGGGATCGAAAGGGCGGCTACATCCTCGTGTTATATTTAAAGTTTGAAGGAGAGACCTGTTTTACGATTATTTTCCTCCGGACGTATTAAAAAAAATAAGCGAAATGGTGTCCTCTCGCTTAAGTAGTAAGGTACGTAAATATTATTTCGAGTTCTTATCTCGGATTATCGCATCGTAGAAAAGAGATGAAAGCGAAAGGAGGATAATGAAAAAAGTAAAACAGAACATTGTTTTCGTTACTATGAAGTTGTTGCTGTAACGGCATTCTGCTTGAAAGTTTGCTCAAGATTAGATTTTCGATAAGGTAGGGTTATAACTTTTACGAAGTTAACGTATTTAGAAGAGTTTTGCCTAGTCGTGCTATAAACACCGTGTATACATTAGCCTTAAGTAGTAGAAGACTATACTAATAGTGTCTATACATTGAACACAAACAGAGCTGTAGTTAGAAGTTTTTAAATCCAAACCATTTGCTACGCTAATTTGGGCTTTTCGCCAATGGTTTTATATATGACAGGCCATGGTAAGTGTTTGTTTCATCATTACTAGTCAATTTGATTTTGGTGAGAGTCTAACAAAGAAGAGGGGATTGCATAATATTTTGGTATTGGTCATTTGATCTGCAGGACCACAATTTTGCGCTAGGTCTGAAACAGATAGTGTTGTAAATAAGTCAAAGTTGAGACATCCTAGTTATACGCGCACTTACTAATAGCAGACTACACGGTAAAAAGAGGATGGAAGACCAGAAACAGAATATCATTTTTAAAGACTATAAATTAGAATAAATCCCTTTTCTTCTTTTTCTCGGAACAATACCGCACAAAGATGTCTGTAGGAACATACGTAAATTAAAACAGAAATTGCAAGAAAATAATCAAAAATTAAAATATTCTGCATTTGAATTTTGATATAAAAAAATGTCTAAGAGTACCGAAAAGATTCAATAACATGGAATTAGAAAAACTGACAGATTTGCACAAAACATTTGATAGTAATAATGCTATTTTGCTTTTCTAACTTACGATATATGTGTAGTTAAGACAAGAAAAAGGTTGGGGAGAATAGAATTGTTGAATCAGCAAACCAAATTAACGAGATAAAGCGAATGTATTGCTTGCTGCAGTTTTGTCTGTTTCTTCAATGATATCTTGAAGATTAATAATCTCGCTAAAATATGAAAGTATCACATCTGCGAAGTTAACAAAAACTTAATAATCATTCATTTTGAACATTGACCAATAGACGAGATTCAGGCTCTATCTGGGGTCTTTAACCTTTTCCTCAGTAATGTATATGAATATCATGGTCGTATAAACATTAATGTAGCCAGCAATTTTCTGCAAGGTTTAAGTAGGATTGTAATTAATTCAGAAACCTAGTGCCTTTTTAATAGTTAGTTAGTTAATTTATTATAAAAATGCTGGATAAAGTTAAGAAACAAAGAGAAATTCACTGAGGATGCAATCAATTTATCTGTAGGTAACATCCAAAGAAAGCTGATTATCACTAGATTTAATTCGTTTAGTAATAGATTAGATTTTATCTAGAAAGTTGAATTGAACTGTGAATTGTCATTTTTAGAAATTTAGCTATTAATAAAAACTGCTTAATTATTATTAAATAAGATTAAAACAGAATAAGTGTAGGTATTATTGAAACTATCACATTAATAATATCATCAATATTAATCTTTAGACAAAAAAATTGATAGCTATCTTAAAGGCTAACAATAATAATAATAGAAGTGACATAATGCCTTAAAAACCAGCTACACATTTTCGCAACTTACAGGAGAAAACAAACATTTCCAAACTAATTGATGTTGTTTATAAGATCAACTGCAGCAACTATGATGATAAGTATTATGTTGGACAAACATCACAAAACCTATAAACACATTTAAAGTAGCACCAGTATGGCATTTCTGTAAACAAAGATACTGCTGTCCCGCTATAGCATTACAAGTTTAAATTCAATACTTCAGAAGTGCGTGATGCCGAACATAACCCAAAAGAAATTAATTTCCGAGATGCTTCACATCAACATTGACGATACTTGTAGCTTCAATAATGACGTAAATAATATTAGTGACGTGTATAATTTATTTCTACAATACACATAATGACAAGTTTGGATTTTCGGATTTGCTTTGTTTCTACTACTGTTTGAGTACACCTACCATGTTTCTGATTTACATGCACGACCAGATGTACTGATGATACAGCCATATATACGTTGTCAGGAAATGAAGAAATAATATGCCGCACAGGTTAACGCAATCAGCGGCTGTGGAGCAAAATGGAGACTAAAGCTCAACGAAAGTAAATGTACGGTAATTTGTTCTACTAAAAGAAGAAGGCTCGTTTTTGAGGTTGACTTTAGGCTTTCAGTGTGACTGTTGTTCAACTGAGGACTGACGTTTAGTCAACCCGTTCAGAGATCTTCAAATAAATTGTTTCCATCAAAATTGGCTTTGCATCCTTTGATTTGTCAAAAACGTGTATTGTCCTTAAAATTAAAAATATTAATATATAAATAAATAATAATAATTCATGCCCTATTGCGCGTACCCAGGGGAATCGGCTGGCCATGAGTTATTATTACGTCCGTGGCTATAGCCCGACTTAAGATATTACGTTTCCGCATTTGCCTTGGGATTTGAAAAACTACAGAAAACCAAACTCAGAAAGGAAACACCGGGGTTTGAAATCGGTACTGCCGGACTACAAAGCAAGTGTGCTAGTCACTAAACCACTTAACCTACTATATACATATATGTATATCCTTTTTACGCCCAATAATAACATATGATCCCCTTTCATAGTCCAGTCTAGCCATTGCAAAAATAAATTCTTACAAATGGAAACTGCTGCTCCCTGGTTTGTACGTAACCAACAATTGAAAGCAGACCTTGCAATTCTCTCCATCAAAGACCATCTAATTCCGCTGGCCACCAGGATACTCGACAGGACATCATCGACAAATCCACTGAAAGCCCACCTGAACGAACTCGATCCAGACAGACCGCCGGCGCCGCTCAAAGTGAACATCATGAGAATTCTCAGCATCACGGAGGACTAATCCCAATAGGACAAAAATGCCCCACAATAATATAAAACCCTGAAACAATCTGGGTTTACAACCACCTTTTTATCAACTACGTCTCGTGCCTTAAGCAGAGGATGCATTGCCAGAGACTAGAGGGCTAAAGGAAACATCTCTCGAGCCCTAGATAACAAAGCGACGACCACAAAAGCGCCGTTTAAAAATTCAAATACTCGTTTTCATATCTGACATATAATTTTCGAAACACCCTATCGATGTGGTTCATCAAAAGCATCGATTTCTTGCCTTCAAATTAACTCTTTAAAACATGGTCCTGAATATACATTTAACAGCATTTTATGACCAATTTGCCGATATATTGCACATATTGCAAGAAAACGTGGATAAAATGAAATGTTTATATAATTGACATATGTATATAAAAGAGCTCCAAAATTCTAAATATTAGACATTTAACATGTCATGTTTTAGTTCTGCCATATAAACGTTTAATATCTAATGATATATATGTACACTTTTGGCATTTTTAATTCGGACATTTTGCATACCTTCGCACAGT
Source organism: Holotrichia oblita (assembly GCA_023690525.1). NCBI lineage: Eukaryota > Metazoa > Arthropoda > Insecta > Coleoptera > Scarabaeidae > Holotrichia > Holotrichia oblita. The sequence continues at coordinate 37,080,584 of CM043018.1, read as the reverse complement.
AAAAATAATTTTTATGGAAATTAATATGCTGTGAAATTCTTGTAGATAGTCCATATGAGCTTTCATTATGAAATTTATATTTATTCTTAATTGTTATCTGAAAAGTTCTAAACAACCTAGCTGCCAATTGCATGAACCAGAGTTCTCTAATGGAAAAATACGAAGTAATCCGTATGTAAATTTCCGTATTTACACCTGTCCATTTAATATTAATGTGGACTATAACTTCAGAATTATTGTTTTTCCATCAAATATAAATATGTAACGTTATAGTAACGCAAGAAACCGCTTTTTGCCAGTTATTAAACGTTATAAATTCAACGCTGTCAAGGTTCAGGACATAAATCCTTGATTTCCGGTAGGAAACGGGGAACCCGAGGTAAACGAACCGCAAACTTCGTCGAACCGTTACCATTTCACTCTCTCCCCTCACCTCTATAAATTAAGACGACGATCATCTTCGAGTCACTGAAAACAAACTCCTCGATCCTGCTGTAGAGTTCTTCCTACTCATATTATAATTGCGAAAAGGTTCCGCGCGGGTAGAAGCAAATTCAAAGGAAAAAAAAAGAAAAACATGGAAGGAAGAGACACGACGGCCGTCGAAGAATGGAAAGAGGAAAGTTACCTCTATACCTTGGTGGTTTATGTTTAGGACAATATAAAGTTTTCGCCATAAAATGAAAGATTGATGGAGTCGTTTAACGTTTTTATGTTCCGGTTTTGTTCGGCTATGTTTAACGATTGTGTAGTGTGTGAGTTATTTTACATTTTATGTTATTTGCGTTGTATTGGGGAAAGTTTACAGAATGTTTTTTATGAAAAAGTTTAATTACGTACGTAAATACGAATGAGTGTTTAAAGTGCTAGACTTTAAATCGTAAATACTAGATGAGTTGCGCTGCTAAACTGCACCATAACGAAACTTAAAATGAACGCAAAATGATGTTTATAGTACCGCATAGATAAGACATCCGGTTATCTTGATTGCATTGTAGGTAACTACTAAATGCACATGTCAGTATTACTGCTCTGTTGGTTACAAAATAAACTCATCACCTTTAAATCCATTATTCTGAAAACTGTACTAAAATGTACTATCCTTATTTTGATCAGGTATGTAAGACTATATTAATCTAGTACACAATACTAGAAGAAAATAAGTGTGTATAATGACCGCTGATTCCATTCTTCTTCCGAAATTAAACTAGGGTTTTTCACTTAAAATCACATGCATGCGATTTTATGTTTTTAACCAAATTTGTAGGTTTTTTATAACCATTTTCCTTTAATATACCTACAACTATGGTATGTTGTGTCTCAATTCCTGTTACCGTGATCATATTTCTCAGTTTATGTCAAGAATACCTCGAAAATGTCTTATCCTTCCTGTAGTTCCACCACCACGAAAGTTGTTAACGGATTCACTTTAAAATAATGTCTCTCGTAAAATGTATGTATTACATTTCCTACACAACTTTGCAATAGAATAAAGAGCATTTAGAATTGGATGTTGAAATTTATATTTAAATGGTGATATTATTATTCAAACGTTGAAATGATAATTAAAACTTGCCGTTTCATTTCCACCACAAAAGAATTTTCGGCAGAAAGGTAATGGGTGACACGATAATTCGACCACAGCGAATTCGATTAAAGATGTTTAATAAGCGTCCGCGTTAGCAAATGACGTGATGTGAAGACTAATTATACTATGAAGGCAAATATATACAGGCTGTTTAATATCTCCTCCAGGATTAAAAAGTGAAAATCCACATACAAAATGTATCACAAATTTTGGTGAAGAAATAAATACTAATCATGCTGACTATACAACTTCTTCTCCAACTATTCATGCATAATATCACGTTTGTAATTGCCGGATATCATCTGGAGGCAGGTTACAATTTTTGCTTGAAGACAGTTTTGGGTATAATAGTGGATGACTATATCTAATTCCATCTCTATGTAAGTGGTAATCGATAACAACAATTTGAATCTTGGCGTTCGGTTTCGCAAAAAGTTAATGAATTCAAGGCTGCTTAGAAAAGGGAACAATGTCTATAATGGGACAGTGCATGTGAATCCTTAGAGATTACAATCTGCTCTTTCGCTGGTTATCACATCCATCTTGGTCACCGAGGCTACAACAAGTGTTGTACTGGAGAATTGGCCAACTATTCCGCTTTAACCCGTCTTTATAGTTCTTCTACGTTAACCAGATAAAGTTTAAGTCGCTTACAGATAATGTCCCAGACATATTGCATCGGATATGGCGCAGTTACATATAGGTCTGTACAATACGAGCGACTGTGATCGTATAAATCTAATTGGATATACCCCAGCACTCTAGCTAAGGGCGGCTGGGGAATATCTAGTGTACCGGGTGGTCAACTGAGAATGTTGACGCTCGGCCATATCTCAGGAACGGTTTACAGTGGAGCTTCGGGAAAAAATTTAAAGTGACCCAAAAAAACTGAAAAATATTTAGAAAAGTGTAGGATGACCGCTATAGGGCGTATCTGATCAAAAAAAATGTTCATTCTTATTTTACAAAAATTTACCAACTTAAGGTCTATCATAAATATGAAAATCGGAATCTATTAAAAATTTTTCATACTCTGCATCGGACAACTTTTTTGTATTTTGTCAAATAGGGGGGAGGAATTTTGCAAACTTAGTCTCGCTGAAAACAGCATTAATCGTCCAATGTAACGCTTACAAATTGGAACCAATCTAGTAAGTGACGTGCATGCTGAGGGCGCTTATCAATAAATTTTTCGGGAATTCAGTTTGTTCTCGAAAATATCAAATGGAAACATACATTTTTGACAATAAAATAAAAAAGTAGGCTAAATTACCAACAAATCAGCGAAACCGGGTATCGCTATCTTTCACCAATGCGAAGATATCTTCAGAAACGTGTGAATGGTAATTCTTCTATAAATTTAAATTATTCTGCTTCCCGTGAACGGAATTGAGCAAATTTGGTCTTATTAGAAGGGATTTTTATTGTTATAAGCGTTCTTTCAATACAAAGTTTCCTCTCCTCTCCGCCACTTATTTGACAAAATACAAAAAAGTTGTCCGATGTAGAATATGCAAAATTTTCAGTAAATTCCGATTTTAATATTTATGATCGACCTTAAGTTGGTAAATTTTGCATAAAATAAGAATTAAAATTTTTGGTGATCAGTGACGCCCTCTAGCGGTCATCCCACGCTTTTCCATCCACGCTTTTACTCGTAGCTCACTACAACAAAATTTTACGGAAGCAAGTGCAGAAGGTGTATTTTTAAGGACATATTGCAACTCAAATTTGTATAGGATGTTAGATAATATCGTTCACAATATCGCGGTAATGTTTTGCCTTTCCATTTTTCAACTGTGAGTGACAAATTCCAATGCTTGTCATTGACTATGCTTTAAAGTTACAAATCCCATCAGGCAAAGAAGAAGCTCATTATGTATTTAGTAAAGCTGCAGAATAAATCCTAATTTTGGCTGGCATTGGGAAATTGGTCGCAGTTGCCAAAGAAACTCCAATTTTAAAATGAGTATTCATTAAAAAATTAAAATATTCTTACAATGTTGTAAAGAAGTATCACAGATTATATTTGAATTAATCATGGTGCACAGCATTATATTAAATAATATTATGCTCCCTATACATACACGTACATACGTTTATAGATAATATACAATTTTTACTTTATGCTATTGTACAAGATGTGTAACAGCTTACAAAATAACTGAAATTAGCTAGCTGTTTATTGAATCACCCTTCATTTTCAATTGAATTAGAAAACTCATTTACTCACCACGTTCTCCCTTTATTGTATCCCACAGTCTACACATAATAAGCTATACGCAATAACAATTTTTTAAATGATGCATGAAACCCGAAACGCTACTAGACAAATCTATTTCCGTTAAATATAATAGATACGGTCCATTCAATCTAATGCCTACTACGTGCATACATACATACATATATGTCTGTATTCATTTATGTACCGTATTGTACCCCCTGTATGACCTAACAGTGTTCCATAGACGAGCTACTATAACCCTCCCGTTACAAGTAATTCTCTTTACATGTTGCAGGGAAGGGGCGGTTGCATCCCGCGTACAGTTTGAGCGGGTCCGAGGGTGAAGAATCGCCACGTCGTTACGCTTCCCAGCACACCTATCACCATCCTCTCTACCAACAACCGGCGGGTCTGAGTGACACCTCCTCGTCTGAGAACGCATCGGACGCTACCCTCACCGATTCGGAGTTAGCTCTGGCCAGAGATTCTACCCTGCTTGTCCATAACGGTAAGTTAATTTGCATTTTTCAATGTACAAGGTGTTTCAAAACTAAACTGTCATAACTTCCGTTACTACAGGGATGTTTACAAAAAAGTAAATTATAGCGAGAATAAAATACAACTTTAACATTTTCACTTAAAATTTTGTTATCCTATGTACAGTTATCCCTGGGATGGGATTTGATCTGGTCAAATCGATCAACAAGGCGCACTTTATGAACTATGAACTGAATTAAAAGCTATTTTGATAGGCGAATTCTGACAAACTTACCTTTGTTTTAAACAATCATTCCAATTAACAAAATTCTGTTGTTGGGCAACCACAAAACTCAGATGAGTGATGAAGTACCACATGCAAAAAGTTTAGCACGTCGTACTCGAGGGAAAAGTTTCGGGATACTTTTTCTTTGATGTTAGCCTATCCAGTGTATTAAGTGTTTTTATTTTAATAAGATGCAACTCTCCTAACAGCACCTGTTCATGCAGCGGTTAGGTGGTGTTTCTAAATCTTTAGATAAAAAGAAGAAGATTGAGTGACCAGACAGACTGCTAGATTGGACATTTTCTGTTTACTAGTAGAAATGTACATTTTCAATTTTTTCTCTTTCAGTTTGTCATTTCCTTCGATTTGATTAATTTGGAAATTCAAAATCAGTTTTTCTTAATTTGTCTTATTCGACCTACACTGACGATGAGGTAGTACTTTAGCGTATTTTAAAAAGAGACCTTTTATCTACTTTTCTGTAAAAAAAAATCGCCGTAACATCGTACCTCCTACACGAAACAACCTGTATATCAAAATTTTGTTTCAAAAAATGTGCAAATAGAAATAAAATGTTACGTGTTCAAGAGTTTTTCTATTTATTGCTAATATTTTAGAAGCTTATTTAAATAGAAGTCATCGTCGTGACAATACATGTGAGGATGTCTACTAGGATTAGGAAAGTCTTAATATGTGTAACAGCCATTTAATACCAATAATACCAATGATCTAGACAAAATAAATATTTCCAACGAACAAATCCAAACATCTCTCAAAATCAATAATCTATGTTGACTAAAGTATTGATTAGACTGGATGCACTATTTACACGATTAAAATAGCCAGTGAATCAAATTATTTATGTTTTTGATCTGTAGTTGAACACAAACAATAAATCCAGAACTAGGTGTATGTGTCTATTAATAACTTAACTCTAATTCCAACTTGTTCAGGAGCAGTTAACGAAACCTTTCAATCAATTCCTAATTGAGCGAAATCAAATTTTAATGACAAAGTTTGCTCATTCATGTGGTATGCTATTATTAATTTTGTGGGAGGTCTTAACTGGTGGAGGAGGCATGTACTTCCTAAATTAGGTTCTGATATTGTAATGAGCCGTGTGTTATCTAATATTCTTGTATAAATCTGACAAAGTCTATTTACAAGAGATATTTTGTGGTATAAACACAAAACATTAAACTGTTGAACTTAAAAGAACCTATTTTGCTTATGGAAACGCTAAAGTGGGGTGAAATTTAGAAATAAAAAATAAAATTAAAATTTATAAGAAAACATTGTGTGTTATTATAATCGTGTACACAATATATCCGCCCACTGCGTCAACCGTAGATAAGAAAATAAATTATATTGCTACATAATATAACTTCGCTATTCGCAATGGGGCGCAGTTTTGGATTTTTCATCTTATTTCAGTTTAGTATTCTCGATAGGTAGCATAATTACCGTGATATTTAACGTTATTTTACATTTTGCTATTGTTTTATCCGAAACCTTGCTGGTAACAATAAATACCGAAACATGAAGAAAAAAATTAAAGATTAATTAAACTTACCGCTGAGCTGTTAGGTCCAATCCACGCATCAGTGTATAGGGAAAGGATGGGGAAAAAAGGAACACTTGCTTACGATTTCACCTAACTAACTTAAAATTTAACCCGAAAATATAATGTAAATTCTGTACTACGGTTGGTTGCCGTCTTAACTCAACTTGACTCTTTTAACTCTACCGATAGAATGCCATGCGCCTTTCTTGACCCGCAAAAGAAATAAAATAATAAAAAACAACGCAAGTAAATGTTAGCGCAAACAGCTATAATGTAGACATTTTTTGAGAAATGGATATCTTAATAATTTTTGGCATTCTTTGTATGTTCTTTTGCGAATTGATTCACCTACGTCTAAACTTTATTTTGATAAAATAGAGATTTCCTGTGACTTCATAAGGTGGTAAAGATAACTTGAATGTTAAAATGTTAATGACATGAATACTCCAAACTTCAATATCCAATATCTGTTTCATTTTCAACGGAACGGGCTACATATTCGTCGATAAATCAATGTATAACCCTTTGTTTAACTTGTTTTTTAATTTCCCACTCCTAGTATGCACACCTTCTAAGAAAATTTGAATTTTACTAAATATACAAATGCTGCTTACAGTAATAAGCTGTGCGTTAGTGCAGAAATAATATAAAGAAGTTTGTATTATCTGCATAGAGAAACTTAAGGAAAAGGTGGCAATACTAACAACGGATAGGAAGTAAATATTCTGTAGGTACCAATAGAAAAATATCTACTCGTATATACTATGGTTTATTTATTTTTTTCTGGAAAACTTAGATTTTTTAAATTAAGCGAAATAATTGTCACTATAAACGATTTAACTCTATTTATATGTTGCTCTACTCCATTACCATGAAGGAGTACAACAATATGTGAGCAATTTTGATATCACATTTATGGTATTGGTATGAAATTAAGAACAAATACCTTTATGTAAGTCATTTCTAGCAAGTTTCTCAGTTATATCAAACAGCATTCAACTACACGAATTTAATTAATTACCTATATATTTAAACGGTGACAGCCAGATACACTGAAAAGAAAAGATTAGCGGTTTTACAGCAAAAGTCATAGGTTATTTGACGTCAACGATTATCGTAGTTACTTTACGAAGATGAATAATGAAATATGTATATCAAAGGAGAAAACGGCTCGAGAAATACTGGGGTTTTACATTCCAATGTAATATGTATGTACTTTTAGTTCTTTTTTTTTAAATCTGTGGTGGGTGCTTAGTTGCAGTGAGCCCGTAAGCTGTATTACTCGTCTGGCTATCACTGCAACTCTTGCGGTGTAGTTTTAGTGTGTGTAAGTTGTGTTTAAATGGCTTTGTGACAGCATCATATCGCCTTTTATGATGCCGCGCTGTCAATCACTTTGCTCCCAACAGCGAAGGGCAAGTCGATCCGGGATTAAACTCTCTGAAAAAATGTCACCGTCCCTCCAGAGAATTGAACCTCGGCACCTATCGTTCTCTCACAACAATAGTCAGCCGCCTAACCACTGCGGCCATCGACCCGTTAAACCCTTAAATATATTAATTACATACCACCTGAAATGTTCCTCTTTAATTTAGATATATGTTTATTTTATTTGTGCACTTCTAATTTGTTTTGTGTTACACATCTTTTTGTATTGTCGTTATCTTTATTTACAATTTTATAAGATTACTACGTGTATACACATAATGTGAATATAATTCTTTATATTATTATTATTCTTCCTTAATTTAATAAACTTACATTTACATTTATGGCAATAAGTATACTAAGACATTTTCTAGAATTCTGTAAGTCAGCAGTCTTCAAAGGTAGTTAGCGGTGATGATAAAATTAAGGAAGTAGGATGTTTGAAAGTAATTTAGTATTAGTACAAGATTTTATCAACATAAAATTATTTAGTAGGATACTAGGAATTTAAAGATAAATTAATTTGTCGAAACTAAAAGTAGGTACTGTAAGTATTCTAATACAGCTCCGTGGTTGAGTTGTTTGTTATTAGAACTAGTTGCTTTTTGCGCAGCTCTGGTGAATAGTAAGCAAGCTCATTTAAATTACGAAATTAAAATAATATAATAAACGGGTCGATAGTCGCAGTGGCTAGGCGACTGACTATCGTTGTGGCGGGTCGATAGGAGCCGGGTTTCAATTCGCTGGAGGGATGGTGACATTTTTTCAGAGAGTTGAAATCCGGATCGACTTACTATTCGCTTTGATGATGTGATTAACAGCGCGACACACACAAAACTACACCGCGAGAGTTGCAGTGCTAGCCAGACAAGTAATACAGCTTACGGAGTCACTGCACCTAAGCATCCACCACACATAAAAAAACAAAATAACTTAACGCTAAAATAATAATTACACAATTCTATGCAGCCACAAATATTCCACTACTTCTCAATATTATTTTAACATAAATACGAGCTGTGTGTTTTACTAAACACAACCCTTCTCTTCTCGTGTTCTACTTGAAATTTGAAATAGGTAAGGTTCCATCGTAGTAAAATTTGAAATTTATCCTTTAATAACAAGTTTCATATAGTGATAAAATAAAAATAAATTGATTAAATTTGATATTTTGTGTTACTATGAATATAAAAAATTCTAATAGGAACGTAATACTTTTATTTTTTTACTTTCCTTAAACATAATATGCGTTATTACTCAGGTTATGAATGTAAGCGATGAATTTCTTTTTTCACTGTATGCATATCTAGAGTAGTGTGTTATCTCGAATACCTTGAACATATATTAATATAAAATAATAATACATAAGCTTCTATGTACTAGTATACAAACTAACTCAAGAAAAGTGCATTTGGGCATCTCTTCTGTTAATATAGGTTTGTGAAATTTATTTTCCCGATTTGCTCTATCCCCAGGAACTTCAACAATGATGATTTATTTGTAGTTATCAGACGCCCGATATAATCGCCGGGAAGATGATACGTCATCCATTCGTAATTTCGAACTCGGTTCTATTAATGACAGCAAAGTAAACACAATGGATCGGGCGAGAGTGGAACTCATTACTGTAATGAAACGATTTCGTCTCAGATGATTCAAGACGTACATCCTATAGATCTGCTAATGGTGGCGTCTACACTGATCTAGATTCTTAACTGTTGTTTCTCCTTCACGACGAGATTTTCATGCGTCGGTAATAAATTGGGTAACAAAGACTAGTATCCGTTTGAAAAGGATCCAATTGCGCGAATCCATGACTTACGTCTTGTAATCTATTCCAAGATAGCGGGCAATTACTTTTTTAAATTTTAAAAAGCAGCTCAACTAGCAACCATTGCACAATACGCTCACATATTCTTTTGTTAAATCATAATCTGCTAAATTAAGTGTAAGGTTACATACGCTGTACGTCTATTTTTAGTTTAATCAATGAAGAGAAGTGTAGCCGATTTGTGCTAGAATTTACCTCGCCAAAGTATAGCGGATACAATACAGCAGGAAAATTTATATACACATAATAACAAACAAAAAATCATAAGCAAAAGAAATCAGAATAAATATCTAGTGTAAGAATAATGCCAGTATTGAACGCAAAATAATAAAAAATCTCATAATGCCAACCCGTTGAAAAAAAACGACCAGGCGTCCGTAGCACATCCACATACAGAAAAGTTGCAAGAATCTGTCTTAAACAACATGTCCCAAATGTGGTGTCAAGTATACCAAAATTTAGAGGGAAAAGTTCAAATTAATTTCCACAACTAAATACTTTTGTAATAAAACAGTGATAATTTGAGTGAGATGATAATATATTTGAAAATTTAAAGTACACAATAATGGTAATTATATCTGTAACTCAAATAAAAATCAAATTAAGAGGTTAAATAATCCCGTAAATACAACATTAAAAAGTTGCAATATAATGAAACGGAAAATGTAATCAAATCAAATATTAATCATAGCAGGCTGACAATTGTCGCTGTTCCGATACTGGAACTTCACAGTACGTGATTCGTGGAGATGATCACACTTTCTTTGATTTGAAGCGTTTGACGGTAATATTTTCGTTGTTTGCAGTGGCGAGTTCTTATTATTCGTACTATATTTTATTTGTTATTATTATAGAAAACAATATGGATGATAACTTTAAGTGCTGAAACACTAAAGAACAACTTTATTGATGGTATATCTGGATATAGTGTAAATCAGAAGGATTAAGGCAAATTAAATCAAAAGCTACACAGGATGTCTCCCAGAAGGATAATTTTTCAATTATTTAAAACAGCTATAGTTGTTCCAATACACAGTGAGTCGTTAGGAATGGGAAATCTGGAAACTGGGAATAGTAGAGCCTAAAATATGAAGATTGACCGCGGCATGCCTTATATAAATGTTGCTCGTTTAAGAGATACAGGGTGTTCAAGTTAATAATTTCATTTTTAAATTTTCCAATAACTCAAGTTTTTATAGAATCAACTTTAAAATTGGTATTATTATGTTTTTCAGCATGACGAATAAGAATTTGATATCAATTTTAACGTTGCTCATAGGTGGCGCTGATTACACACTGCTGAATAGATAAATCGATGCTTATCTTTTTTGTGCGTGTAGAATCACATAAACTGAATCGAAAATTTGAGCAACCTTTTTTGAAAAATACATACTTGTTTGATGCTGATATCTTGATCCGTTTTCGAGATATTTGCCTTCTAAAGTTTCAATGCAGTTCGGCCTATTAATACAATTTTTGATTTTTAAATACGAAGCTCAGGTAAATAATAAATAATAACAAGAAATAATGCATAGGTATACACTAAATCATAAAAACTTGCTGAGTTATTGGAAAATTTAGAAATGAAATTATTAACTTGAACACCCTGTATCTCTTAAACGAGCAACATTTGTATAAGGCATGCCCTGGTCAATCCTCATATTTTAGGCTCTACTATTCCCAGTTTCCAGATTTCCCATTCTTAACGACTCACTGTGTATACATAAAGGGCGAGACAGATGCACTAAACTGTTAACCAATATCTATATTGCCAGTAAGTTTTAGAAGATGTTGTTGTTACTGTGCCCAATATAGATACACAAAAAGAGATCAACTACTACAGGTGTAATAGACATAGCTCAGAAGTAACGCTAGCTCTCAATACTGTGGACCCTACCATATTATTAGAAAACTTATATTACTATGGAGTTCCGGGAATTGTACATAAGTTTTCGGGGTCGTATCTCAAGAATAGGAAGCAATTTGTGGAGTTCTGTAGACAAAAATCGTGCCTATTGAGTATGCTTGAAGTGTGCTTGTATGCAGATCATATTTATACGTTTATAAAATTGTTCTCAAAACTAGATTGTGGAAACAAAGCACAAGTGATCATACACAAAATTCTGACGGACGGTTCTGCAGCAATAACTTACTTACGAACAACTGGAAGACCCAAAGTTTCCAATATGCAAGAGGAACAGATAAAGTAGATATAAGTATGAATTTCTTGGGCCTCGCTGTAGGCTGACTGACGCACTGTACAGTATCAGAAGGATGAAATCTATTTATACTTACGGAGCTGCAGGACTTTACTACCTTACTAATTTCCATACTGTGCCTAGCAACAAGATCGAGATCTGAGATGTGTCCAGTGGTGCTGAGCATATTTTTTTTGCTGCAAAAGCGTACAGTAAGGGTGTAACCTAAAATCAGGTTGTACATGTAAGTCGTCATTTATAAATCACCGAATACTTGTCACCCCACCCATATATATTTTAACAATAACAAAATGTATGCCTGTAAACATAATGGATGTAGTAAGGAGACCGTACCATCGCTTGGCAAAATGGCAAAGATATGTCGTATATTAGGGACCCAAAATTTAGGTATAGCACGTAAAATGACACATCTAAGAGAATATTGAATGAAAGATGATCTGTCTAAAAATGTATGTGCGTGAGCTGAAACGATTTATACAATATATAAATCGTAAATTAATATATTTATACCGGGTGTCAACGAGATCATGTATCAGCCCGCCATTTATTTATTAGTTAAAATAAAACTTTGAAATTCGGACCATATATATGAGTGATTGGTGGGCTTCTTCAGGTGCACCCAGTTTTTCTATAGCACTTTCGGTCAAACTGGAAGTGACGTTAATTTTGAATTTTTAATACAACATGTATTATTTTTGTTCATATTCTGTTTCTTCTAAATATTTGCCATCTAGTGCAGGTCGATTTTTGACATTTCTGTCAAAGATAGCGGTATCTGTTAAATTTATCCATTAGAGTGAAACTGCTTCGCAGCAATTGTCGAAATGTAACAACCATCAAAGTTAACTTTGAAAACAATTAAGAAACGTATTTTTCACATTTACACGCATTGGCGAAGGAAACTGTGTTTTTTTCATTTGAAATGTAATTGTTCGTTGCTTTGGAATTAGACTACTTTTAAAACATTTTATATTTTGTACTAACTGTCTACCACTAAACCACAGCATATTTTATATCATATGAAAGCTAAAAATTATGCCAATATGTCACTGTAATGAAAAAATAGGTGTTACTATTTAAAAAAACGAGTTCCTGTCATTTGAAAATGAAAAAAAAATAAAATCTTATTTTCTTTAGTAATTTCAACGTGAAATACATGTTTCCTTCGCCAATGCGTGTAAATGTGAAAAATACGTTTCTTAATTGTTTTCAAAGCTAACTTTGATGGTTGTAACATTTCGACAATTGTTGCGAAGCAGTTTCACTTTAATGGATAAATTTAACATTTGACCTGGACTAGATGGCAAATTTTTAGAAGAAACAGAATATGAACAGAAATAATACATGTTGTATTTAAAAATTCAAAATTAACGTCACTTCCGGTTTGACCTGAAGTGCTATAGAAAAACTGAGTGCACCTGAAGAAGCCCACTAATCACTCATATATACGGTCATAATTTCAAAGTTTTATTTTAACTAATAAATAAATGGCGGGCTGATACATGATCTCGTTAACACCCGGTATATGTAATTCTTTTTACTCACAATAAAGAATTTATTAGTTGCTAGTGGCGACATTTTTATATGTACATTGTTACATAATATTTTATTTTCTTTGCTGATCATGTTGCGTTTTGTTGAAGAGTGCTATATTTAGTTTCTTTCAGAACTCATGACCAATGAAGGTTACTATTACTACCATTGTTACGGACACAGCTAATTGACGGATATGTTGATAATTTGCGGAGAAACACACCACAGTCTTGCATTCGGTGGCAAGATTAAGATAGGTTGGTTAGTGAGATATAAAGTTACTCATTAAGTATGATTTACTGTTTCCATTTTTCAAATGTATTTGCTTATATTTGCATTGTTTTCTTGAAAAAAAAATGTTTAAAATACACGCTCACAAATAATTTTTAGTTAGTTTGTAGCGTACTTATGTATCGCAGGTATGTACCAGCGGTACATTATTTATCATTTAACTGTTACTAACAAACTTCAGTAGGATTAATACTGTTTTACACGAACGCATCTAAATCACTAAATCGCTGGCTGTACTTTTGCTACAACTATATTTACTGCAAAAGCGAAAACTATAATCGAGGTAGTAAAAAAGCACGACTTACGAGTATTATCGTCTTTTCAAACTGTATATCGGTCACCTAGTATATCGTCTAATTTCGAAGATCTTCATATATTACAAAAAGTTTTCACATCATTTGAAACGTAATGTTTTTATATCCAGGCTCAGAATGGACACTTGCAAATGAAAAACTGGAAATGCTACTGAATATTAAACTGAAAGATATCAACTTGGTTGAAGTTTACAGTCAAAATGCATTATGTGCGGTGACCCTTCTTGGAAAATCAATATAAATACAAATTATTAAGGTGCTTTACTGAAAGAGCTAAATAACATCTTCGGGTATATTCTTCCATTTGGCTTCCACTCTTGTATAAAACGAAAAGTAGCTGGGCCAGTATAGGACAAGTAATAGAAGCTTGAAAATTTATTGAATATTTATAAAAGAGATGTATACATTATATGGAGAATGAATCTAGATACGCTTCTTGCAATCGATTGCTCTTTTGCAACGTAACCATAATGCACTGATTCCTAATTTCAAATAATCATGTATTCTTATCCAAACGCATTATCTCTAAACTCCTTGTACTTAAACATCTCTTAATTTTTTCTGCAATATTCGCTATTGTGCCGACCTACTGTCTAAAACTTAATAGTAATGACCCTTGTAGTACCTACTATCAAAATAGTAATTATTGAATATTATTTCGAAATTTAATTAATTAATGTCGCTGTAATTTATTATATATTGAGGCTAATTGCATTGTAGTTAATTTATTAATGTAGACTATAATGGCAGCCGTATGTCATTTTCAGTATAATGGCAAACCTTCCGTAGATACTATAATTGTTATATTAAATACCCTCCATTACATGCTATAGAACACGTGCATTGTTATAAAATATTAATAAAAACACATTTTGATGTATTACGAATAATATACAATAAATTTACTGGAATTTAAATATAAACTCTCCATTTATCTATATTTCATATATTCGTAATACCGGCACATGCATGGCTACTGCCAAAATGAAAGAGATTAAATTAACTAATAAGATAAGAAATTAATGTATAAGAATGAATTTAGTGAAACGTATCCTACTTAATCACTCACCACAATGTGCAAATATTTGCCAAACTGTTTCAGTAGAAGCTTGGAGAATACTACAAGCTATTTTGCACACAATATTTAAGGTTGTTTTTTGATGTGATTCCTTTGATTTGTATCTACATTATTAACTGTGTTGTAGGTCAGTCTGGTATTATTATGTATGTATATAATACCTGCACTACATATGTATGTGATGTATGTGATACCTGCTGCATATTTATAACTTACCCCGGATTCGTTCTGCAATTAAAACCTGATAAACAAATAACCTCATCAGCGCAAACAATCAATTTTCATTAATTCGAAATCAACCTTTTCCTAAATTATTTTAATTAAAACCCAACCTGCTATCCACACTCATACTGCGGCGTACACAGGAGGGAAAAAATTGCAAAATCAGCGTTAGTTCAGCAACTGCGAAACAAATGTAAATGGAAGGGATTTTCCCGGAACGATAACGACCTGCTATTAAAAAGGGCCCTTCTCCTTCGACGGCTCCGAAAGGGGTTCTGTACGACGGGGTACGGAAGAAAACCTATAGGAAGAAAAACTTACATCAAGCAATCGCAGAAGGCCAAGTGAATCGACGAGATTGTAAATTTCGACAGAAACAGGGTCACCGTGCCATCACCATCAAAACGGTGGTATGAGGATTTCTCTGGTAGAGAAGATACAGGGAAACGGGTGGAACTACGGCGACTAGCTTGAACGCTTGCCGGCACTGTGTCGAAGCGGGAAAGAACGAACTCCTGAAGATTATTAAGTCCGGGCGAGTCCGGGAAAAATGGCGTTTGTCGGCATCGCCGAATGGCAGACGACAAGCTCCGGTAATGGTTACCGGAGCAGTTATCGGTGCCGCCATCTTTCATCCGCGTAAAAAAGGAATGTTATGAGGTCGTCGGGTGGAAAACGGGGAGGAAATTGCGTAAGTGGTTACTTTTTATGGTAACTGGTGAATATGCTTCCTGGATTGTTACATTTTACGGTCACCACGTACTAGTAGTTGAGAAGTAGACCTGCGCATTGACACCTTTAATGAAAATAAAAACGAAATGTGAGTTGCTTCACTACTACACATGATATTATACAGTCAACATACCTCGCTTGACCTGGCGTACACATGCTTTTTAATATAAAAGTGTAAGTTCTAAGTATTAGGACCAGTTTAATTCTTCGATTGCGTTCCTTTAAAATATATTTTATTATGTAGGATACCATAACTTTTCGTTGGCTTTAAATTTTGTAAGTGTATTAACTCTGTAACATTAGAACTAATAAGTTTTTACGAGTTTATTTAGCCTAATTACTGAAGGTATTACAAGATTGAATTCATCTGCAGAGAAATCTTTCTGCACAAATTGACTTAAAAAATTGCTTAACTAAAACTATTAATACTTAAACTGCGTCTAGTTTATATGTGTCTCCACAGAAAGTGAAGCCATCTCATTCTCACAAATTCCACTATTATAACTCATATATGTGTATCGTTATTTGTCCTTCTTACATAACCTTTTTTTTTGTTTTTATTAGATATGTATGTGTCAGCTTCATATGACCCTAAAACTGTTTTATACGAACCTTTTGAGATGAAATCCTTTATGGATGTCATATGCTTGTAGTATGTGCTTGTGGTATGTACTTACAGTGCGTAGAATCGCAGTGCACCAACGAAAACACATCTTAACTGCATATGCGTGGTGTTCGCACGCATATCCAGCCCTTATATTATATTTTAGGATAGCGTGGCTGACTATGCTATATGAACATGATCAGGGTCCTTGTAATCAAATTTTGTTGTCTTTAAACACTTAAATTATTACTCCCTCAACATCTTTCCCTTCCCTTCCACCCCTCTTTCTGTCTATCCTATTCGATTGTTACCACTAACCTGTGTAATTTG
This sequence comes from Holotrichia oblita, assembly GCA_023690525.1. Taxonomy (NCBI): domain Eukaryota; kingdom Metazoa; phylum Arthropoda; class Insecta; order Coleoptera; family Scarabaeidae; genus Holotrichia; species Holotrichia oblita. Next base: position 37,063,863 of record CM043018.1, on the reverse strand, counting down.
TTCCAAGTGAATAATCGTTAATTCATTTCTGACTTCCTCCCACTTACTCACAATCATTTGAAAACAGCACACTATAGTGCGTTAGTAGATTTACAATGCACACAGAGGTCGTCCCTTGCTCGTTTTGAACCTATTGATATAAGAACGAAAACATTCACGGCCGTGTAGGAAGTGCGTCAGATAATAATCCGCGTTCCTGTGTTTGCAGTTGACCCATGACACAAATCACGGATGAAGTGTCTGGTCCATACTGCTACATCCCCTTCCTTCCAGGCTTCCTATCATTTGGCAGGAGTCGCACGTCTTAACCTCTGCCTGTCGGGATTTTGCTGTAATTCCTCTGGCTAGAATATTTCGAATAGCATTTCAGTTATGATCTGTTCGAAGTGGCGTAGCCACTGTGTCTCTGTATTTCTGATACTGCAAAGTGTATGACCTTACTAAACTAGTGCACATTATTTAGGACCTTACGATACAATCCAATACCTCTCTCCTTCTGCTTCATTTTCCACTTTCTTTTTACAACGTATTTAACGTATGGGACAAGTTGTGGCTTATTCTTCAGCATTACAACTAAGTATCTTAGTTATTGTTTAGGTACAATTCTCTTGCTGAAAATAGCGAAGTAGACGTTTTATCTTATTCTTGGTCTCTTGATAATTGCTGCTTCCGTCTTATGCAGATATTCATCTTCATCATTATCCAAATCATCCCTGTTTCGTATTGTAATTTTCTTGAAATAAATGCTCCCACATATAAATATTGGGAGTGATTTTAGCATATGGTTTCCAATCATTTTTGCTTCATCAGGTCTTCTTCTTCCTAAAAGGAATGCTACATTTTCTTATTCGTTGCAGCTAAAAAATACTCACTCATCAATTAGAACAGCCAAGGTAACTATTTTCAAAATGTTAGCTGCTTCTTTCAGTAACTGAAACCGTATTATGCCATCTATCTTTGCCATGATCAGATGCTAACACAAAAGTAAACTAGTCGCTATGTTTATGTTCAAATGAGATCATGGCAAGAGTAGATTACATAGCACCGTTCCAGTTACTAGAGCGAGCAGCTATTGCTTTCAAAATGATTATCTCGACTATTGAGAATAAATTACATAACAATGTATTTTGCTTATGTAATATCAACACTACGGATTGATTTTCGGATTTATTGAAACAAATCAATGATTCATCCTTAACGATGTTCTTTCAATTCCGTATGTTAACTCTACTAAGTTTTCGGCGCCAACTGAGGCGAGCTACCTTCTTGACTTCAACGATGAGAGCTTTAGTGAAAATACTATTCAGTACCGTATTGTGTTATAGTATAGTAATATGCCAAACCATTAATTTTCATATAAACAACGAATGCTCTGAAAGTATGACAGTATAAAGGTACAAAAGATGGACGATTATTTGAAAGATTCCTACTGTACACCTTACCTACCTTAAATTACATTGTTTCTCCTTCGTGTCCACACAAACATACCATTCCAGAAGAAACATAATAAAATTAAATTCAATGAAAAGTACACGTACTTTTATGTACGGATATGACGTACATATTTCACAAAACAAAACCATAACATCCTCAACGTATGTATATGTAGTTCAGTGCTGCTACAGCGAATACCTTTGGAAAAATTTAATGCGAATTTTATTCCTCCATTTTATGATAAAACAGCTACGTTTCCTGCACTTCTTTTTCCAGTGGAGCAGGTTTTATGCGTCCCATAGACTTATCAACATTCCAACATCTTCCGAAAATGTAAACAATCCCTAGGAAGCAGCTTCCGACGCGCAGGGAGGACCTTAAATAATTCATGACCAAATAGTATTAAGTCGGTGAAGCTAAAAGACTGTATTTCAAGAACGGTAAGCATAATGTAGTAGAATTCTTGGCAGGAAGAGAAAAAAAAGAAGAAGGAGATATTTAGTCGATGTCGTAATAAAATAAAATTAAATGAGTTTAAATTTGATGTAGTGCTTAAAATTCGCATTGCTAATAAATTAAAAATTAAGAAGATTCAATTAATCGTTTGATCTTATAAATAACTGCACTACATAGGATACTATTTTTAGTAAACAAGCCACTGTGGCGATTCCCAATCAATAGTAATATTGGTTTTACAAATCATGCATAATATTAAATTAAGTACCTACATTAGCCACAAATAATATCCAGGGTAGGTTTGATGTTAAAGCCAAGGTATTCTATGATAGACTCCTTCCAACAACTGCCATAGTATCGGCCTAACCTGACTGTTTAGAAGAGAGCCTTACAATATTATCCTTTGCAGTCCTTAGTCTCGTTTATGCAAAATATTGATATAAATAATGGCTTAATTATAACAGTCTCGCAAATCTCCAAATATAATCGTGTGTACCAAGCGTTCCACGATTATGTTATATACACCGCTTAACCGCTAAACTTATAATTTCTATGCATTGATTATTACTATGGTTATTATTATGATTTGTTCATATACATACGTAAAAGATAACTTGCGAAAATGTGAAGCTAGTTTTTCCTAATAGTCGACGTACCCACAAAAAAGTTAACATACTACGATCATAAATTTTTTTTTTGCTGAATATTAGACAAACCAAAAAATAAGTATTAATATTTGGGTTCTAGTTTTTTATAATGCTACCCTTAAGTTTGGTTAGTCTATCAAGGAAGTATGAGAACAATTTGTCGCTGCGTCTAATTTGAATTTTCAATTTCGGCAATAGCACAGCAGCGAGATCATTTTAGCCGTGTAATACATTTCAGAAAATAGAAAACTTGCATCTTGACAAGTCGTCGTAAGATGGCAGTGAACGGAGCTTTGCACTTGCACTAAATAAAACAAGTCGAAATTTATAAAATTTCTATTTATATGCAAATGAAGCAAGAAAAGGGGGTGTCGTACAGCGGTAGGTGGATAGAGAGGTGTAGTAGGTATACTCCCTACTGCTTTCGGCGGGTTGCAAACTGATGTACGCTACGTGGACCCTTCCTAATTCAACTAGAACGTAATGGAGTCACCCCCGTGTGAATGTAACAAACTGCGATATTTACATTCTATTCTTTTTTAATTGCCCAAACATGGAAGAGTCGTCGAAAAGAGGGAGATGGCCAATTACGTCGTTGTTGTTTCGTTTGCCGACGTGTTTTTTCATCGCTTACCTACCGAAAAATAAATTCAACAGTCGTATTTTCTTTGAAGAATACCTAGCCAAAGATGCTTTTGAAGTTTGCCTATATTAGAATACATTGTCTGTGTAGAATTGTTTTCAAAAATATTAAGCCAGACAACAAAATAAATTCTTGTGTAGGATTACCCATGTTGTATGATTGTACAAATATTACTAAATTGGAAAAGAAAATGTATGAAGAGAGTACATTTGATCCAAAAGCTGCCACTTCTAGAAACATATGAAAACTTTCTCTATTTTTTTGACATCGTTTCATTAAACGTTATTCTGGTTAACCAAAGCCTATCCGAGATTTTTCGATTTTGATGTAACTTATAATTTTTACGTTTTTATCGTGATAGCATTGATATATCCTCCATCTTATCTAATGTAGCCTGTTATAAATTTTGACTAAACGGAATTTATGATTACTGTAAATTGTAACCTTATTTTACTAACGATTATTAAATTAAAGAAAACATTTTTCAATACACATATAGTCCCCAAGACACACTAAAAGATTACATTAGAGAACTACAGAAGCACCACTGGATATAGCATACTGTCGTCTTCCGTCATCAACAAGTTCATTATATTTGCACCTAACACTTAAATTTTGCACTTAGCACTTTGCGTGGCATGTTGTAAGACATTTCTGAAGCTGTAGGCCATGTTGCATTCAATAATCACTTTGTATTCTATATGAAACAGTGGCACTGTGGTTTAAATCTAACTGATTTAAATTACAATATTACATAATATGTACATATATGGCCTACTTGATTAACAGTTTTTGACATCTATCGCTTTTGTAAGCGTTTTCGTCCGTATAATATTGAATATACTCCTTTAAAATAAAAGTTTAGCAATAGCAACAAAAGTGTCGGACTTATCGACATGTAAATTTGCTTTTTGAGAGTTCGAAACAATTCGCCTGTATTTATGTTTCAACAGTACTCTTGCCAAGATATACTATCACCACACAATAACAGTATCCAGAAGAATCACTAAGCTTGAACAATTTGATGCTTTTCCAGAAATCTGCCCTGAATCGAAGTAATCGTAACTACTGTTTTATTTGTTGACTCCCATATTCATAGCTATTGTCACATGATGTAAGTCTTTTACATAAATCATTTGTTCACCAATAGCTGAATGTTAACACTCAGACCGCCAACGTCGTTTTTTGAGCTCTTTGTGATAATCTGACTTAGGCAGACTGCTAAGTGGCGCAAGTTTATTTTTTCATTTATCTGTTATTATTAAAGGTACAAATTCGGTTAAATTAGCAAAAATAGTAATTTGTCAAGAACGTTTTTGTTATCAGTCAAGTTAAAATTTTATGGGACTTGAGTTTCTCAACTATTGGAGCTGTCAATCTTAGTTGACTAAGTTGTTGGTCAACTAAATAGGGCGAAATTGTAACTGATAAAATTAGTGGAAATTGCAACTATGTCCTGGAAAAGTTATAAACTATGTCACGTTTCTATTTACTCTAAGTTTCTGAAATCGTTTCTCTCATCATCAGAAGATATATGTATGTAAGATAATGAAGTGGGATATCCTAGCATAAGTTAAGCAGCAGCCGAGTTGTTCAAACACAATGCGCTATAACCACTAAGAACACTATACATATGCAAACTATGTTTGAGACCCGGTTTGAGAGCTATTCGGTAAACAACTTCGTTACTATATACTGACCCACATCTGTTCAATATTTAAGTTTGTCAGACCGCCAGCGTCGTTTTTTGAGCTCTTTGTGATAATCTGACTTAGGCAGACTGCTAAGTGGCGCAAGTTCATAATTTTCGGACCATATTTCTGTAGAAATGTGTTAACAAATTCCTTCATCTATAAACAACATCTTCTAATTTTTGACTTTTGATTTTTTTTGTGAAAGAAGACTGACTCATTACATTTTCCACTACATAAATTTTAAAAATATTTTATTTTCTTAAAGAACATTTATTTGAAACTTAATTGACTGAACATACATACATTACATATTAAATTCTTGTGATAATTTTGTTAACTTTTTTCTTTTTTGATCTAAACACATTTTCAAGTAAAGTCCTTCGAATGTCTACTTCACCAATGCACGCCCTATTTACATTTGTTATAAACTATTTATGAATTTATTTGCACATTTTGATCATTTCTTGTTAACATTTCATCTATTATTACTGTTACAATTCCTGAGAATTGATTTTGATCAAGCTATTCTTTTGACCATGTGACTTGAATAATTGTTTTAGATTATCGCTTCTTTCCTATTGCGCTGTTTCTTCTTGAGTTCTCGTCATCTCTTGTGTAACAACATCTTTTTGTAATTTGTGACTGTCTTGTGTTTGCTGTCCCATGCACAGCTTTGACCATGTGACTTGGACTTTTGGCCATGTGTTGATACTTTTATGTTCGAAATTAAATCGTCTTCCCTATAACTCGACACAATTTTTGATTGATGAATATCAATATTGTAATTGCTGTAAATATCGGTCAAACCTAGTGCATTCGTTTCGCAACAGAAGTTATAGTGTATCTTCCATCACATCAAGCGACATTAATTTTGGAACAGACTGTACATCTAATTGTAAACTGTAGATAGTGTCTCTAGTTGGTCTAGCGAATCCTGTATACGTTAAAATCTGCAACGTTATATTAGTATCAGTATTATAATGAACATAGGTATAATTGAATATCATTACAGATATATCTATCTGAAATAAATGAAGTAAAACGAAGTATATGTGTGGTAAAAAATAATGCTAAAATTTGACTATATAAAATAATATTATATTGTGCAAGGACTTGCGTTGATAGCCATTTCAAGGATGCTCTTCACAAATTTAGGAGTTAGGTACGAGCAGATCCTCGACATTAAACACGAGAAATTTTTGCTGAAAAATTAATTAAGCTGTGTCGTATAAGAAATAACCCCCCTTGGAATTAGTTAGGTATAGCTGTACATGTCTAAGTACAAAAATTGAGAGGCCATATATAACACCTTTTCAAAAGGGTAAAATTCGAGTGCCTAGCTCGCTTCTAAAAACCATTTTCGTTCTTCCTCCTTCTCCTCTTGTTCTACCTCCCGCTTCTCTCTCACGCACGCTTATTCTACTGTACAGCGCGAAAGTTCCCGAATTAACTGATTGCCGTGGTACGAATGCCGGAAACTAAACTCATAAAATTGAACACTCCTTAAAATTAACTGCTAATAAATTACCGAACGTAGTCCGCAAGATTAACACAACTCTTGAGCTTTTGTTCCTTACCCTCGCGCTTTTCCGCTCATGATTTATAGTGAACTTTTTGTGTGGTTTTAGTTGATTAGATTTTACCGGAATAAATTTTGTTAGGACAAGCTGTTTTCTACTATAGTCTCGTCTCCTTATTACTCGTCCCTAGCGGTCTTTCTTTCGCTAGAATCAAGCGGTAGTCAGTAATAGTAGTGGTTGGCGGTGATATTTTCTTCTTCTTTTTCGTTTTACCGAAATGCGTAAATATATGTCAACTGCAAGTGAAATACGACTGAGGATAAGAAAGAAAGATAGATTAAAGGAAGTAATTAACGCTTTTTTATAGCTCTTAATTAATTCCAGCTATCAGTATAAAAAGAATAAAGATGCTATTCTAGATGCACGAAGAGTGATTCATAATCGTGCTCAATTTACAAAAGCAGTAACCCCAAACCTAGGCATTAGTATTATGCTTGTTTCATTTCTTTGTGGGTATGTGTTACGAAAGCAGTAAAAAAATATCTTCGCTATCTGGAATGTAAGTTATATGAGGGCAACAGACTTTAGCTGACCTAATAGATATGAAATTATGTTTATATAGACTAATGCTGAATAGAAATTAAAATTGTTTGTACAAATGTTTTAACCAAAAGCCATAATAAGCTATGTTATAATAATATACATATGTATATATGTAAAACAAAGAATCTACGAAAACTACGAGGTGCAAAGAAGCAACCTATTTAAAGAAAGACCAATCTACGAATGGTTGTTTTCTGTTTTTGTATTTTATATTAGAAAAATGATATTTTATCAATTGGACTAGTATATGAAGTTGAATTTTTAATGTTATATTTGTACCATTCTCTGACAAATTTTCTGTCAACTCAACATACCATCTCCAGCGTTTATATGCTCTTAAACATCTTTCTACCATAAAACTGCCACCTAGTAGATACGATACAGCAGTTCCACTTGACTATCAACCCAATAATATGAACAAACTCCCGCAGCTACCCGACAACAAGGAGCAATCACTTCCACGAAATATAACCTTAAATTACTAACTCGCAATAGACCTTTCGTTATATAGTGCACACTCAAGAAATGCATATCACATAAAAATATTGTCCCAGTAAGTAATTTCACGTCGCGTCGTGTCGAGCTATACCAAACAAGAATATACGAAAATGTGAAGTGATACAACACAGACGAGAAAACTAGCGATGAGGAAGCGCCCTAGTAAGCATCAACCGAGTTAGGTAGAGAGCGTACACACAATATAATAACGTTGTAGGTGTTGGTATAAGGTGCTGCTGACATTGCCTTCCTTTCCTCTCTTACATCTCCTTCTCCGGCAACACCGAGCACAACACCGTTCCTCTACATCGAAGGAGAGCAGCTTCCATTTCATATCAAGGCCAGATCTCGGGGCGTAGACGGTAGCACGCTCGGTTTATCAAAGGTGATTTCTTTGATGATGTTAAGCGACGGAGACGTCTAAGCATGTGGAAATAACGGCAATATATTCGCCCTGAGTGGCACATGGAGGGAGGCGGGTGGACTGTAGGTGGTGAGAGGCATAGAGGAGGTAAGGAGATAGGTTTACCGTAAAGCTCCGTTGCATCGAGGCGAAACATACGACGGCTATGACGTCGTCGTTGAAAGACGTAAAGATGTGTAACTAGAATAAGATCTAAAACATCGATGGAAATATCTTTAAATAATACCACCAACGTCGACTTCTTTCCCTCCGTTATTGAGGGAGGTGTAGGAGGGAGAAGAGGGGAGGTTTTATGAGTATAGTTCTGGATTAAATTGTGATACATCTAGTGTCTCAATACTTAGGATGTAGTTTCCATATCACAGCACAGTATTTAAATGTCTCTACATTTCGTCCAACTAATTGCAATGCTGCTAACAATGGGTTGTATATTATGCAGTATTTTCAGTAAAGTTATATGCAGATTGACGAATTGAGATTTTGTTACGTTTTATTTTGGTGACCTAAAAGATTTCGCTTTAGTTTACTGCGAACTTAGCCTACTTTATAATTTTACCTGCTACGTGACTGTGTAAAGGTTTTTGTTTGTAATATAGGTCTGTTTCGGGTGTTGAAGACTGATGCATATTTCATCTTGCGGCTATATTTCCTTTTTTACTTTAGGTGAGACTGCGTAGAGTGAACTTACACTCTACGAATGGATTATTTTTGTCAGGCGAGTCCTATCGTTATTGATGGATGCATTTATTTATTATCAGCCGATGCTAATTTAGGGATTATAAACATTTGCTTTTAAAGCCATCAGTTGGCGTTTTCTCTCGGTCTTGTCGTACACAGCTTACGTTTTCTCTTCAGGATTTTAGAGTTTAGAGTTTCATTTGCTACAATTGCTTCAGTTAGTTCAATTAGTATTTGTTTTATACACCTACCTGGGTTGATTTCATAGCTTTGGTATTCTTTCAGCCTATCTGTCTTATGACATCGTTGCAGGTTATGTACGACTTGATCTGTCACTAATACCCTGGGGAGTTTTACTTTTCGCAGTTGCGTACTTTGTCGCGTTTTCTTGCAGGGAACTTTTTACTTAATTCGGGATATATGTATTATTTGTATAATTGAGGTTTGGACGCTCTTCCGCGTTATTTTGAATTAATCTCTTTTTAAGTTTTTCTTACTTCTTCGTTTTGTTGCTGAATTAGTTGAGAGTTGTCGTGGCGTTCCTTCGTGAAACTATCGCTAGATGGCGCATGACGATCTTCAGCTGTCTTCGGGGTGCTGCGCGTAGATTCATGGCACACGGCTTACTTACGAGGGTCGAGGATTCACTTAGCGGACATTAAAGGGAGTGGACGTTCTTTTCGTCTTGTGCTAATTTGTAGCTGGTGGTAATATGGAGAAATTTTAAGCCACGAATTGTCGGATTTGTTCACCGGCTACGTAACTTTATCAGCGGATTTTGGTATTTGGAATGGTTATTAGCGTTTTGCCTTGGTAAATATCCGTTGATTTGACGCCATTGGGCGGATTGGATTATTAGCACATTGTGAGCGGCCATTGTTCTTTCTTCGCCGCTCAAGCATCTTAGCGTCCATTTTGAAGTCCGTTTTGCGTCTCGTTTTTGGTTCGCCTCGAATTTAATTCGGTAAGCTGTCCTTTCCTTTTTTTCTTATTAGATTTGTCTATCTTATTTGTTTCTTTTAGAGGTTCTAGTGAAGGGGTTTTTATCTTCCCCACGAGAATTTATTTTTGGTGAATCCCTGTACATAAATTTTGGGTAAGGTGTTCAATGTATAGGATCGTTAACGTCGCTACAAGTCTGAGCTGGGTGCACGAGGTAGATTGGGAGTGAGTTTTTGTTTTCTTTTCCGTGGAGATCCCAGTTCAGCGTGGGAATCAACCGGACTTGAAGTCACCATCGTACCATCGAGCTATCAGTAATATTTTGTGTGAAATTGTAGAAGTCTACGTTCAAGGTCAGAGGTCTAAATTTTAATTTTTTAATAATAAATTTTCTCGTTAATTATTTTGAGCCCCTCCGGCATAGTCTTTAATACTCGTTGGGTGTTAGTTTTTTTTGTTTTGTATATTTTTGTAACTTAACAGTGAGGACTATTCGTTGGCACTAAGTGCATTTTAGCTTTAGAATTGTTGTAGTTTTTGATACCGATATCAACCTTGTGTAACGGGTTGGTTTATATTTAAGATTTTGTAAACGATTGTTGTAAGCGGCAAACTCTGGTGCACCACGGTACTGTTGCGGGTAATTTATTAAGTTTGTACGATTTTCGTTATCTGTACTCTGAATAACAACCCACTGGATACGTACGGAATTGTTCTGGTTGCCTACCCTATTTGTGGGGAAAGCACACCAAACGGTATTTCTTTTTTTGTAAATATATACTTTACAACTTGAAGGTGGACTTGTGTTTTTTTTTATGATAGCTCACCCTCGCCTAAATTAGAGTATATCCGGTCTCGTGACTCACCTTAATGATTTCGGTCGACTTTTTTTTATTATTTCAATACCGTGCGCTCGAACCCTACCCACTACTCTTCCGTCCCACCTCAGAGGTTCTCAATTTACTCAACGACCTCGACGGAGCTTAAATTTAAATTGAGTGGCGCCTTTTTCTTACTTTTGGGTATTGACGTCTCGAACTACACTTTCGAACCACGCCGTCTCCACAGCAGCTGGCAGGCGCTCCGAATGAGAGGCAACAAATTTAAGGGTAGCAGGTAGGTGCGTTGCGGTTACCGTTGTTTTTTTGCAGTTTGTGTATTTATATTTTTGGAATCTGTACTTTCTTTTGGGCAGGCGCCAACGCATATCTTAGACGTGCGTATCAACAATTTTTGGCGCCCAACGTGGGGCCAAAACTAACACAGTGACGTGCAACCAAGGAAGACATTTTTAGATTAGGTTTTCACTCTCGTTGTATCGGTTTTGTTTTGATCATTTAGGTGCGGATATGGCCTCTCCGACGAAGATGGAGTATAGGATGGAGCTGGAGCGTTTGAGTAAGGATGAGCTTGCGTATGAATTGGCAATTTTGGGTGTCACTACGGTTACTACGGTGGAGGAAATGCGCAAAACGTTGCGGCGCATGCGCAAACTCGCGAGACATGGGAGCTTCGTTAGACCCGCACATCCTTTTACAGTCGCGGTAGATTTGGCGGCATTGACGGGTTTATCGACGGGAATCAAGGCCTTACTGGATACCTTTGCCGGTAGTCGCGCATCTTCGGAATACAAAAAACTTGAAGCCAAGCTTTCGCATGCGACAGGTCGCTTAAGTCGTGTAGTAGCCTCCACGGAGGAAGAAAAAGAACAGGTTTCCCGGTTACTGGTTGCATTCAGCGAATATTCCATGACTCTGCGTTCCAAAGCCAAACACTTTGCTAGGTCTTCAACCTTAAACGCGAGTACGGTTACTGCTTTAGAGGGAATGTCCGGCCCTTCTTCTAGTTCCGAGGCTGAAGATTCAGACACGGATCACGGTGCCCAGGGTCGTGTTGATGCTCGGTCGCGTGAGAGCCAAATGAAGTCAGTTCCGGTTATGCGTTGGAATCTGAAGTATTCGGGGGATAATTCTGTCTTGTCGTTTAACGCTTTCATCGAGCGGGTGGAAGAACTGATGAATGCGCGTGGAGTAAGTAGGGACCAAGTATTTGCGCAGGCGTTAGATCTTTTTAGCGGACGGGCGTTAATTTGGTATCGTGCGAATCGTAGACTGGTTTCGTGTTGGAACGAGCTAGTAGTAGCTCTTAGGGAGGAGTTTCAGGCCCCAGATTACGACGAGCAGTTATTTGACGAGATTCGGAAGCGTACTCAAGGACCTAACGAGAGTATCGGTGTGTATGTGTCCACTATGGCGAGTCTTTTTTCCAGGTTGTCGATAAAGGTGTCCGAAAGTAATCGAATTAAAATAATGGTTAGAAATTTATCTCCCTTCTATCAAAGTCAGTTGGGTTTAGTTGAGATAAAGTCCGTTGAGGAGCTGCTTTCGGTTGGAAGGAAGCTGGAGTGGAGGAAAACTTGTGCAGAACGATATGTGCCTCCACCGCGTCGTCAACAATCCATGGAACCTGACTTGGCTTATATGTCTTCCGGTTCTTCGGTGGCATCTGTGGAAGCTAATTCTCGTCCGGCTCCCAAATGTTGGAATTGCGATCAGGAAGGTCATATGGCTGTTCGGTGTCCCTTGCCGTTGCGTAAACATTGTTATAGGTGCGGACGACGTGATGTTACCGTACGAAGTTGTCCTAGGTGTTCTTTAAACTCCAATCGGGCGCACTGAGGAACTGGCAGTCGCGTCCTGTCCCATCGGTGGAGCCGAGAAATCCAGTTCTCGACAAACAACAAGTCTTATTAGATTTTGTTCTAGCACATGCCCAGGGTGATGAGCGACCATATCTAACGGTAACTATTTTCGGACAGCAGATGTTGGGTCTCTTAGATTCCGGAGCCTCTCGGACCATTTTGGGGTCTCAAGGTTGGAAGTGTCTTCAGAAACTGGGAGTAGGTCTTAGTGGCGATGCTACCTTGATTCGAATTGCGGATGGTCGAACTTGCGAGTGTTTGGGTTCTTTGTTGGTACCTGTTAGACTTCGTGACGTTGAGAGGTTGGTAGAGATTTTAGTTGTCCCTGAAGTGACTTCGACTTTAATTTTGGGTGCAGACTTTTGGACAGTTATGAGTATAGTACCGGACTTACGCCGGGGTGAGTGGTCCTTCTCTACGGAGGTGGAGGTGAGTTCTGTTACAGATGGGGCTGGTATTCTTTCGACTACTGAACGGACTCGGCTGGATGAATTGGTGAATAAATTATTTGCGAATATCGACCCTCAGGTTCTAGGTTGTACCGAGTTGGTGGAACATACTATCGAGACAGATAGTGCTCCTATCAAACAAAGATACTATCCCATTTCGCCGGCGATGCAGAAAATCGTTAATCAGGAGTTAGATAAGATGCTAGCTCAAGGTGTTGTTGAGCGTTCGAGTAGCCCATGGTCCTCCCCTATCTTATTGATTCCGAAAAAAGATAATACGTACCGGTTCTGCGTGGATTATCGCAAACTTAATGCAGTCACGAAACGAGACGCTTATCCTCTCCCTTATGTATCCCATATTTTGGATAAGCTGCGTGATTCTAAGTATCTGACGACTCTGGATATTAAATCGGCATATTGGGAAATTCCTATGGCAGAGGCGAGTAAGCCATATACGGCCTTCACGGTACCAAATAGGGGTCTTTTCCAATTCAAGAGAATGCCGTTTGGTTTGCATAATGCTCCAGCAACTTGGCAACGCTTTATTGATAGGGTTATCGGCGCGGATTTGGAACCTCACGTATTTGCCTATCTGGATGACATCATCATCGTAACTCCGACGTTCGAAAAACATCTTGAGATTTTAGCTGAGGTTGTTGGTAGAATTCATGGTGCGGGATTAACCCTCAATCGAGAGAAGTCCCTGTTTTGTCGCGCGGAATTGAAGTACCTCGGGTATATCGTGAACGGTTCTGGGTTGCATGTGGATCCGGAGAAAATCAAGGCCATTTTGGATATTCCCATACCTAAAACGGTTTCAGAAGTTAGGCGTATGATTGGCATTAGTAGCTGGTATCGAAGATTTGTTAGGGATTATGGAACTTTGGTGGTACCCTTGACCAACTTATTACGTAAAAATAGGCCTTTCATCTGGACTAAAGAGTGTGAAGTAGCGTGGGCCGAGTTAAAGGAACGTTTGGTCACAGCGCCTGTGTTGGTGATGCCAGATTTCGAGCGAGAGTTTGTTATACAGGCAGATGCCTCACATTACGGGATCGGTGCAGTTTTGACACAGAACTTCGACGAGGGGGAAAAGGTTATCGCTTATATCAGCAAGTCACTGTCGCTTCGAGAAAGAAATTTTTCGACGACTGAGAAGGAATGTCTCGCAGTTCTGTTCGCTATCGAGAAGTTTCGGCCATACGTTGAAGGAGCGCACTTTACGGTAGTCACGGACCATTACTCCTTGCTGTGGCTGAATAGCTTACACAATCCCTCGGGTCGCTTGGCAAGGTGGGCCGTTAGGTTACAGCAATACGACTTTACCATAGTCCATCGTAAAGGTAAGGAACACCTCGTGCCGGATGCTTTATCAAGAGCAGTTCCGATTATAGATGCCCTTCAGGATTCGGTAACGACCAATGATAAGTGGTACCGGAGGTTGGTCGAAAATATTAATTGTAACCCCTCAAAATTTCCTACGTATAGGCTGGTCGATGGAGTACCCCATAAACTTATTAGGAGCCCTTATCCTGACTTAGTAGAGAGTAGTACCGAGTGGAAACGTGTTATCCCGAAAGAATTACGCGATGAGATGATTCGAAAATGTCATGATGAACCTACATCGGGACACCTCGGTATATTCAAGACCGCAAATCGAATTTTGGAGAAGGCTTACTGGCCTGCGTTGAAGGCTGATGTGGCCAGGTATATCCGTAAATGTCGGGTATGCATGAAAGCCAAACCCTTGCAGCAAGCTCCTACTGGACGAATGGGAGGCCATTCTTTAATTTCCCGACCTTGGCAGGTTTTGAGTGCGGATATTGTAGGTCCTTTACCGAAGACGTCTCGCGGCCATCAGTACATCTTTGTGGTCTCGGATTGCTTTAGCAAATTCGCGGTGTTCTTCCCCTTGCGTAAAGCTACTGCTCCTGCTTTGATTAAGTATTTGGAGGACTCGGTATTTCTTCAGTATGGTGTTCCGGAAGTTCTAATTTCAGATAACGGGGTTCAGTTCCGGTCTAAGGAATATCGACAATTGTTATCGGCCTACTCGGTGAGGCCCTGTTATACCTCCTACTATTGGCCGCAAGCCAATCCTACGGAAAGAGTCAATCGGGTACTTAAGACCATGCTGATCTCTTATGTGTCGTCGAACCATCGGGCTTGGGATACCGTTTTAGCTAAGTTAGGCTGTGCAGTTCGGACGGCGAAGCATGAAGTTACTGGTTTGACTCCGTATTTTATCACATTCGGACGTGAAATGGTTCTAGCGGGAGACGAGCATAGGAGTAGATTGAAGATGGACGAACCGTTGACTGTAAAAACTGCTGATAGTAAGGAATTTAAACATCGGTCAGAAGCTTTGAGGAATGTTTATAGGGATGTCCAAGCCCGGTTACAACGCTCATATGAGAAGTCTAAAGGACGCTATGATCTTCGACGAAGAGCTACAGAGTTCTTACCAAATCAACTGGTATGGCGAAGGAATTTTGCGTTATCGGATGCGTCGAAATATTTTTCTGCTAAATTGGCGGATAAGTTCGTAGGACCATTCATGATTCACCGTAGGTTAGGTCGTGACAACTACGAGCTTAAGGATATGTCTGATCGAGTTCTACCAGGTACGTGGAACTCATCCCATTTAAAGCTACAACCATCGGAAGATAGCTGATAGTCATTTGAGAATCTGGGTATCCGTCCCTTCCCCTTTTTAGCCTTCCAGGTGAGGCAGTGAGAATCTTCCTGGAGTTTTAGCCACTTCGGGTAGGAGGCCCGTAACGGTTTCAGTCTCTCCCTAGCACTTTACAGGTATTTGGCTGGTTTTCGTATTTTTGGCACTAGTTGTCGCTTTGGTTTTGCGCGTACGCTTCGGATTACCAGGAGGAAGTATGCTGTCTGGAGAGTAAAGTCCTTTTTACCTTTTTTTTTTCCGTGTCTCCTTTCCTTCCCTAGCACCTTAGTATTTCTCTTACCTTTGTTATCCTTTTTCCCGTGTCTAGTTAGATTTCCAGATTCCAGAAACTATTCTTGACTTTTTTTTGCAATTCTCGGCTTTGACGTTTTTTGATGGTTTTAGGGTTGTGCTCTTTTGGTTGAGATTTTCGGAGACAACGAACCAACTGATTATCCTTTAGTTGACCTTTTGGTCTTTTTCCCGGATTTGACGTATCTTTTGAGGGGCATAATGTAGCTTGTCTCAGCCCTTCTCCCACTGAGTTCCGGCAGTGTTTTCTATTCACTTAACGTTCAAATATTTTGTTCCGGAACATGGATTGGTTATTTTTGTTTTATTTTGTCGTAGCCCTCAGCTTTTCAGTCCCTGCTAGGCTGGCAGAAGACTTTAAACCCTTGCACTTATTTTACCTTGTTTTGTTTAGCCAAAAATTTTACCTTTTTGTTGTGGTCAACGAACCTAGCCCGTTGCGTTATGTTGATGAGTTGATGTATGAGCGTGAGGCGACAAGTTTTCCCTTCCTTACGATTTTCCGAATCCTTCATCCGTTTGCGTCCTGTAACTCGTAGTAATAAACCCGTTTTTAGTTGTCCCGTTTTGTTTTTTGTTTTATGAGGTACAGAAGGCTTCACCCGGTGTCCTCTTTCATTTTTGCTGGACTGCGGTTTTGCGTGCTGGGGCTCGGTCGACTCGGGACTTGGGGTTTCTGGCAGTAGCGCTCCCTTCTCCTGTGCTGTCTGAGCAGGTAAGGATCACCCTCTCGGGGCACACCTTAGTGCAACCCATCTTACCCCCTTCCCTTTTGCTGCTGACTGGGGCTCTGGGAACTCGGTCGGACGGATTTCGGTCCGCACTGCGCATTCCAGTCAACGCTTTTGTAGTTTTAGTTTCTTTCTCTACCCTGGAATTCCGGCAGATTCGCTGAAGAGCCGTGTGGTGGTTAGGCTAGTTGTCGTCCTCCGTGTGAGTGTTTTTTTTGGTATGTTTGGGGCTATGGGTAGTTGTTTTACTGAATTTCTCGTTTTGGGGGAGCCTTCGTTTTCTTCAAGGAAAAGAAATTTTGGTTAAAATTTCTTGTGGTGGAAGAGGTGGAATTGTTACGTTTTATTTTGGTGACCTAAAAGATTTCGCTTTAGTTTACTGCGAACTTAGCCTACTTTATAATTTTACCTGCTACGTGACTGTGTAAAGGTTTTTGTTTGTAATATAGGTCTGTTTCGGGTGTTGAAGACTGATGCATATTTCATCTTGCGGCTATATTTCCTTTTTTACTTTAGGTGAGACTGCGTAGAGTGAACTTACACTCTACGAATGGATTATTTTTGTCAGGCGAGTCCTATCGTTATTGATGGATGCATTTATTTATTATCAGCCGATGCTAATTTAGGGATTATAAACATTTGCTTTTAAAGCCATCAGTTGGCGTTTTCTCTCGGTCTTGTCGTACACAGCTTACGTTTTCTCTTCAGGATTTTAGAGTTTAGAGTTTCATTTGCTACAATTGCTTCAGTTAGTTCAATTAGTATTTGTTTTATACACCTACCTGGGTTGATTTCATAGCTTTGGTATTCTTTCAGCCTATCTGTCTTATGACATCGTTGCAGGTTATGTACGACTTGATCTGTCACTAATACCCTGGGGAGTTTTACTTTTCACAGTTGCGTACTTTGTCGCGTTTTCTTGCAGGGAACTTTTTACTTAATTCGGGATATATGTATTATTTGTATAATTGAGGTTTGGACGCTCTTCCGCGTTATTTTGAATTAATCTCTTTTTAAGTTTTTCTTACTTCTTCGTTTTGTTGCTGAATTAGTTGAGAGTTGTCGTGGCGTTCCTTCGTGAAACTATCGCTAGATGGCGCATGACGATCTTCAGCTGTCTTCGGGGTGCTGCGCGTAGATTCATGGCACACGGCTTACTTACGAGGGTCGAGGATTCACTTAGCGGACATTAAAGGGAGTGGACGTTCTTTTCGTCTTGTGCTAATTTGTAGCTGGTGGTAATATGGAGAAATTTTAAGCCACGAATTGTCGGATTTGTTCACCGGCTACGTAACTTTATCAGCGGATTTTGGTATTTGGAATGGTTATTAGCGTTTTGCCTTGGTAAATATCCGTTGATTTGACGCCATTGGGCGGATTGGATTATTAGCACATTGTGAGCGGCCATTGTTCTTTCTTCGCCGCTCAAGCATCTTAGCGTCCATTTTGAAGTCCGTTTTGCGTCTCGTTTTTGGTTCGCCTCGAATTTAATTCGGTAAGCTGTCCTTTCCTTTTTTTTCTTATTAGATTTGTCTATCTTATTTGTTTCTTTTAGAGGTTCTAGTGAAGGGGTTTTTATCTTCCCCCACGAGAATTTATTTTTGGTGAATCCCTGTACATAAATTTTGGGTAAGGTGTTCAATGTATAGGATCGTTAACGTCGCTACAAGTCTGAGCTGGGTGCACGAGGTAGATTGGGAGTGAGTTTTTGTTTTCTTTTCCGTGGAGATCCCAGTTCAGCGTGGGAATCAACCGGACTTGAAGTCACCATCGTACCATCGAGCTATCAGTAATATTTTGTGTGAAATTGTAGAAGTCTACGTTCAAGGTCAGAGGTCTAAATTTTAATTTTTTAATAATAAATTTTCTCGTTAATTATTTTGAGCCCCTCCGGCATAGTCTTTAATACTCGTTGGGTGTTAGTTTTTTTTGTTTTGTATATTTTTGTAACTTAACAGTGAGGACTATTCGTTGGCACTAAGTGCATTTTAGCTTTAGAATTGTTGTAGTTTTTGATACCGATATCAACCTTGTGTAACGGGTTGGTTTATATTTAAGATTTTGTAAACGATTGTTGTAAGCGGCAAACTCTGGTGCACCACGGTACTGTTGCGGGTAATTTATTAAGTTTGTACGATTTTCGTTATCTGTACTCTGAATAACAACCCACTGGATACGTACGGAATTGTTCTGGTTGCCTACCCTATTTGTGGGGAAAGCACACCAAACGGTATTTCTTTTTTTGTAAATATATACTTTACAACTTGAAGGTGGACTTGTGTTTTTTTTTTTATGATAGCTCACCCTCGCCTAAATTAGAGTATATCCGGTCTCGTGACTCACCTTAATGATTTCGGTCGACTTTTTTTTATTATTTCAATACCGTGCGCTCGAACCCTACCCACTACTCTTCCGTCCCACCTCAGAGGTTCTCAATTTACTCAACGACCTCGACGGAGCTTAAATTTAAATTGAGTGGCGCCTTTTTCTTACTTTTGGGTATTGACGTCTCGAACTACACTTTCGAACCACGCCGTCTCCACAGCAGCTGGCAGGCGCTCCGAATGAGAGGCAACAAATTTAAGGGTAGCAGGTAGGTGCGTTGCGGTTACCGTTGTTTTTTTGCAGTTTGTGTATTTATATTTTTGGAATCTGTACTTTCTTTTGGGCAGGCGCCAACGCATATCTTAGACGTGCGTATCAATTTTTACTATTTTTCGTGCTCCAAAAGCTTCAATAAAAATACTACAACTTCCGAAAACCTTGTATACAGTAACAAATTAATAAGTATGCACAACTTAGTGGGATGTTTGATTTAAATGTTTTGCCTACATAGCCAGATATAAATACAACTCGTCCCTGATTTTCCAATAACGTCGTAAAATACATTCTTAGACTTATTACCGACTTTTACGTCTATCAATAAGCAAGTTCTTTGGAATAATTCTTTAGTAGTGAACCAACATATCGTACACATATTGAACGTAGTATTCATTTTAGCAAATTCTGATATATGTAGTAGTAATCTAGAATAGTTCTAAACTAATGAAAAATAAAAGTATTAACTAATAACAAACAAGCATGTCCAAAAAGTATCCACTCTATACACTTATTTTGATGAGGGAGCAATAAAAAGGACATTTCTCCCAAACAAGTTTATAATAGTCTTCTTTAGCCCAATAGCAATTTTTATAATCTGTTATATTGCAGCTACCTTCGACTCTTCAATAATAAAACAAAATTACATAAGCTAGTATGCCAATAAAAAATTTTAATTAAGTACTTTAAGATATAACAATACTCTAAGCCAATGTGCTTATTACTCTAGACACCCGAACCGGCTTTGTTGGAGATGGCTGAGTTCATCGGATCTTAAGTTAGCGCCGCTGACTTTATAAATTTGCAGGATAAATATATATAAAAAAATAAAAAACGAGATAATATAAATATAATATAAAAAATATATAAAAACGAGAAACGATAACATTCATTTAAAACAAAATCTTAGTTCAGTCGAGTATTGTTAATTGCAGTGCCTCAAAGAACCAATTATAAATGTTCGGGGTTTGGAAGATATCATTAGTAGATTTATCAAGCCATGTAATTATCACTCACAAATAATAAATTGT
The DNA here is from genome assembly GCA_023690525.1 of Holotrichia oblita. NCBI lineage: Eukaryota > Metazoa > Arthropoda > Insecta > Coleoptera > Scarabaeidae > Holotrichia > Holotrichia oblita. Next base: position 37,043,828 of record CM043018.1, on the reverse strand, counting down.
GCTTACAGAAATGGAATTGATCTGAACGAGCTTAATACAGCTAGCTTCTATTGATTCCGATCATGAATGATAAAACCTATGTTTTCACGGGTCATTAATCAATCTTTATACTATATTATATCTTTATGTATAAAAGGCTTTCTCACGATTAACACATCATCGCCCAGCCCAAATCGTTCATGAAAGAAATGTGAAACTTAGAGGGGCTGTTTATTTTATATTATAGATCTTATTTAATTTTTTTCTTTTTCAAAACCTTTAAGGTGCTAAAAGTTGATATGGGATGTATATTATATTTATGGCTATATTTAATCGAAACTTTGTAGTAATTCTGTTTAACACAATTATTGAGATACGTTTTTGACGTCTTCTTTTAATTCAATCCCTGAGAAGGTGACAAAATTTGTATAAAAAAGAATATGTTTATGGTCATATTTACTTTCTATTATGTATTGGTGCTCTTTAGAACGATGAATGAAACACATGTCTCGGTGTTTTCTTTGACTCAACTTTTAGTATAAAAAGGTCTACCCCGATTGACACATCATCGCCCAGCCAAAATCGCTAATGAAAGCAATGTGAAACTTAATGGGGTTATCAATTTTATATTGTAAGCGTAATTTAAGGATTTTTCAAAACGAAGCTCTAACGAGGTAAACGCTGATGGCAAAGTTTGAACAGGAAGTAATATTTTTATGGTCATATCTTCCTAAAACTTGGTATTAATGCTATTTAACACAATTAATGAAACATGTCTTTCGGCGTTTTTTTTTATTAAACCTCTAAGATGGTATAAAAGACGATTAACACATCATCGTCCAGTCCAAATCGCTAATAAAAGAAATGTAAAATTTAGAAGGGATGTTGATTTTATATTGCAGGCATCGGCAAAACTTTGTATGGGAAAGAATATTTTATAGCCAAATTTACTTGAAACTTAGCATGAATGCTGTTTGATACAATTAATAAAATACATGTTTCAACGTTTTTTAAAATTCAACTTCTAAGAAGGTGACAAAGTTTTTAGGATAAAAAAGACCTCTCACGTCTACAAGCCTAAGCCCATCACAGTGCCATACGGCCGAAACAGGGTGGAACCATAGAATTAAGTTTGGAGGTTTTTGGTTCAAATGATATCAGTTTTGAAATCGATCGGCCCAAAAACAACAAACTTCGAAAAGGCGGTCACTTTTTTAAACTCCATCACATAATTAAGTTTACAGGTCTCAAGGTCATTGATTTCGAAAATGATCAACGCAAACACGCAAAGTTATTATTGTGTCTGGAGATCTTAGGGTTCCATAAATATCTATTTTGAAAATAATTGGTCCAAAAACAACAAAAACTTTGAAATAGAAGCCACTCATATCAAATTTTATCACTGAATTTGGCTTGAAAAACTCAAGATTCGGTAAATATCAATTTTCGAAACGATCGGTCCAAAACCAAAGAAGTTCAAAATGGCGGCCACTTTCCCAAGTTCCTCTTCCCACTTTTATTAGCGTAAGCTAGGTACGAACTATTCATACAGTCTGTTGATTTATACGTGAATTATAATGGACGTGACAAAATGTATGTATGTACATTCGATTCAAATTTAAAAATAACTGAAAATTTTAACATTAAAACGTGTTACTGAAACATAAAAAATATCGTCTCTATTGTTTTGCAATATTAGCATAAATAATGTAAACATATTCGGATATGCAAGCACTTGCCACGGTTAAATGTGAGCGGCATTTTATGAATGACTCTAATTGATAAAGATCAGAATGATAACATTCACGAAAAATTGGACAACACATATGACTCGTGATTCTATTTCATGAATGATTCGAAATTTTGAACGGATTCCGTACCTTGTAAATGTTGTCTGGCAGTGTAGGTATACGATTTGTCGCCTCGTTCGATCTCGACCAGCCAAGGAACTGCGACGATGGGCGCCCATCTGACGTTACCAAGCCGGACGACGACAGGGGCCCGTAATTGACGACGAGTCGCAGAAATGAATAATAGATAAGCAGTTTAATTCGCAACAATATAAGTTGCTTTTGTAACACAACAGAGAGAATACACAACTTTTATCCGCATTGAACCATTCGATAGATCTGTTGACGTGGAGGCGCAAGGTAAGTCGAGAGTCAAGTCTCATCCCCAGATATAGAACCGATGAGCTCCAAGGGAACCTAAAGTTGACCACGAAGATGTCGGGTGGTGGTCGTATTCTGTTAGTAAATCGGATTGTCACACATTTCGATTCGTTAATCTTCAGTCTCCTCTTGAAAGCCCATGACGGAGTGTCGTCCAAAGAGTTCTGCAGTCTGTGACAAAGATGATTCTTGTCGGTTGATACGGTGCAAAGGACGGTATCATCTGCGTATATTGCTAATTCGACTCCTTCTGCTTTTAGTACATCAGGCATGTATATTGTGAAAAGAATAGCGGCCAGAAGAGAGCTCTGCGGTACTCCAGCGGCGATAGGTCGTTTCGTGAAGAGATGATCCCCGTGTCGAGCAGAAAAAAATCTATTCAGGGACTGACTAATCTCTTTTAATCTCTTTGAATATTCGAGAGGATTCTAGCATTTTCTATTCAATTCGTGACAGTGGCATTTGTCATTTGTTTGTATACCTACATAGCTTATTTTCGATTTTAGCACACCAAAAATAATAAGATTTCGTCGATTTTATTTTGGATACATTTTACTGTTGCTCCATGGTATTCTAAGAAATTCAGCGTTTTGCTCATTTTATCCAAGACTATGTAACTGTTGGTTCCAACTCTAACAAAGTTTGACACATGTCATCTTAAAATTAGACTAATATGAGAATTTAGACTTCAAAAGTTTCTACGTCTTGAAACATACATATACAGGGTGTTTCATAATATATGCGCAGGACTGCACGATGTAATAGCTTGTCCAAAAATTTGAAAAAAGTTTCTATCAACTTACCTTCTAAAATGCACCATTTTCGAGATACAGGGTGTTGAAATTTAATTTAAAAAATCGTTTTCTGGAAATATCTCCGGAACCGTTTATCGTAAAGAAAACAGCTTTTGTAACCATTTTCTACTTATAATAAGCTAAGTTGTGTGCGAGAAAAAAAAATTTAAGTCATAATTGGTGAAGATTTTGTAGGGGTAGTGGTTCTTTCTTTCCCAGCTTCTACGCCACTGGAAAAAGTACGGTTTTGAGACGTCTATTTAAACCGGCAATGCTTTCTACACAAAAAAGTTACTGTTGGTCATGAGCTCTAAAGTTGACCGTTTTCGAGAAAAATCAACTTTTATGTTGTTAACGTTTGCTTTTCTTACTTGTTCTAATGTTTTAGTAAAATAAATCTTTTATTTTAAAAAATTTACCATGTTTTTCAACATAAAAGTTGATTTTTCTCGAAAACGGTCAACTTTAGAGCTCATGACCAACAGTACCTTTTTTGTGTAGAAAACATTGGCGGTTTAAATGGGTGTCTCAAAACCGTACTTTTTCCAGTGGCGTAGAAGTTGGGGAGAAAAACAAGCACTACCCCTTCAAAATCTTCACCAATTATGATTAAAAAAAAATATTTCCGCGCACAACTTAGCTTGCTATAAGTGGAAAATGGTTGCAAAAGCTGTTTTCTTTACGATAAATGGTTCCGGAGATATTTCCAAAAAACGATTTTTTAAAATTAAATTTCAACACCCTGTACCTCGAAAATGGTGCATTTTAGAAGGTAAGTTGATAGAAACTTTTTTTCAAATTTTTGGACAAGCTATCACATCCTGAAGTCCTGCGGATATATTATGAAACACCCTATTTATTACATAAAATATCAAAGCACTACATACTTCAACATTTCTTCCGTTTTGAATATCGTGAAAGTTAAAAAACACATATATATGGAACCCTAGACATGTTAAAGATGCGTTCCTAATATACATTAAAACTATCACCCTTTGTGTGGTTTAGCGTAGTTATACGATGTGTCTTTGCTATATCTCGTACATATCCAAATCACCTATTTGGAGCTAGTGCTGAATGGCATATAAATTGGAACGTTATTAAGTCGAAGCCAGAGTTATTGCACATGAGTTTTTACGCCGACATCCTGTCATATTGGGAAAGTGCCTGTCTGGCAGTAAAATGCCAACTCCGTATAGCCTCGAACAGCTACGTGCTCTGTGCGTCTGCGTCCCTTTGATTGTTAACATTCTCTACCCTACCTCCTCTTCTATCTGGCTAGCCGTTTCTGTCTCATCATCATCAGCCTAGCTCGAGCGACAGTATTTCAACGTTTTATCCGCCGTACCATATTCAGTCGCCCTTTAATTAGCCTCGTTAATTCCGAACAAAGGTTATTGTATGCTTTGTACCGACGGGAAAAAAATCGGGTACTCGAAGACTAGTCGCCAGGGAGAGAGACGGCGCAGAAAAGTCGGCATATATTTAAATTAACTGCATCAGTCTCGGGGTTCCGTCTAAACTGTAAGCGAATTTAAGAGAACACATGTATGCAGCAGCGTTAGTAAAAATAGTCACAAGTATAGTATGTACAAAGGCATCACGTTAAAATAATGATTATAGGATAAGGAAAACGACGCAAAGGCAGTATAGAAATTACGTTGAGTAACATTTACTAGGTATTTCATAACCGTAAGCAATTCTATATGCAGTTTATTCTTGTAATCGTGATTTGCTGAAATAATCTGTATATATTTTCAGCAAGTCGCCTAAATTTTTTTGGTCACAAAAAATTTCTACAAATTTTTTGTTTAGTATGTCTCTTATAACATTCACAACATATAACACTCTTATAATATATAATATAATAATCGACATATTAATTCTACAAAGACTATGCTTTTCATAAATGTGTTTGCTTACATATTTACTTTCGACATATTTCATTTTGACCTCTCCAAAGAAGTTCTTCGAATCACCATTGCACATTGTGCTGCAGATTTTGATTTTACCAGATCAAAACGAATTTTAGGTAATTGTGGGCCTATAATTTCGTTGAATATTAACAAAGATGTGTGAAATACTTCTCTATGTATTTCACCATCGGAACATTTACACCTTGCAACAAATACAGTTATATAAAAAAACTGTTAAAAAATACCTAACGCTGCAACTATTTAATAGAATTCATATACATTCTGAACATACATAGGTACTGAAAATGCCGCTTAAAAAGGTAAATGTTTAGATTTAGATTACAATTAACGAAAAATGAGCTTTCGTAACTGAATTTTCCCCTTCTCTCTTTCGTAGCAACTGAAAATTTGCAAATTGATTCAATTTAACTCAACGTTCGATACTTGATGAATATACGACAAGTGACGGAGACGCTGTTAAAAGAGCAAAACGCGTGCCGCTGCTGGCACGTCAATGTGTTGCAAATCAAGAACTCCAGAGGGAGCAGCCACGTGGCACTGTTATCACCGACCGAACAACGTCAGTTAAAATGCACAATGGAACAATGGAAGAAACGATAACTTCTCTTCTACCGATGTCGATCTGTACCTCCGGTCGACTGCTACCAGCATATACTATCTCTAACCGTGTATAATAGGATTGCGTTATGAGCGGACTATCAGTCATTCCTTATCGATAGCGAGAAAAAAAGAGGGATGAGAAAATGAATGCCGTTTTTTCGCAAACGCTATTTCCGGAGCTATACGAAAAGAATAACCAAAAGGAAAACAAAATGAATTCCTTTTGGGCGTGAGGAAAGTAAATGTATATGTATGAAATAATATTTATTTCTTAGATATATTTTTCTGCTTTCTAAATAAGCAGTCTAACTAATTTCTTTTTAATTAAATATTAGTTACTGCACAATTTCTCTTCAAAATATTCGAAAAATTTCTAGCTCGATTTCAAATGAATTAATTCAAATCTATCGATGTATGAGTATATTGCGAATACATGTTTAATAACGGCACATGGAACTGCAGTTAGTTAGATTAAATAAATGGAAGTACTGCTTGTTACACCTAGAGTCGCTAATTAATAAATTAGATCTACTACTTTCTTCCAAAGAAAAGGAACCCCTTTACATTTAAACATACATGTTACTTTCTATTCTATCTAGTTTTTCGGCAAGTATTAACGTCTACTGTGAATTCAACCTTTTGTTTGGATTTGTAAACAAAATTATTATATTATTAAAAGAAATTGTACCAAGCAAAGAAACGCTATTAGAAACAGGCACGAATTCACACCAACAAATACCAATGTTGCACTAACAATAAGTTTCACGATACACCACCATTGATCGCATCAATTAAAATAAAAATGACTGTCAACGTTGAGTGATCACAATTATTGTTGCGGTATTTGTAAGCCGACCAGCCAACTCACCGATTTATTATAATAACAGTACTCGTAAATCGACTAATATTCATCAGAGCGTTGTTAGATAAACAGTAATACCACAGCATAAACATGTCTGAGTGAATAGTGCGGTCACTATTACACGTTGCTGGACTAATATATATGTTGTGGATTAATTTACAGGCCAATACCAATGAAAAACCTTAAACAACGCGCTTAAAATTGCCAGAAATACATCCAAAACTTACATTTAAAGATTGAAACTGCATCAATCTTTTTTGTGGAGACAATGATGAAGATTGATACTATGATATTTAGCGAAATCGGCCAGCAAGATGTTTGCATAACATTTTTAACACATCCTTTTTGCCCTGGCCTAGAAACTCTTCAGAAATGTACGGAATATAACCCATCGCACTGATCGATTTCTCTAGACTCAACTAAAAATTTTAATTAGGTGTTGGGTTTCCAACATCGAATACATTAAAGAGATTTGATCTAAGATTCTAAAGCTAGAATGTTTCTAGTAACGCAACGATATACAAAAAATAATCATCTTATCTACCATTAATTTTTTATAAATCTTTCAGCTGATGTAACAATTATTGTACATTTTTGTTTGCATATAAATATTTTCACCTGTATGCATCTCATCTCGCACTCACCGTCGATGCTCATTTATATGGAAATGCAAATAAAACAGTAAATTCCCCAGTTAACGTATCTGCCCAAACGAATCAATTAACCCCACATAAATAGAAAAAAAAACTATCACAGCGCTGGCAGGTACACATCGAGCTGCAGTGCATGCAGCAGGTGAATAGCGTTCCGATATTAAATTATCTCGTGTTTACTCGTCCGTCCACCCTAATACAAACACATTTCGAGATGAAGGATGGAATTTGCTCAATTCACGACTGTTTTTGATGATGTCCATCCAGCTAGTAAATAGCAGGACGAAGATGGAGTACGGTGAGAGATGGAAGCATTTCTGTCCACTTAAGTCTACGTTTAGTTCTTTCTTCTCGTTTATTTTTTAGAATAGTAATGAAGAGAATTAATTATACTGTGCCAAACTAAACATGTACCAATCGTTTTTACGACACTATCTTAAAAGAAACGTAGTGCATTGAAAACTACATTCAAAGTTTTGCAACATCCACTCTCAATCAGTACCTCTCTACAGTTGCTACAATTGCTGTGATTCAATCTCAATCGTCTTGGACGTCGTAAAAAAGCTCGTGCTTCCGAGAACTTACCTAGATCCGACACAATTATTGTATATTTCGTAAATACTTAGCATGCCATGTAACGTGTTCCTAACCAAATACTGTGAGCTACTTTGGAGACTTTACTTGTAAATGAGAATGATATCATAGATGCTTTAAACAGCATTAAGTCCTTTGCCGTTAGTTATAACGAAATTGATGTGTATTACTATTGTGCGCACATTATTCGTTATATGCACCACATAATTAATTTAAGCATGTTAGAAGGTATTTCAACCATTTGGAAACAAACCATTGTCACTCCCTTACCAAAGACTGACGAGATTAATGAATTAAAGAACTTGCATTCTATTAGTTTACTGTCTATTATGTGTCAAATCCTTAGCTAAAAAATTATGTTGAGAGCAGACATCTCTTATCAAAGATCCAGAGGCTTTCAAGCTAGGTATAGGTGTACGACTGCGTGCTATATGTTCTTCGATATGATAAACCACGCAACTTTAGATAAACATTTTAGTCGACAAGAGTTTTGATAGTTCCTCAATGGACTTTTTGGGCAGATTTTGTTTTCAAATAGATCTCAATATGTGCCTTTAGGTTGTATCTCCTAACCGCCTTCAATAGATAATGGTATGTCATAAGATACTATAATAATCCCAGTTTTATTCCCATTAAATACCTCATCCATTCTAACTAATTTAAATAATGTAACATCAATACGCAGGCGATTTAATTATTTCCCTAAATATGCTGATAAGCCTGATGCTATTACAAAAATTAATCCGGATTTATCAACTATTTAATACAATTCAGTTTTGGCAGCTATGAATGGTGTAAGGTTCTAAGTAATTTGATTGATATAGAAATAGACAATTCCGAGATTATAGTTACGACTAAATCAAAATGTTTATAACTGCGCTTCTCGCCCTCTTTTGCTGCAGATATAATTTAATTCAAAATATTATGAATCCTTCACTTTAAAAAAATTGTATACTTGATGCGTAATTACATTTTTGACATTTTCCGAGAATTTCATAATTCCATTCCTATTGTAAAAGATATGTGCAGCCCCTTTCTACCATGCATTTGGTGTTTTCTAAAACTCCAAAAACAAGTTGAAATATGCCTTGTCCTAACCAATTTGGTTAGTCGATAAGGAGCAGTATCCACAACGTACACCTCTACTGCTTCAAAGTATAGTGTGAAGTTAGCATATGCTAATTTAACAAATTATTGTGTTTTGAATTTTGAACTAATATTTCTTCCATTGCAAAGGTTTAATTTCAGTAGGTGTATATATTACTACATACAACCCTCAAAAGGTTTCATAAACTGTACGACCCTTTATCGTCGTGTGCATAACACACGAGCAAATCGTAATTTCGGACCGCATTTCGACCGCCGTAAATCATACACCATATTGCTAGGCGTCCGAGTTTTGCGATTATTGCCAAACGTGCCACCGGTGTACGCGAGATCTTTCCTTTGGAGAATAGATTGCACCTACATTTAAAGGTAGAAGTGTAGGAATAAACGTCCAAACAAACGAAACGCAGCTTAAAGCGAAGTTTAAGAAAGTAGTTTTAAAGCAGCCCACGGCGGAAACAGTAGAAAATAGGAAATTATACAATATTGCTACGTGTGCTAAGTATAACGTAATTTATTTCGAGGTGCGTAATTTACTCGAATTCTTTCCATTTTAGTGAATCGAGACCGGCTATGACAATACATGTCACACAAAAGATAGGGTGGGGCAGAGGAACTTGCTTATTTGATTACTCAATAAAAACAAAATATGTACAAATACAAATTTTATTCTTAAAGCAACATAAAGAATAGTATTGAAAATTTATGTTTACTAAGTTTTAAAAATTATGTCAGGCAAATAGCGTCCATTATTTTGATGCACTGTCTCAGTCGATTTTGAAAGTTATTGCAGCATATCCACGGGTATATTGGTAACAGCGTGACGAATATTGTTCTTCTATTCAATGAGGGTCCTAAGACGATCGTTGTAGACCAATGACTTGAGATAACTCCACAGAAAGTAGTCGCAGGGGGTTCAATCAGGGGAACTAATGCAGATCGTCTCTCGAGGAGATGAGCCGCCCTGGAAAGTTTGCCGCAAAACAGTCATTGACACTCGTGCGGTGTGTGCTGTGGCGCCGTGCTTTGGAACCACACTTGTCCCACGCCCATTTCTTCAAGTGCTGGCAAGAAAATTTCTTGAACCATATTGACATATCACAGTGACTGTCTGGTTGTTCTCTTCAAAAAAACCATGTACCAATTATTCAAACTCGCGATATCCCACCCCAAACAGTAACACGTTCCATAAGGGACGTTGATGAGGTTGTCTGGGCTCCAATAAATCTGCTTATTGACACATCCCGAAAGATGGAAGTGAGCCTCATCATGAAGAAAACTACGGCGTCCAGTAGCGCCTCACATGCATTTGCTCGAGCAGCAAAATCAGGTAGAATATAAACTTTAAGCCACGCCCTCTCGGATGACCTTATCCTCGCCCTCGTAACAGCAGCCGACGCTTCAGGACTGCCAACTGAAATAAGCAAATTCCTCTGCCCCACCCTGTAGTATATACAAGTAGGCCCGCAAAAATATCAGCTTTAAATATAAATATATAAACCTTGCAAGACATTCTCAAACGTCTTCATGAACAAAGTTTATATTACACATACAGAATCCGTTAAAATTATATTTGAAATGAAGACAAACATAAGAGTTACAAATCACGTACATATATACCAATTATGTTTACCAGCACGCGTTATAATTTACAAACGAAGAAAATCTGACAGCTATCGATTCGTAAATAATCCGCCGACCGACCAAGCAGAAATCCTATAAACAGCTATAAAAACTCTAGGAGATACATTGAAACGATTTCCAGGTAAATGGATTTATCTAACCGTCAAAGTGAAATCTCCGAAAAATTGCTTTGGTTGATCACCAGTGCTAATGAAACTGCGATTGGAATGTTCGTCGTTGGCCAGCAGACATACCTACAGATCACGAATGAATTTACTGGTTATTACTTCATGTTTTCCTTCTATTTAATGGAAAACATCAAATTTTGATATTATAAATATTCTACCACTAACTTAACGCACAATTATTATATTAAATTTACTAGTTTATAATGATTAATAATTAGGGTTAATTAAAAGAAAATAATGAATAGTGGTTAACAGAGCTTTTTTAGAGACAGTAAGTAATAGCATACTTTATGGAATACAATTTTTCGAATATAGACTTGTGAACAAAAATTTATGTTACTAGAAACATTAATGATAATAAATATGTAGATAAAGGGTGTAATAAATTGATCAGAATACCTATTAAGCAGTAAATAGAAAAATGTATCATGTTCATATGTAACGGTTTTGCCAAACCTGATGCCAGTGTATCCAGTTGAAGTGGTTTCAATAAGTTCATTTAAATACACATAACTCAGGCTTGCTCTTTATGCTCAGAAGCAGCACCGTGCCTTCTTTTCAGAACACGCTAAACGCATGATTATAAATGAATTAATTACATTTTTAATCATGCGAACCACCCTCTGTTCGAATTTAAGTTTTGCACCAATTTAGAGCCAATTAATATTGTTCGTGCACATTAGAGGTGAAGTCAGATAATGGCTCACTTGCGTTTATGTCTTTCCAACGCTAGTAAATAATGGATAAATGTTACACAAATAAAAACATGGAACTCTGCAGCGTCTGGAAAATATAATACCTCCAGTTCAGAGAGAAAAATTTTTTACGTTTTCGAATACGATACACTCTCTTTATATAATTTTCGCCGCATGAACTATGTATTGTACTAGGAGATAAAGTGTAATGTTTGTAGTGCAGTAGCAGTAAAATAACTTCAAAACCTTTAACGCCTTCAACGGAAAGTCCACGATGCAGTCTATGCACGAATTCAAATTCCGAAATACTAGCTACAGTCTGCCCCCAGCATAATGCCGAGGACTGCCTAGGATAAATTTGTTCCAACAGGCAATACGCTAAACCTTGCTGTGTGCCTTCCCAGTCAAGGCGTCAGTTACAGTGGGTACTATAACTTCGCTTACAACAATCATTTCAGGGTCGAAGCCTCACATCCTATACAACCCTGCAGATTATTATCTTCGTTGACATAATTATTTTTGAGTCTAAATTAGTCAGATAGTCGAAATTGGAAAACTTTTTCCTATGAGCAATGATCTACGACTATTTTTTAAAGTTAATATTCAACTCTTCTTTCCAACTCCATCGTTCACAAATTTGACTACAATTTCTATTCTGCCGCATTCCATTCTTTTAGACTGACCCCAAACTTAAGCATGTTTGTGGAAGTTCACTCTTCCAAGATCAAGCAGCAAGTTATCCATCACAAGGCAGTAAAGTAGAAATGATAGCACCTTGAAGATGATGAATTATTTGTCATGGGAATGACCAGTCCACGCTTGTACAGAACCTACTCTATTCACGGAAAAGATGCTCTATGAATCGTACCTTCAATTTACTAGAAAGCAACTGGCAGTATCAATTTACGCTCATTGTCCAAGATTGTTAATAACTTACCTGCAAAATTTTCCTGCTTCATAGACATACGGGGTTGCATACAGAAGCTATCTTGCCAAAACCTAATGTGATTATCAACAACGATAATATTTGTGTGTATTACTTGTTCTCCTATATCTTCCTCTAATAATGCTCGAATAGATTTTATTATCTAAGATTATTATCAATTTTTTCTTGAAATGTAAGTTTTTTGTAACGACTTGCAGCAATTCACATGTAATAGAAAAAACGACGGAGGTGATCACATGTGAACGTCTGAAAGGATTATTTGAAGTACAGAGGTTGTACTTAATCGTATACATTACTTTTTCGAAGATCCTAAAAATCCTGGAGAAAGTACTATTATTGCTCTATAATTATCTAATTGTGTCTAAGAGTAATAACAAAATGTTAAGGTACTTGAGGTCAATCACAATCAATACAACTTTAACCTGCAATTAAAAGTATTTCATCATAGTCAACGCTGCATATCAGTCAATTGATGAAAATGATGATACTTGCGTAGTTCGATGAAATCCGTTTAAAATATTAAAGTTGAAAAGAAGTACTTAGCTGTACACGTTAGGTGTACAGGTGGTGTTTCACATTCAAAGAACTGATAATACCGTTAATTACAAAACAGACATCCAAAACCTTAGTGCGATTTACTCCCACATTTTGTCAATTGACAAACAACATTACAATAAAAACAAAAATAAATAACACGATACCATTATTTAATTTGATTTATTTTAATTATTTTCATTCTATAATCACTGTATATTTTCTACAATCAACATACAGGGTGCCCACCTAGTACGCGGAAGTCCAATATCTTGGTTGATAAGAGAAATAATTGAAATTTATCTCAAAGACCGTCAGGTTTTTCATATGAATACCATACATAAAGTCCCTTTTATTTTTCCTGTATATTCAAAATAAATGATAAAAAATACAAGTTTGTATTGAAAAAAACAAAGTTGCTGTCTGTGCAGAGGAAATGGAACACTCTGTATAATCGGCATTATTTTAGGTTTGTAGATCTTGAGAAAACTAGACACGTGAAATGAAAAAAGTTTTAATTATCTCTCTTATCAACCAAGATATTGGACTTCTGCGTCCTAGGTGGGCACCCTGTATATTATAACTTGATCAATATTGATAATTTTATTAAATAATTTGATTTCTTCAGAAATAATTATAAAAATTTCAGATAACTTATTTTAATTGTTATAATACTATATATATAATATTATAATAATAATAATAATAATAATATGGTTTTATTGTCCAACAACAACCAATTACAGGACAAAATTACAAAGTTATACATTAAATACATACATACACATAAAAATTATAGTTACACTAACTGATTAATTGAATCAACAAAAATATCATTATAATAAAAATTTCTCCATCGTTGTCAGTGGTGATGATAAGGTTTGTTCGTGAAAATTTAGAAAAAGTGCAGGAATAACGGGAACATAATCTAGGTAGGAACTAAGAAATCTAGGGAAGACAGGAGAAAAGGACAATCTATAACATTATTAACCAGTTTCCATATGAACCGAGCTCCATGTCTTTCCGACGTAACTTAACGCATTATCATGTTCGGTCAACAGCGTTCATAATCAACGCATTGTTAATAAAGCCATCATTTTAAATGATAAAAATTTTAAAAATGTTGAATCTTTTCCAAAGATAAACTGCGACCAAACTTGAGATCTATTCCAATTTGTTGACCAGACTATAAAAAATTAAAAACACGAGCATCATTAAAATATTTACAAGAACGTAGAACAAAACCTAGGCTACGAGAAGCAGATAACGACACACTTAGAATATTGGGAAAAAAACAACGACTGTCAAAAAACACTCCAAGGTCTTTCACTATTTCAGACTTCTGCAAATATGTATCGTGTATTGAATACACCGATATAATTGGATTTATTTTTCTACTGTATGAAACATAGCAACATTTATTTATATTTAACTTTAAGCTAAATTTAGAACACCAAGTACTTATAATATTTAAATTGTGTTGTAAGTCTAGTAGATGCAACGAAAAAGTATAGATTTTTAAATCTTCTTAATTAATGAACAGAAGGTCATTGATGTACTGCAATCCCATTAACTTCTCTTTTAGTGGGAATAAAAAATATTAATTTAAAATACGTAGTTATGTTATTCAGATAAGACCAAAGAAGTTTTGCGGGACTGAATCCAAATCGGATAGTTTATATAAAAGTATACCGTGATCAATAGTCGAAAGCGCTACTAAAATCAGTGTAGATAACATCTACTTGATATATATTTATATATATATCATAATATATAGTAGTATAATATTTATAGTATTATAATATAATATATAATTTATGTGCTATTTTTTGTACTTTCATTTTTTATTAATAAAAAATTTGCTGAAATAACTTTTAATAATTTGTTATTTTTTATTTTTTCACATAAATAACCTTCTTCAGTGTGAAAATTATTCATTACATTATTCTTATTTCTTAATTTTCTATAAACAATATGCATTTAATTATCATTTATTTTTTTGTTACCTTGTCATTGTACTATTTATGACATCTTATGTCATTAGCAGTGTTATTAAATTTCAAACAATTAATTTTTTTTTTTTTTTTTTTGGAACCAAGAAATGAATATACGGACGATACACATTTTAAAATCAATCTTAAGATAGACAGTTACAGAATGACCTCTTATGTTTAGATATTCTTTGCACGGAAAAAGAACCAAACGACAAACAACTTTTTTGTGGCGGCGCTCAAAAAACATGAAATTAAAAACGATCATAAATTTAATTTTGAAAATACCCAAATCTTAGCTAAAGAAACAAATTACTATTTACCTGGACATCTTATGTACATTAGCAGTAGTTATTAAATACTGAACGTCAAACAATTAATATTTTTTTTTTTTTTTTGGAACCAAGAAATGAATATACGGACGATCACATTTTAAAATCAATCTTAAGATAGACAGTTACAGAATGACCTCTTATGTTTAGATATTCTTTCACGGAAAAAGAACCAAACGACAAACAACTTTTTTTGACGGCTCTCAAAAAACATGAAATTAAAAACGATCATAAATTTAATTTTGAAAATACCCAAATCTTAGCTAAAGAAACAAATTACTAATCGAATATACTCGAAATGATCCATATCAAAAAAGATACTAATAGCATTAATGATCGTACTGATGTAAGTAATTTATCAAAAATTTATCATTCATTGATTTCCCATTAATATTCTCAATTCAACTTAAATATTTTCAATAACTCCATCTCAAACATATGTACCTGTATATATCACACAAAAAAGTTGTTTGTCGTTTGGTTCTTTTTCCGTGCAAAGAATATCTAAACATAAGAGGTCATTCTGTAACAGTCTATCTTAAGATTGATTTTAAAATTTTCGTCCGTATATTCATTTCTTGGTTCAAAAAAAAAAAAAAAAATTAATTGTTTGACGTTCAGTATTTAATAACTACTGCTAATGTACATAAGATGTCCAGGTAAATAGTACAATGACAAGGTAACAAAAAAATAAATGATAATTAAATGCATATTGTGTTATAGAAAATTAAGAAATAAGAATAATGTAATGAATAAGAAACACTGAAGAAGGTTATCGAAACACGTGTTTATAAAAAAATAAAAAATAACAAATTATTAAAAGCCTTATTTCCACGAAAATTGTTTTATTAATAATATATAATTGTATATGCACTTCAATTATCCACTACCTAAGTTTTCACCTGTCTCCATCTTGACAATATAATTTTCCCCAACTTTTGGTGGGAAACTTATGATAATTATAACCTCACTTACTGTTTGCCGCGTGACACGTTACATTTTCGAGTTCTTAATTAACATTGTTAATAAGATTTTAACTATGTATTTTAATGTTATGTTTCCAAATATTAACTGCACATGAGTCTTGTGATGTTGCCGTACTATAATTACTATGTAAGTTAAAAAATTCACTTCGATTTAAAATAGCCGAATTTTAGTTACACCTTTTGTAATTTTTATTTATAGTTTGTTCTCTGAAGAAGCTAATAAAGAATTAGCGAAAGCTTAGATACGAAAAAAGGTTCACGTCTTCTTAATTCTAACACCAATAGCTGCAATCCCATTAACTTCCCTTTTACACTTAAAATATTAATTTATACAGTTATGTTTATAGAACAGCGTTTTACCTTCACTTATTACTTAAGTAATACTTGTTTGCATTCATAATTTTACTATTCTGTCTTGCCTTGTTTTCTAGTGAATACAAAGCACTGATTTTTGAAATAAATTGCTGTAACATACTTTGTACAAAATCCTCTTAACCATACTTAAAAACTGGGGAACATATATTTCTATATTATGCTATTCATTTCCTGATTTCATAGTTACCATATGTACATACATATATACATATGTCTATATTACAGATCTATAGAATATAATTCCTAACGAAAATTAAATTACAAACGTAAATCGGAAAAAGTAATACCTATCATCAGCAAAACGAACATAATAGCCTATTACGAACAGAACGAACCCTCCTCTTCCCCAGAAGATATTAATACACTTTAAAGATGATACTTTTCTCATCGCTCGGGGCTATCGTAGACGATGCGTAAGGGTCGGAAATAGAAATGAAAGGACGAATTTTATCGCAGGATATACAGATTCACACTATACCATCGCAACTGACAACACGGAGATGGTTCTCCTACAAAAGGAGTAGGAGACAGCGTATAGGTACATATGTGTGTGAGTATAGTGTAGTCTAACATGAAAGCTAGGGATGCAGTTTCCTTCGTATACGAAGACGCACACGTCGATTGACCAGAGACCCGCATGAATTCCTCCGCTTAGAATCGTGCACGCCCCGCCGCTTTCCCAATTTCAACCGGCAAACTAAATTTAAGAACTAAGTTTCTTTCTTCTTTCGAAGCCGGTCCGAGCATCTCTCGTAGGGGTGGTCGACGTCATCCCCTTAGATAAAAAAGATGAGAGTGTACCAACGTACGCGTTTACGTGTGTGAGGAGAGTCTATGGTATGGTGGAGATCGGTGTTCTTTTTTTCTTCTTCGTGAAACGAGGCGATGGGGATAAAAGAAGGCAGGGGGAGGGAGGTACGAATGATAGAACTCGCCGCGCGGTAGTGGTTCGAGTGACTAAGATTCACTTTGATTATTGGAGAAGGAAAAGGAGGAGGATTCATCCTTTTGGTTCGGAGATGATTATCCTTTTCAGGAGGATCATTATTTCCTTTTATGTGGGAGACGGAGCGTACAGTTCGACTAGACAAAAACGGATTTCGGTTTAGTCAGGTTTTCCGAACGAAGACGTCGAACAGGAAGTATTGAATGGAAGTGTTTGAAATGTCGACGCGGTTATTTCTGGTCTTTAATAATAAAATTACAATTGCTGATGTATATTTATCTTATTCAGTACAAACTTTTTTTTGAGAATATATGGGCATATGTGTCTGAAAATTTTAGGACCACAAATAATTTATTGATACAAATTCGAAAATTTTACGGGATAGATTAGAGAATTAGTTCTCATACAGAGGGAAGTTGTTATAGATATGTTGCTGTGTATACATACATAAGTTCATTCTATAACGCTAAGAGTTGTATACTCGTAATTATTAAATTAATATAAAGAGATTCTTTCATTATAACAGCCAATACAACTGGTCATAATTTTTAAAAATATTGAAGTAGTATTTATGTCTACGTTTTACTTGCAAGTGATGTCGTAATATAATGTCGTTTTTTATTTTGAACACAACAATACACTCGTTCTACTCAACTCGAATCCTAACTGATTTGACTAAATGTAAATTTGCAACAGCTCTGTAGTCGCAGAGGTAACGGCAGCTGACAATAAGTAGGACAATATTTGTGATCCAGGATTCGCATCTTATCGGTCACGTTTGTGGCAATGTCTCGCTATATCGGTACTCCTACCATTCGCTCCTGCGTACAAATTAACAGCCCACTCTTATTTACGGCACGATAGAGTTGTAACAAAGCAATGAAAACATATTTACACACCCAACCTACACAGCAAGAGCTGCAGTTGATAGTATTGACAAGCAGCTACTATTGACAGCTTAGGAAGTCAGTGCAACAGCACTCAGCATACCTTACCAGGTTGGCTAATTTCCATCTCTACCCATAAGTATCTATCTCCAGAGTAGTCAGACCACTACTTTAAAACCAACCTACATCCTCTCAAAGCGTCATCAAACTGTTCTCCACATAACTTCAGTAAACGAACGTAGTACTTCCAACCAGTCGCCAACATTTATTGAAAAGTTTTCCTCAACGGAAAGGCTACGATTACAGCCAACTGTAAAGAATGAAGTAAGTTGCATTTCATAACGGTATCTAACCCTAGTAGCATGTAACGTTTGTAAAACGTCTTAAAAAGGTTACCTAACCGTTAGCAAAAACGTTTATATAACGTTTAGGAAACGTCTTAATGTTACAAAAATAAAACGTTATAATTTAACGTTCCATAAACGTTCTGTAAACGTTACACAAGAAACATTTTATTATCGTTGGAAAATGCAAACATATTTTAATAAAGGAATACAATACATTAAATTTTGACGCCACTTAATTGCTATAGCTTAGTTTTTGATAACGATGAAACTACAAAAATATATAACATATCCGAAATAAATGAATAGCAGTAAAGTGAAGAATATGATGTAAATTCGTATTCCATTAAAAATATAGGAAGGTAAATAAACAGTTATAAGTTAATTTTCTAATTTCTACAACGTAAACTCCGTATCATTATTCATAATCTATTAAAAACTTAAAAACTACGGATCAAACTTGTGTTAACATGTTATATTTTCACCGTCAAAGTAACCAAATATCACGATATCTTTTTGACGTTACATTAACGTTTGGTGAGTAACTTTTAGACAACGTTATTTTAACGTTTACAAACGTTGAACGGTGCAAATAACCTTTATTTAACCTTTTAAAAACGTTTTGCTACATGAGTAAGAGAATTTGCCAATTTATGTCCTACATCATGCATTTACCATTGCTTGTTTACTATTACTCATGATTTTCTGTAAGAAATAGAAAACAAAATCAAGCGTCATGACGACAAGAAGATATTCGATTTGAGAGTCAAATTTGCCTTGAATATAAGCAGATCATTTTCCCCCTTTTCCAGGAGAGAGACGCACCTCGTGCACGTCGCCTCGGCTACAGTTACACTGACTAGCTAACGTAAACCGGTTCGAAAACCGAAAAAAGAAGAGGCAAAGTGAATTTCAAATCGGTCGTACTCTACCCCAAGGGACGTGGAACGTTCGACCGACGAAAAACATAGAGGATGAACGAAAACTTGCAAAAAAATAACGAACACGAGTCACATGGAAGCGAATACCAGATCTCGAGTTATACTCGATTTTAACCCCGACTTCTTTCTAGCCATCCATTGAATTCTATTTTGTATAATGCTTCTAAGATACGTTCCCTGTTCTAACGATTGAACCCTTATTCACAGACCTGTATGAAATACTCTTCGAGCTTAGTTTATCGCATATTACATTATGCTGTTGCTACTGCAAACAGTTCTGTGTACTTCGAATTTCCACTTCCTGTCCATGTACGTAAGACACGTTTGAAGTACCAGGTAAGAGATGTAGTAACAGTATGGAATTAAAAACAAATTGAGTTTCGTTACAGTCAATTGGTATAAAAGTTCTTCGAATATATGTATCTTAATATCATCTGATGCCTCAGTAATAGTATAACAGCGCCAGAATGTTAGTAAACGAATAATACAACATTCCACATCCTTGAGAATTCAGTTCAGATGGAGCAAATGCTAATCAATGTTAAATGAAACATTTAATGGTTTCTTTGCTGAGGTCCATATTGGCGGTAATTCCTCAGTTCTCTTCTTGGTCCAGAGCTTTTCTATTTTTTATATCTGACCTGACAGCTCCTCCTAAGGAGGTCTTCATAGTTGAGTGGAGTGATACTGAACTCCAGACTTACTTTCCAACAGCATTTCTTTGCGGTCTCCGCAAAATTCATAGCCGCCACGACTGTACTACTAAGCAACTATTAAGCATGATGCAGATGAGTTACCTACTCCGGTAGTATTGATTTTCAATAAATTTCTTCATTCCAATAAATTCCCTTCGGTCTTAAACGTGTCTGAAATTATTCCGATTTACAAGAAAGACGACCCTTGTGTATCCTCGAATTACAGGCATATACCCATTCTCGGTGTCTTCTTCAAAACGCTAGAATGTATAGTACCCATATTATATTTGATGTTTTACCTAAAGTCCAATATGGATACTTAGCAGGCACATCTACTAAGTCAGGTTCAATTGGTTTTCTATAATATATTTATAAACATCTTGACAAGGGTGAGGTTTTCTTTGATCTATCTCAGGCCGTTGATAGTTCGAATACCGACCTCATTTGTACTAATTGTAAGTTTTATACGGTAGGAGTGAGAGGCGCTTTTACGGGTAATGTAAATTTAGTTAAAATATATAGCAGCCTAACATTAGGATTAGGAGATTGGTAGATTGTGTATGTAAAAAAACAATAATAATAATAATTTTGCAATTAAACAAATGAAAAATATTATCAATACTGATTTACTTTTAATTCTGTATTATGGACTAATTTATTCAATGATTTGTTATAATGTGCTTGTTTGGGGACGTACCACTGATTATAAACCTGTTCTTGTTGCTCAATAGAGAGTACATAGATTATTTAACACCTCTGACTCAGACTCATATAGACCTCTATTTATTAATCACAATATTTTAACTTTTGTATCAATTTGTACATGTAGTACAAAACTGTCCAATAAGTAAACTTGCAGAAGTTTGAAATGCTCGTTACTGCTTATAAAACTCCCAGATGTCAATTGTATATTGAAAACACAGATCGACATTGTTCGAGATGTCCCCACATTGCTCGTTTGTAAGACTGTACAAACCCCAGATACTAGTACTGAAGCCAATACTTACTTATGGCTCTTTAAATAGTCGAGTTCAATTAAGTCTCACACAAACAGTTTTAATGTCCTCTAGAATGCCGAGATACATTAGGAAGTATCCATGCTATAGGCGAAATGTGTAGCTGCATCAAAATTTTTTGGTTGCAACTCTCTTCCAATATGCGGTCGTACTGACCGAAACGAAAAAAACTGGACAAGAGTGTCAAGTTACAGTAGTACTATCCCATCGCTTATTTTTCAGTTGCATTCAATAAACAGTCTTCTTCGTACCTCGCTGAGGTTTTCATGTCAGCACTTTTTTTAGAGCTACATGTTTTTATAGTATTCTAATAATATTTTGTTGTAAATGACATTACCATGCTTTATACAAACATTAGTGTCACAATAGCTATATATTTTGAACAGAGACTATGCAAAAAATATATTAGTTTACTGCTTTTGTACACCAGTATCGATAAATGTATAGGACACATGTCTAAAGTCTAGTAAACATGTAAAAGTATCAGCCAAGAAATTATACTCATGAGAAAACGCAGTCTTGGATTAAACTATGAGACGAAATAATGGACATAATACTTTTGCAATGACAGGAAAATTGACTACGAGCTGGTGATCATCCTGTAAGTCACTTCTAAGAAACATGAATGATTTAGAGCCTCCAAAAGACTTAATCAGCTATGTCGGATTCGAAAAGATTCATCAAAAGTACCAGGGAAGTTCTTCGGCATCTTCCTATACCTCAAATTTGTAGTGTAAGATATCTACAAGACAGATTCGAATAATTTCGATAGAAACATATCATATACTGCATGCACATTTTCTCCTAATTATTTTTATCGAACTACTAATCAAGCAAGTTAAAAACTTAAAAACATGAATAGAGTTACCCTTGCGCAACTACCCTGATATTGTTAATGCGGACGTGGCTGCGTTTTAAAGAACTGAATCAATATTCAAGCTTTAGCAATTAAATTAATCTTAAATTAATATATGCATCTTCATATATAAAGTATGCATCGTCATAATGATTCATTGACAATGACAGTATCATTAAAAGCAATATACGCACAACGTTACACAATCAAAACCTTTTCAGTTGAGTGGAATTTTTATTTTAAATTAATTTCTCAAACAGAAATTCCAAATATATCACCTGCAATGGTGGTTATTAATTTGATATATTCTGCAAACAGAAACGTTTTCATGCAGTGCTGTAAATGCTCTAGGCAGAACAGAAACGGAAAAGCAATTGCTTTGTAATGACGATAATCCTATTAATGAAATGTGCGAAATAGCCTAGGGCTAAGTAACTTGACCGAAATTTTCCAGAAAAGCGAAACGAAACTGTGGTAGATAATTGTCAGTTGTACAAGACCAACACGAGTTTATACGTATTTATCAAAAGCGATAAAAAAAACAAAATCAACAACGCAATGTTGAAATTTTTAAATTGATACATTTCATCTTTGTATTTACTTTTATTACTGAAAATAAATAGCTTAATTTAGAATGAGTATTTATTCGCTTTTCTTTTAACATTTAGAATCAAACTATATTCAGCAAATGTGGCATCCCTTGCACAGGGAATAGGTATCATCCAAAGGTCAAATATGGTGCCCCGACACGTGCGGCCATTGATTTTCTCGACTGCTCGTCTTAAAAGGGGCTGATAAGTCGAGGTCCGCTAGCCGGAGATCGAACCTGTTTCCTATAGGATGGTGAAGAATCAAAAGTTCCAACAGCGATATTTAGATAAGGCAATAGAGTTGAAAACGAAAGTATAGAAAGGGAAGGTTAATAGAAATTAAGTCGCAAATTAACTCTACTGATGTTAAGATGTTCGTTAAGATATATTTAGGGTTAATTATAAATGTGTTTGTATTAGAAAATTTTCAGTATTTCTACTAAAATATTTCCTCTTGAAATAGCTTGCGACAATAATAAAATGTAAAAACAAAGAAACACATCTCGGTAATTACATCTATTTTACGTTACTTTTATTATCATTTAATCCCTTGATTTGTAATCAGTCTTCCAAGAAATACACAAAAATCCTTATTCATTGTAAGAGTACTATAGGATTCGTTATTGATTACCGTTATTCTACCATTTCAGATGCTTAGTTTTCCAGGAACTGCAGTTTTCTTTCATATACAGGAAAATGTCATCAGAATGATTCACATCTTCACTAAAATATCACCTTCTAGCAAGTGTAAGAAAATGAAATATCCTTTTTGGCAAAACCTATATAACATCTTTTTTATAATATTACTCTCGTACTTTTCTTCACTAAAAATTTACTAAAGTATTTTATCAAATTATCAGGATAAATAACTACATATGTTCATGCATATCTAGATCTTTTAAAACTTTCAGCACTGCTCACGAAGCATGACATCGTTGCGCGAGGTCATATATTTAGCTTTTCCGTGCGCGAGACCTTCTTTTCCCTGGATTTCCGCCATGCCGCAAAAGTTACACGCGTCGCTAGCCCGCGGACTCACGAACGTGTCTCCAATACAAATGAACCACCACCTTCGTTCCCACCTCGTTTCGTTGTTAACTGGCGGACCCGACTTTCAGTATGCCGGCTGAATACCTTCGCGTTTACCCTCCCTGCATTTTGTTTTACAACGTACTATGGTGTGGCAGGAAAGGCGAATGTATTTTCACTAGTGCAGAATGTTTAAAATCTCAAATCTACTGCTATAAAGGGGAAAAAGAAAACGGAAGCAAAAGGACGAAAACAAAATGGGGAAGTCAGAATCAGAAAATCACCGTTTGGTTGGTTTTTGTGAAATATAAACGGTTTCGTATGTTAATGTTTCTTCTTTGTCGTGTAGGTGTTCTCTTTGATACACAATAAACTGTTTCCATTGCGGCATTACTCGAGTTTTTTACAGAGACACTCAATCAATTCTAACCTTATCGTAGCTGTGGAGAAGAAACTGAACGATGTAATTATCTATCGAAATAACTTAGTGGCAATGCAAACCTCCCTATTCTAGTACTCTGTGATACATAGATCATGTGACACAACCAGTAGCGCTAAAATCCAGTTGCTTTGCACAATCTAATACATTCATAATTTTGAATTGTCAAATGTTGCATCTAACCGCTATCTGCTACGAGTATAATGGAAACTAAATGACAACTGATTAACAAAAATCGGCATCAGTTCAAAAGAAGTTATTGCTGTATATTTTTAAAGCCAAGACTCAAACATCGATACTTTGTCTTAAATCTTGTATCTAATGTTTTTCTTACAACACTAAATCGCTCAGCTTATGATGGCTGTGTGGTAGGCGACATGATACACAAACATAGCAGTAGCGTTTTTAAAATTATTAATTTCTTCTATAACAGCTCACTAGGATTTTCGACGTGATTATTATTATTGTATAGGTTATACAGTTCTACTACGCTTAATTGTATACAATTTACAACACGTTCACACAAGGGTTAAAGTTACTACCATTTGTCCACATTACAGAAATAAGAAAATCTTTGTTCATGTTTAAAATTTTGCCAAAGCAGAAATTTGTTCCATGTCTTGTTCCTTTTAGCAAATTGATACCAATCATAATTTTCGTCTTGTGATTTGTAATAGTATGTAACATCATTACTCCGTTCAGAATCTGTATAGTTTACTTCATTTAGTTTCTTTTTATTTTTTTTTGTTTGTAGTATTTATTTCAATTTTTCCTTCCTCTATTCTTTTCCATTTTTTGTTTTGTTCTTTTCATCTTCCGTTCGTTTTAAGTAGTCATTCGCCCTGGCATCTGAAATAGTACATGGAAGTTTTCTTTCTTCTGTCTTGTTGCTTCTTTGGACCTTTCATCATTGAATCTAGCCGTTTCTTCAAGAGGAATTACTTCTTTCCTCGACCCTGTTAATATTTCATTATTAAGACATTGTTATAGGTGGGACAAAAAGCCCAAGAGCATTGGGCACATATACATTTTATAGTAGATCATTGATGTTGTGTAATCTCTGCATCCTCAAACCAATTTCTGATCACTTCCTCTGTTGCCGCTGAAATAGCGTGGTTTTTATTATTGCTAGTACAATCATTGGATATATCTTCGCAAAAGGTCTGAGTTATTTTGTATAAAGTTTTCTAAAAGTAAAACTAACCTTTCTTCCAACTTGTTTTAAAAACTCCACAGAGCCCATTAAATGTTATATAATATCCTTTCTTTAAAAAAATTATCTAACTGAGAAATATACGCTATTCTTCTTCAAATAACTTTGTTTTAAATCTTACTCTTCTACTTGCAGGATATTCCTGCATAATTTTATATTTGAAACAGCAAATTTTTCGCAACAGACATAACACTGATGATGTTTTTCGGATTTAAGAGTTATACTTAAATTTAGTATTTGTAAGGCACAAAATTTCAATCTACATATATAAAAGTCGGATATTGGCAAATTTAATGATAACACAACGAAACATGTTGTGATCTCTAATTGTTATTCTAGAATATACAGCATGTATTCTTTTACAGTAAAAGAATTTATATAATTTATCTAAATAATAACATCGGGTTCAACAAAAGTGTTGTTTTCCTGACCTAAATATCTTCTGTAATTAACATAATGTAAGCTGGGTGTTGCTGCGAAAGTATGGAACGTGTTTGCTAACCAAAACTCTAAACATCATGCAAGCTCGTATTATTGTGGCCTAACGAGACAAATTATGCAACAAACTAATACCAAAAACAATTTATTTTCGTAGAAAACCGACGCTAACATTACTCCAAACTTTCTCGAATAACTACTGACATCAGCATTGATGCATAAGGTGGTAATAAAATCAGCAACTGAAACGTAAAATCGTGCCTATATATCAGTATTTTAAAAATAAACAGAATAATATAGACTTTAATCTTGTAATTAATTTTAATTATCAAAACGCACGTTGCAACAATTTATGCAGATGTGATGTCTAAAAAGAAGATATGCGGTGGACTTTGTTTTAAGTTGGCACTAGGTTGACAACTGCACTCGCATTAAAATATGGCCGCAATTTCAATCTGTAATTAAGGTAAGCGTTCAGCCCTCGGAACAAGATCCATGTGGGTCGACTAAAGCGCGAGTTGTAGACTGTCGAGATTTTGCGCTTATTTTGCACTTTCATTGTACTAAAGCCGGTCCGGATCTCCGTGGATTATTATTTCTATTATCCGAAATTATTATAGGTTCGACTCAGCATAAAGTCGTTGAAGACGATCCGGTCTGATTTTATTAAAACCTTCTATGCGGTAAAACGCAGTACCCCTTCTGATTCCATTTCGACGATAGCAGTTTTTTTACGTTTTACACAGATATGGATTTTAAATAAAGTCTTTCAGACTTTTCTTGCGCTTTGTATAACGTCGACGTAGTTATGTTGTATGTATGTACATATTAATGTTGAACAGTATTGAGATTTAAAATGAAATAGGGTAAAGTTAGACTTTTGTATATTGCATATACATAGAGCCGTGAATACAGTTGTATGTACACTTGTATTCATGTTTCCTATTTCGGCACTTTATGGTAAAATTTCGTGTAAAGAAATGTATTTACTACCGTAATAAACGCATTTGAACAACAAAAAATCGCAATTGCTTTATTCGTCACTTTATACATTTGTATATGTACACATTTACGAAATGATCGATACAGATAAAGATGACTCTGTAAGGAATAGACGGCCTCCGATTTCTGCTGTAGCATTGACACAGCGCTTAGGCGTCGAATTTTTCACTTTACATCGATGCGTGCAATTTATTTTACCGCAGGCACTTGACAGCAGGATTAAGAACAGGCTGCCGTTACTGCTGTACAGAAAATTGTATCGCAGCTCCAGTCGTATAGTAATAAAAATCTTAGATGGCTGGGATACGGGGGTGGATCAGAGAATAAGGCTCACTATGATGGCGAGAGCGCTTAGCTTTAATGATCTTTTTTGACGTAGTATATTTTAGCTGTAGGGTAGGCAAAAAATAAAAACAGACATACGGTATACAATATGGTATGAAGTGAGAAGATAATGTGATAACCTATAAATAAAAAGAAAATTTTCGATAAATAAAAAAGTTTTGTTTCAGTATACCAATTTATAAATTATTCTGCAAACGAGGGAGTCCGACAACTGGAATAAAAGTTAACAAATGTCATTCCAAAACATGTGCACTCTATCAGCTTTCAAGTATATGCCACCCCATACCATAATGTAGCCACCATTAAATCCAATCTTACATTAGCTCGTCGCCATACTCTTTGGCGACCATCTGAAGACCTGAGACAGTATCATCACTCGTCAATAAACAGTATTTGACTCCATTCATCCACAGTCCAATTTTGATGTTCACCACAAACTCAAAGTCGTTGCGTTAATCCATACACCTCCAGCATAATAGCTCTTGACGAATCATTCGAGATCAACACCATACTTCAACTTTCCATGTGACTGTCTGGTGGTTGTAATCGAAGAAAAATCATTAAACAAAAAACATACATACATCAATGAAATGTACAAAACAATTTGCTTGAATTTTAGTAAGGGTAAAAATGTGTGTTTAAGTTATCATCTCATACTTATACCTATTTATTATATTATAAATAATTAGACGCAAGTAAATTCAAAGCATGTATGAGTACATTATTTAACTTCATTATCAACTCATTGTTATTATCTCCATTTATATCATTTCATAAGTACGGTGTGAGACAACTTGTGTAGTTTAAATCCAACTTCGGTAGTACTTTCTGCTTATTTACTTTAAAATAAACACAGTTGATATATTGCAGAGTCAAACAAGACTCTAGATGATGGAAACTTCTTGTCTCTTCCATTACGCTCGTCTCCACATACCCCTATACCTCCCCGCCCATAGTCCCATCGCATCGACACTGCAAACATAGTTATTCTATATAAGATAAGCGGAACTGCATAGGGAAAACCGGTTCTCCGCTAGAAAAGAGTCGCGGTGCGCGAATTCGACGAAATATCGACTTGGTCGGGGAGTATTTGGAGTCCTATTTACATAAAGTACATTCTTTTCAATCTCTTGCAAAAGTGAATTTGTTCTCAGCCAGACTCTGACGGATGTAATTTGAATACTCAATATAGAAGACATTCTACCGTTACGTGTGCAGTGAGTGTTCGCGACTGCTGTTGTATCCTTCCGCTTTTTTACCGATGCGGGAGGAATTGGAGAAGCGATGCGGTAAAAGGAAAACAGATGCAGTTGTAAAATAGTAGTATAAACTAAGATTGAAAGATATTTGCATTAAAAGTGTTAAGGGAGAAACGAGAGAGCTATCATTTTTAATCTGATGATGTATCCACTCTGCAGAGAGTGCAATAAGTTGGCGAAGGTACCAGATAATATTGACAGAGGTTTATGAAATCTCAAGCCAAGTAGACGCTGTGCTGCGTTGAATAGCAACTTGCAATTTCGGTGTTAGTTTCTACCTTCACAAGGTCACAATCACCAACGATTTTCCAACTTAGTTGTTTATATATTGCAAAACATATCAAGTATGAACGGTTTTGATGAATACCATGTAGCAAATATTAAATTAAAGTACAAATCTATTGGAAGCATAATTTGAAATAATTTTGTAATATGCTTCGTATTAACTTGTATGCCACTGAAATGTCAATCTGATATCTGTCATCGTTTGCACATAAAATATTGAGGAAGTAGACGTGAGTCAACCTGTAAGTGTTACATACATACATAGTTATAAATGTATCGGAACACACAATTAATTTTGGTGTCTTCAAACCATATTTCTAATCGACAAGATATTGTTCAATAGAAAGTATATTCAACTTTCTTTCTTCTAGTGGAACACACTGTACATTTTTATATTCCTTTTTAAAGTTCTTGTGATATTTTAGGGTCTGTTTATACAATTATGTCTCCCTCTATCTCTTACCATTTTTGAGATATTTACCTTTCTTTGTAATCTTCACCAAGTGGATGTGCTCAAATAAATATAATTTTGTTGGACCGATGTTATAGTAGAGAATGAAAAGGTTATAGTCTTACAATAGTTGACTGTGAATGATATAACTAAACATTTAAATCAAGTCAGTTTATGAAATTTAATCCACAATTATGGGTTATTAATAACTATAACTTTTAATACTTTTCAGCAAAAGTTAAGCAGCTGGCAG
This sequence comes from Holotrichia oblita, assembly GCA_023690525.1. Lineage (NCBI taxonomy): Eukaryota > Metazoa > Arthropoda > Insecta > Coleoptera > Scarabaeidae > Holotrichia > Holotrichia oblita. Next base: position 37,014,472 of record CM043018.1, on the reverse strand, counting down.
AATACGACCGGTAGACTTTATTAAAGGTTATTGGAATTAGCGATGACGAACATCGTTCGCAGATCGTATCGCAAACGCAAGGAATTTCGGTAACGCAATCCTAATACCTATCCTATAAGTTTCAGAACTATAAAAAGCGTCTTAGCTCTTTATCCAAAAATTTGCAACCATGTCGTATAAATTATATGAAGTAGTGGAGCATGTAAAAAGTTCTAAAGTTAGTTCAAACCAACTGGTGATATGTCATGAGGTAAGTCTAGTATCAGTCCACAGGAATCGCAAAAATGGAAAAGCGTAGCCTAATAACGTCCAATTAATTCACGTTTTAATGGAAGATGAACCATATGAGAGACTAGAATTTTGTGTCCGGGTTGTTCTCCGGCTTTGCTGCTCAAAAATTTAATACAATAATCAGCAATTTTTACATGTTTAGTAGATTTTTGGTTGAATTTTAGAAAACGCTCTACATTTAGGTGGCGTTCCTGTTACTGAGATAATTTTTTAATAACTCCTTAATTTTTTCATGAAAATTTATCTTAATTTAACAAAACGGAGGATATCCACAAAAGAAAACATTTATTTCAGTTTAAACACTTCGGGGTTTTAACGGGGTGTTTGACCGCGTCATAGTCAAATCCCGGAAGCTCTCATAACTAATGCACGGACAACATAGTTAGTTCGCCAGTGGCGGAAGGTGGGGTAAGACCAAGCGCTGGCTAGTACTATTAGCCTGTATTTGTATCAGTGTGATTTGTTCAGCGAGGACTGACGTACACGTCCTATTTTGCTCAGCTACTCAGTTCTCTTGCATTCCCAGTCAATTTTCTTATTTTTTAGTTTCAGAAATTTTATTATTACTAGCAATAAGTGCATTTCTGTTACACGATTGTGCTGTTAATTTTTTAGAATTCTTTAGTTTTAGTTTTTAATTGGAATTATTTTTACTTTATGGTGAGAATACCATCTTTACTTTCGTTTTCATTTGTTGAGAATTTTTAATTTTTAAAACTTGAAATGGCACATTTACTAAAAGAATTTGGGAATGTCTTCACTTTAATTGATCAAGACAGTGTATTTTGTAATATTTGCTGTGAAAACATTTAATTTCGATCATCAACGCAAAATCTTGGGCAGCATGTTAATACTAAAAACATCAACAACGCAGTGAAGGTACATCACAACAAGAATTTTATGAAAATATCTATGAAGCATTTGTTTCGGCAAATATCCCGCTCACAAAACTAAAACATCCGGGTTTGAGAGATTTCTTTAAAAAAATACTGGATGAGACATTCCCGATGAATCCACAATTAGAAAATATTATATTCAAAAAGAATATGATAAAACAATGAATATCATAAAATGTAGATTGAATGAAAACTATACATGGGTAAGTGCCGACGAAACGACGGACAGAAAAGGTAGATGCGTGATACACGTTGTTGTTGGCATTTTGCACCCTCAAAATACTTGCCAACCACTTTTAGTGTCTACGTAAATACGACAGACGGTGAATGTTGAAGAACTGAGTAGTATCATTAAAAGTGCTATTTCAAAAGTATGTTCAGAAGAAAGTAAAGTTTTGTTATTTATGTCTGATGCAGCATCCGTTATGTTAAAAACTGGCAAACTTTTACAATGTGTATTTCCTAACGCCATACATGTAGCATGGTTTGCGCACGCACTTCACAGAATTTGTGAATTTATTCGGGAACAGTTTTCGGATGTAAATACTTTGATAAGTACGATGAAAAAATTTTTGCTAAAAGCACCGTTTCGTGTGTCTCTCTATAAAGAAACATGTCCAAATCTACCTTTACCCCCACAGCCAATAGTCGCTAGATGGGGAACCTGGTTAAATGCTGCAGTATTCTATTCGCAGAATTTCCAAAGTAACCGAAATTTTGTTTCACATTTATCTGATGATGCTGCAAGCATCAAGGACTGTAAGAAAGTTATAGAGCAGCCTTCTTTGTTTCCCCAACTTCAATTTATTGGAACATATTTTGAAAAAAAACCACTCCCTCCTCCCTCCTCCTCCCCTGGAATCACGAAATATTGAACTGAATGCTGCTTTCACGAAATTTACAAATTTATTAGTTGAAGCTCCGATATGTCCAATGGTAAAAATTAAAATTGACTTGCTAATAATTAAGCGCAACCTTAATTTTGAAATATTGAAACAAATATCACTGGCTTGTTTTTCAGACGACTCAATTAGCATTAAATACTCAAATCTAGTGCCCCTTTTTTAAATACGCTCCTGTTACAAGTTGTGACGTGGAAAGATCATTTTCACGACTTAAAGACCTATTATCATCGGCAATAAATAGCAGCGATTTTGCTGCTATTTATTAAATTGCGCCTAATAGTACTGCCGCAGGCAATGCAAAATCTCCACTATAGTCGCTCACCTCCATATCTATTCAGCGCTTCGCTTAGAACTATCACACAATTCAACCGTGGTAGTGTGCGACTAACTTATTTGTCCGCGCATTACTCATAACAGAAACTTGAACCATGGAAGCCTGTGATATCATTTGAATCAACTGTTTGGACACACTATGCCAGACTTCAAAACTCATTTTCACTCAAGTTGGACATACATTTTGTTAATGAAGTTGCAAAAAATCACTGTTTTACTTCTACAATGATCCAAAAAACATATCTTTGTTCGAGCACATACACGTGATAAAAATGACAAAGAAGAGCTAATATCTCATTAACCAAGATAGAGATAGAATTACATGCACAAAGGCCATTTGACATCTGAAGAGTAAGTAAAAAATATGTAAGGTGTTCAATTCAAATAAAAGGCAGTTGAATAGAATTTCCATAATAACACGAGCAACATGCAAATTATAAATGCGTTGATTATGGAAGACCATTTAGGTAATTCAGTGTTAATTCAATAACCCTGTAGATACAATAATTAATACAATGTAAAAATGGTTCCTTTTAAACTACGTAGCAAACAGTTATGACATAACAAGCTGAGAATAAAACACCCTTCTATATCTAATACCTGTGTGCATACGAGTATATTAGGTGCGTAACCAAAAGCTTGCAAATACCATTATCAATTTTTGTTTGTATAGAAGGCTTAAAGCTACAATAGAAGCCCTCGTACTTGATTGTGTACTTAATATAGCAAACATCTAATTACAGCAAAAAATACCGCCTCTTTAAACGAGAAAATTTTTAGCCGTATAAAACGATATTAAGCTTATCCGAGCTTCTATGCTCCCCTATACACCGAAGCTATACACAAAGTTATATTGAAAAAGACCATGTAAAATCTTCTTAATAAAACGCTTTCGTTGTAGGAATACTTATATATTATCCTCAAGGGGGGAACCACCGGCCACATTTATATTGAGAGAAGAACAGCGTCTGAAAATTCATCAATCAATCTCCGCGAGCGACGCGCCCTAAAAACCGTAGAGGGGTACACATAGCTCAGAGAGAAGAGGAAACGAAAATCCTGCTTCTCGTACTCCCCAGAGTTCGGAGGTGGGTTTTTCACAGATCCAGTTCTTTCTCCCTTTACATTCCGTTCGCCCGCACGTCCCCCCAACCTCGCCTCAGCCCTAACTCACCCACAGTTGCTTCCTGTTCTCGGCTACACAGTAATGGATTTATAGCGCCAGCCACTACACCGAACAATATTTAAAACTCTTAAAATGCACCGGCATTCGAAAAAGAAGTAAACAACAACAGGAGGTTGATCGAGGGGAGAGGCGATTTCGGTGGAAAACGCGGTGGTATTATAACAAACTTTTTAATTCGCGAATCCCTCGTTTTTTTTTGCGTCGGCAGCGTCGACTTCCTCTCCTTTTCTCTATCGTTTCCGGCGTGTATTCGTCTCCACTCTACATCGCTCGTTTTCCTTAATTTTCCCTTTCCTATTTTTTCCGGTTCTGTTGCAATTTATCCAAATATAACTCAAAGCGAATCGGTGAAATGCACGCGCTTTCCCTCGCCCGCGGTGTCCCCGGATCGCTCGAAGCCGAGAAATTGCGCAAAGCGTGAAATTTTAACGGGGTAAGGCTTTCTCTTTCCAGTTAGCGGCTGGTGGTTAGCGGTGGTTGCATTTCAGCTCTCTTAAATCGACTTGAAAGGATGAAATGCGAGAGAAAAAAATCCGTCTACGCGTAATATATACTCTACCTACCGCTCATTATGGTGAAAAATATCGCATAGCATACCGAGGACTGTAAATTCTCGTTAGGTAATTTAATTACGGAAATGGTATAGAATATGCACACCTAATACAAGTTTAAAATAGATACGCTGCTGTACTTGGTGCTGCACAAACAAACAAGCGAAATATGCTCACTCACTGGCTTTACGAACTTTTCTGCAAATTATTTTCAGTTATAACGTTTGTCGGGTTAAGTATTTTCTTTATCTTCAGGTTTCGATTGTTATTGAAATAGAGAATTTATAAATCTAAATTTTTAACAAGTCTGTACAAAGCTCTCGTTGCAATAGCAGTTTTGGAAGAGCGTAGAATCTACTTATTGTGCAAAGACAGCTGTGGTTGCGCTCCCGTCAGTATGTAACTTATATATAACCACATATAATATAAATTTTATTTAACTGAGATTGTATTTATCAAAGTTATCCAATACTTTGATAATCGAAAGGATATATTCCCAGTTTGGATAAATGAATAATTTTAACGAAAGAAAAAGCCTGAGGCGAGAGAATCTACGACCAGCGATAAATGTCTTTATTATCTTTCTTTCTTAATAAAAATGAACTATACGATCCAAGAATCAACTGATATGATTTACATTCTCGGAGAATGTTTAAAGAATTGTCTTCTAGCATCCAGAGTGTACGGCGAGAGGTTTCCTGATAGAAGGCACCCAGATGAAAGAGCATTTCAAAGATTGATGGATCGATTTAACAGGACTGGGACAGTTAAATATGAAAAACATGACAGAGTAAAGCCCATATTAAATGATGAAAACGAATTTAACATTATTGCAAGTGTTGTTGAAAATCCACATAGGAGTACAGCCGACATTAGTGATTTGCTGCACATAGGTCAAACTTCAGTTAAAAAGATTTTGAAGAAGCATCATTTCCATCCATATCACGTACAACTGAGCCAAGCACTTCTAGGGCAAGATTTCGAAAACAGGATAAATTTTTGTAATTGGGGTCTCGCTCGAATTCAAGAAGATGTACGGTTTTTTAATACTGTATTGTTTACCGATGAAGCAACTTTCCACAATAATGGTCATGTGAACAGGCATAATCTACATTATTACGCCAATGTGACTCCAAATTTTAAGAGGGCAGTTGACCGGCAACACAGGTGGAATGTAAACGTCTGGGGAAGTATAATTGGAGACCATATTATAGGACCCCATTTCTTTGATAGACATCTCAATGGTGATATTTTTCAAAGATTTTTGGACGAAGACCTTGATAACCTTCTAGAGAATATACCATTAGGGCTGTTAAGAAGAATGTGGTTCCAGTTAGACGGGGCGCCTGCTCATTTCAGTATTCAAGTTCGACATACTTTGAATGAGAAGTTTTCAGGTCGCTGGATTGGAAGACAAGGACCTGTTCCATGGCCCGCAAGGTCAGCAGATCTGACCAAAGTTGATTTTTTCCTGTGGGGGTATGTTAAAGATCTGGTCTACCGTATACCACCAACTACACCAGAAAACATGCGGGAAAGAATAAGAGAAGCCTTTGATACAGTTACTCTTTTAATGTTACAAAATACAAATAGGTCTTTAACAAACAGGTTAAATCTGTGTTTACAAGAAAATGGTAGATTGTTTGAATACTTAATTTAATCATGTGTAAAATTCTCTAATGTTATTCATAGTTAAATATATAGTATAGAATTTTCTTTTCGTGTAAACATATGTTTATCGAGTTCTACATATTTTTGTATTTTTAAATAGTTTCCATTCAAAATTATTTTGCATAATTTATATCATTTTGAAGTGCTAAAATAGTGTTATTGAGTGACACCAGTTTTGCTCGAAGTATTTTGACCTACTGTGCGTCATTCGAGTCTAAATATTTCTGCATCTCCAGTAAGCATTTTGTTTTTTCCTTTTTTCTTTCTATGAATGCACTGTTTTTGCGATTTATTTCTTGCATTTCCTATATCCAAATACATATACAGTAAAGTCAAGATATTTACTCCTTCAGATATCATTTCCTGACTTCCTTTGCGTTTTACACTATCTAGTTCTAACCGTGGTCTGCTTCCTCTTTACCTGAAATTGTTAGCCACCTTGAAGGACCCCTAGGTGTGAAAAACAGGATCCCTTTTCAGTTCTCCTCTTAATTATTTTGATAAATTCCTGTGTTATTCCAACCACTATCCGTACCTTGTTAATAAAATAGAAATGGTCATAATTAAATGTACTTGTGGATGCAAGGAGAGTGCCGAAGAGCATAAAATAATTGATTGCTCTATATGTAAGAAATCTTTCATTCATTCTTGCGTTGATTTGACTTCTACTGAAGTTAGAACAATAAGAACGAAGAAGGGGCTGTATTGGTCGTGTCGGAATTGCAATGTCTTATCCAACGACATCAATGAATTGAAGGCTGCTATCCTCAGTTTAAAAAATGAATTACAAACTAAGAATACTCCGACCGTGAATGAGGATACTTTTGAGATGATACTAAACGAATTAAATGATCGAAATAGTCGTCAACAAAATGTTATGCTTTTTAACGTGACTGAAATCAATTCTCCCAATGCGAATGAAAGACTAAATCATGATGTTGCTGCTGCTCGTGACGTCTTAAATACCTTACACACTAACATTGATGTTTCGAATATCGAAGTGCAACGTATTGGTTGTCGTATTGCCGACACGGAACGCTGTCGTCCACTCAAGATTAAGCTCAATAGCGTAAAGGATGTACACACTGCTATCAAGTATTCCTCAAAGTTGCATCAGTCCCAAACCCACAAACACGTTAGCATCTCGTTCGACAGAACGCGCAGGCAAATTGATTATTACAAGAAGATTAAACTGGATTTGATCTCTAGGATTGCTGATGGTGCCACCAATTTGAAAATTAAGTACAGACAGGGGATTCCCACTATAGTCTCTTTAAACTAATAAAGCCCAGCAGTGAAGTGTCCATATATTATCAGAATGTTCGCGGTTTAAGGACAAAAACATTTGAATTTTTTACTAATGTATGTGATGGTAACTTTGACATTATTTGCATTACCGAAAGTTGGCTCTCAAATGACATTTCTAGCAACGAGTTATTTCCTCCTGCATATATAGTGCAGCGTGCAGATCGTAAATTTGATGTTATCAACAGAAGTCGTGGCGGAGGTGTTATGATGGCTATTAAGTCGAGTTTCAATTTTCAACCTATTAATGTTTCGAAAATAAACGATACATTTCCCCTTATAGATATAGTTGGTTGTATTATTAAGTTAGATTACACTAGTGTTGCAATGTATGTTATATATATACCCCCCGATATTTCCTATGTAGAATTTGAAGAATTTCTAAGTATATTTGAAGAAATTAATATTTCTCACATACATAATACAATAATTGTAGGCGACTTTAATGTTACGCATTTTAATGATCCTACTATTAATGATAGCAAATCTCAACATATGCAAAATTTCTTAAATTTTGTAAACCTTAAACAAGTCAATACTGTAAATAATATCAAAGGGCGACTATTAGATTTGATTCTAACAAACTTAGAAACTTCTTGTATTGAAACTGAAGAATTACCTTTAGTCAGTGAAGATCTGGATCATCCAAGTATTAAATTTTATGTCGATTTTAATATAAAACATACTACTGGTCTCCGTGGTAGCTCTAGTGTCAAAAACTACAATTACAGAAAAGCCAATTTTGTTGCTCTTTATAATGCATTCCTAAATACAGATTGGTCCTTTGTTTCTAACTACACCGATATTAACGATGCTTGTTCAGCTTTATATGATACGATATATAGCTATATCAATTTGTATGTACCATTAAAAAAATGTAATAGTAGTTACTCTTATCCCGTTTGGTTTACTCGTGAGCATATTAACGACATTAAAACAAAAAATTACTTTAGGCTAAAGTATAAACAAACGAAACTTATTGAAGATCTTACCATATTTAAGAATTTGAGACGAAAAATAAAAAATAATTCGAATATATTATTCAAAATATACATTTCGAATATGGAAAATAACATTCGAGTTGATCCACGTAAGTTTTGGCAGTTTGTGCGTTCAAGAAGAAAAGATGCAGACATTCCTAATTCGATGATAGCTTCAACTGGTGACTCACTGGACAATCCTTTATCCATTGTTAATGGCTTCTGTGAATTTTTCCAATCAGTCTATCTTCCAGTTTCTACTTCCCAGCCACTATCACCTACTTCAACGACTAATCCTTTAATTACAGTATCATCAATTTCTGAGGATGATATTCGCCATGCATTGAAGAACCTTAAACCTGATTTTACTGTCGGCTATGATAACATACCTCCATTTATTTTAAAAGATTGTGCGGATGTGTTTGCAGGTCCATTGTGTTATTTGTTTAATCTATCATTAAGTACATCTACATTTCCTGAAGCATGAAAAATTGCAAGATTAACTCCAGTTCATAAGCAAGGAGACCGACATTCTGTTAAGAACTACAGACCAATTGCTATAATTAATAATTTGGCGAAAATATTTGAATCTTGCTTATATAAAGTCATATATCCCCAAGTAAAATCTTTGATATCAATCGATCAGCATGGATTCATGGCTAAAAGATCAACTGTCACTAATCTAGCAGTCGTGACTGAATATATATCTAATAGACTGGACAACAACAAGCAGGTTGATGTCATATATACTGATATGACCAAAGCCTTTGACCGTATGGACCATTCACTACTTTTGAATAAACTGGAAAATGTTAATTTCTCGTCGTCGCTTGTATTGCTTTTTGGATCTTATCTTTCCAGCAGAAGACACTACGTAGCATATAAAGGTCATACATCGGATGACTTTTCACCAACATCTGGAGTCCCGCAAGGAACAAACTTAGGCCCTCTTTTATTCCTTTTATTTATCAACGATTTGACCTCAGAACTTGATTGCTGCAAGCTGCTTTTTGCAGACGACTTAAAATTGTATGCTACCATAGACACTGAAGATGACTGTGTAGTACTTCAAAACCAAATTAATGTTGTCCAGCATTGGTGCGATAGGAATAAATTAGCGATGAATATCTCGAAGTGTCGATGTGTCAGTTTCTCAAGAAAGACTAATACTACAATCTATGAGTATTGCTATGACAATACTATAATAGAACGTGTGCAGTCGATGAAGGATTTGGGGGTAATTTTCGACTCGCAATTTGCGTTTGTTAATCATATTAATACCACAGCTGCATCAGCATTGCGAATGTTAGGTTTCATTGTAAGAATAACACGTAGTTTTACTTCTATCGACTCTATATTACGTTTATATTTTGCGTTTGTACGCTCTAAGTTGGAATATGCATCTCTAATATGGTCACCTATTTACAAGTGTCACATAAATACATTGGAACAAATTCAGAGACGCTTCTTAAAATACCTTTACTTCAAGGAACATGCTGACTATCCAATTCAAGGTTTCAGTCATGCATCATTACTGAATTCATTTAAGATAGATTCTTTGGAGCTTCGCCGTAGCCAAATAGATATTAAATTTCTGCATAATCTGCTTAATAACCGTATAGACGCACCGACACTCTTAGGACAAATTAACTTTCTTGTACCCCGCTTTGCAACCAGATCATCGAATACTTTTTATTGCAGTAAACCAAACACTAACATTTTAATTAAATCACCTATTTATAGAGTATGCACGAACTTTAACTTTATTGCTAAACCCTCGATAGATATGCATTTTGGTCCCTTAACTGCACTTTTGAAGGAGTGCACTACCACTTTTCAGTATTTGTAAGAATTAAGACTATTAATATCTCATTTAGCATTATACATATATATATATATAATTAATTACTAGGTTTTATATTATACATATGTTGTAATACAATATGTCCTGTAATTGGATTGTAAATCTGTTGGGCAATATACATTATTATTATTATTATTATTATTATTATTAAATGTTAATACAAATTTACCGTGGAAAACCAAATAAATGGTTCTCCATAAATATCTAGAAAACCGTCGAGAATTTAAATACAGTTGTACTTACAAAAAATATTTGTTTTTTAATTCTGCATCAAGTGGTGAAAAAATATACAGGGTGTTCCATTTGAAAAAAGTGAGAAAAATCAGTTTGAAATATGTCATTGTTCGACCATAATTTTGGTAACCCTGTAGAAAATTTACGAAATGTAAACAAGGTGAGAGTAACCTTAGACCTTTCTCGACTCACTCCATACTAAATCGTGAGTCAAAAAATTGCTCCTACGTTTTTTTTTATTTTCTATTTTTAGTGCATAAAATTTCATTTTAATGACTTTTAATTTATTTCTCCGGAAATACCAGGAGTATTGAAATAATTTTTTGGGAATTGATAAAGTGCATTGAGATGAACTGAAATGTGCAACAGAATACAAGAGGTGTCATTTAAAAAAAATTACTTCCATATCTTCACACTTATTTGGGTCGCCTTATATACTTAAAAATACTTTCCTGAAATAGAGTCTTGCAAGTAGTATAGATTAGTATATGAACGAAATTCCTAACATCATTAGTTTAGGAGCTATAGACCAGCGCGCGCTTAGGTGACAACCCTGTATACATACAGGGTGATTGGTGAGAATGGCCTATTAAAAGTATTATACAAACGGATAGGAATTTGAAAACAAAATTTTGCAGTTGGATATGGTTAAATATGAACTATCACGTGAAAATATTTTTGAATAAAGATCACTTCCGGTTAACCGGAAGTGGGCATCAACTTCGATTTTTTAAATAGCATGCTATAAAATAAATTACAAATTCAGCTTCTATGATAAATTTTACACATATTTCATGTATCATACCCTATACCTAAATACCATTCCTTCTGAGTTATTCGCAATTAAAGAAAAAAAGTGACAGATACCGATCTTACTTTATAGTGATATTACTTCACGTAGGAGTAAATGAGGCGAATGAAATTTTGCATACGCGCAGCTGATATTATGTAATTATACAGCATTTGAAGTTTTTTTCTGTAACATTATACAGGGTGTTTAAAAACTTAGTTGCTTATAAATAAGTTCAATCCGCGGAAAGTACATTTTCTTAAATGGAAAGGTATACATTTTAGTAGATATTATGATTCTACAAAATATTCTCTTTGAATCCATATTAGGTGTTCCTATACCTAAAATGTAAGGTTAATAAGTTATAACGATTTAATTAACCTCCGTACCTAAAATGCTCAAATATGTCAATTTACAGAAGCAAGTGTGCTTAGCTCATTTGTTTTACATACTTACTTGCCACTTATTTTGACGTCTGTCATTTTAGTTAGTTGTTCTCGTGTACACTGTGGGAAATAGATCTGCACCAGTACAATAATTAGGGTAAACAATGCGAGGATTTACTTTACAACAACAAAAAGTTATTTTATTTGTTACAAAACATATTGTTATCTTAGTATTTTTTTACAATTTTTATTTTACCTCTGTAATAACATTGTTTTCGTTTCTGTGCAATACATTTTTCTCAGTATATTGTGTTAGAATGGATTAGCATTGAGAATAGACCAAATTAGGTAATCATGAATTTATTTATTATGCAAAGTGAATGTAATCAAATAGTGAAATAAACGTATCAAACGTTTAGTGAAAGATACTAACATTTACAACCAATGATCAGCAAAAATTTCTAAGAATTTTTAAGATATAAAAAGATTTAGCGACCGATATGTTCGTAGAACAATGATGAAAGAACAATACCTGTTAAGTAATAATAACAGTTATAATTATTTAAGAAGGCAGATATTTAAAAAACAGTTGAAGTAGTGTGTCCAAAAGAAAATATTTTGTTGAACGTTTTTTTACTCAATGAAATATTAGTTGATTGAAGAGTCTTTTGTGTATCTAAAATAAAAGTAAAATTCAAAGTATAAAGTAAAACCCAACGTGTAACAATATCAGTAAAAAATTTAGATTATCTAAGAATTCTCCTAGATACTCCCAACAAATTTGAATAATTAACATAAAGTAAATCTACATCAAAGGTCTAAATAATTAGTAATAACAAATTAGGTAAAATAAAAAAGATAATATAAAAGATACAGTAGAAAAATTATAAGAACAACCATAATAATAACACAAATAAATAAGTTATCTAAATGGTTCGACATGGCAACCATTTCTATTGAGGCATTCTATATTTGGAGACGTATTCCAATAATTCTTGCTAATCATTTGGTGTTATTTGCGTAAAGGATCCCTTATTCCTATAATTCAATGAGAAGAATTTTTGAAAACACGATTAACAAAATGACAGACGTCAAAATAAGTGGCAAGTAAGTATGTAAAACAAATGAACCAAGCACACTTGATTCTGTAAAATTACATATTTGAGCATTTTAGGTACGGAGGTTAATTAAATCGTTATAACTTATTAACCTTACATTTTAGGTATAGGAACACCTAATAGGGATTCAAAGAGAATATTTTGTAGAATCATAATATCTAATAAAATATATACCTTTCTATTTAAGAAAATGTACTTTCCTCGGATTGAACTTATTTATAAGCAAAGTTTTTAAACACCCTGTATAATGTTACAGAAAAAAACGTCAAATGCTGTATAACTACATAATATCAGCTGCGCGTACGCAAAATTTCATTCGCCTTATTTACTATTACGTGAAGTAATATCACTATAAAATAAGATCGGTATCTGTCACTTTTTTTCTTTAATTGTGAATAACTTAGAAGGAATGGTATTTAGGTATAGGGTATGATACATGAAATATGTGTAAAATTTATCATAGAAGCTGAATTTCTAATTTATTTTATAGCATGCTATTTAAAAAATCGAAGGTGATGCCGACTTCCGGTTAACCGGAAGTGATATTTATTCAAAAATATTTTCACGTGATAGTTCATTTTCAACCATATCCAACTGCAAAATTTTGTTTCAAAATTCCGATCCGTTTGTATAATACTTTTAATAGGCCATTCTCACCAATCACCCTGTATAGTAACAATAGTTTTTTTAGGCGTGGAAACCTTGGATCATAATAACTAACTATTCAACATAGTTTACAGAACAAACCCCATTCTGGTATAATTATATAAGTTCGTGATCGATGCGTGTTGGTTTAATAAAACCAAAATATATGCATTCTGTTTACATGACAACTTTATAATAGTAGTTTCAACATTAATTAGTTAATGCCGTTATACATGTACTACCTACATTAGGGACTGATAATCACGAGGGTTTCATTTCCAAAATAATTAAGTAGGCTTACTTATTTACGCGGATGATACCGCCGTTTATAAATCGTCAAGAAGTGAGGAGTTAATGTATTAGGGCTTGCAAGAATAGATGGACTCCATCGGTTGGTGGGGATCGACGTGGAAATTAAAACTGAACAAGACCAAATGTATTGCCGTTCAATTTACAAAGAACTCTCCCGCGATAACATCTTAATTGCCTCTGCTCTGTTAAAAAAGGTTCCGTATCTCTGAAGCTCAAAGTCCTATTACATATGTCCTTTATACGACCGATAGCTACATACGGCGCACTATCTCGGTTGAGCGTGACTAAGACGCACCTGAAAAAAAATTCAAAGTCCTACAGAATGGGATTCTAAGCCAGCCCCGAGCAGATCTAAGAGTCCCTTCTCTTGGGGAACATCTGGTAGCCCTATCTACCAACACCTTGAGGAGGACCACCACATCCGACCATACCACATCCGAATCCGCTGATATCACCCCTAATGGAACTGAACCTGGACAAACCCCCGCTCACGAACAACTATGTTCACTCAGAATGTAACCAGATTTACAGCAACCACCTTCTTACCATATATCTTAAGCCAGAATAACTCATAATTGAGATAAAAGGGCTTAGTAAACCCATCCAGTCCTAGAAAAGAACAGAACGATCAAAGAAGTAGATTTAGTACAGTAATATACAGGATGTCTCAGCGCGACCGTTCATTAGAAGTTTATAGGGTTCTGGGCAAAACATAAATTTGAAAATTCAGAATTATACATAGTCGATTATGTTCTCTTCAATGAAAATATTATTAGCTTTCTAGCGCTTTCGGTTATACCGGAAGTTGCCATCTACTTTCTTATTTTTAATGGAACACCCTGTATATTTTTACATATTTGGATATACCTATTTCTAAGCTTTATATTTGTAGTTATTGGACTTTTTCTAAAAAACTTTGCTATAGCCGACATTTATTCAGGAAACAGACAAATCAGTTCAAAATCACTCGATTTTTCGGATATGAATTTATTTTAGAATTCATAGCATGCTTAAATAACATGTTAGAGTATATTTTAGCGCCGAGAACGGCTATCTATGATACATTGCGTGGTTACCGTACTATGACACGTTAATGCTTCGAAATTTTGAAGAACCATAACTAAATTTTTTTAAGTGGCACCCCCCATGTTTTATTACTTAATCATCTTTGGCGTCCAATTTTACATCTTTTATGTCCGACATATCCTACAATTAAAATTGATAGTTTAGGAGATGATTAGAATTTTTGGAAAAATGGATACATAACGTATCGATACTTATCCAGTGTGCCATGGAAAATAAGCGTTCTCAAAAATTTGTTGTCAAAGTCTAACGTCAAAATCACACATCGTTGTTTGATGCTTCTGAGTTAACAATTACCCGTTAAATGCCTTTGCATTATTGCTATAAGGAATTAAAATTGATAACACCTTAATGCTCGAAAACAGGTGGGTAAGGCGGTTAAGAATTGGCCTATAGATCTGGCCTCCAGATATGACACCTGTGGACTTCTTCCTTTAGAGACGTATCAGAGATCTGGCTTACCAGACTACGGCGACCACGATGAAATAGTTAAAAACATGTGTGTAAGCAGCATTCGACAAACTCTCTTCTCAAGATGTACAGGGTGGTCAGATAAGAATGCAAAGTGCTGTATCTCTGAAACTATTCGTCATAGAGACTTGCGGTAAAAAATTTCAAGACTAAAGTGGTCAAAAGAAGACCGTGGAAGATATTTTCAGATTTCCAAGACGGTCGCCAGGGGGCGTAACCGGCATCTTAAACCTTTAAAGTGATTTTTCACTGAAATCCACCAATCTTGCTAATACGTTATTTTTTTATTTATGAACGTTGATCTTCCGTGAAAATAATGCTGAACATTTACGTTTTAATATACCGCATCTTATAACGTAAATTGTACGGCTTTGCCATACCCTCTCGCCCCGTCTCTAAGAGGATCAGAGAGAAATAGATATTTGTGATAGTAGTACGTCGAAAAAAGATGCAGCAGATATTGGTTTTTCTTGATATACGTGTTTTATTAAGGAAAGTAAACGAGAAAATATTCAAGAACTGAATATAAAAAAAATTTTTCAAGAATTCCATTAAGACTAATTGTAAGAGCATCAAAAAAATGACTAACGTTAAAGATAAGTATAGTATTGTACCGCATTATTAAAATAATTCACAAAAACATGCGAAAAAAATTCTTCTGTGTTGTTGGACATAAGCTTGACGTATATCAATTTTTTTAAATTTCAGTATGGGTGTAAGATCCCATTCTTCTACAAATTTATAAAAATCCTGAAATTTTAAAGAACTCCAATACAAAATATAAAACACTGTATTAGAAATATCTGTTCTTTGAAAGTCTAGGACCATATCGATCAAGTTGGTCGCTTCCACTATTCTCGGAAATCCCTACCGAAATCGAGTAAAGACTCGATTTTGCCGAACAATTCCAATACCCCCATTGCATTCGATACCCACCTGAGATCTTTAGCAGTAACCATACACCCGATTTCAGACCTTATTTTACCAATCGACTTAGAATGCATTTAAAATCATTTATAACAAAATTTATGTATGATTCAAAGATATATCATTAATCAGATTCCACTATTCATTTACACTAGGTACTTACAATTTGAACTCAAGCAATATAGCTTCAATTGTGCAATGTATCACACACCACTCAAAACACTCTAATTTAAACCAAACCTCTTATTCTGTCTCAGAGAATTTACATTTACAGGAATAAAATTCTATGGTTTCGCATGTTTTATTAAGAAAATGTCTCCTAACATTCAATTTGTTTAACATGTATGAGAACAAAATATTTACTTTCTTTACTTTGAGTCTAGCACTGATAAATTTGAAGGGAGGATTTGAACTGAATTTGGTGAATATGCAAAGTTTTAAATGTTCAAATTCTACTAACAATACAGCAACATTGCTGGATTTTCATTACGTTTCGTTAATAGGTTCAAGCGTTTCGCAAATTACATTAGAGTGGAGGAAGTAGGTTGCAATATATTTATCCTCCACAGAATCTATCTAGCAGCAAATCTCTGTGCTGCCATCCCATCGTTTTAGGACTGGACTCAATGACCATGATTTCATAACACAACTAACAAATCAAGGGCGAAATTTCTAAAATCTAATTTTCAACTTTATCAAGCTGTTTTATATTGTGTTAAAGCTCAAATTATTTATAAATACAATTTACTGACACACTAACGCTTGGATACGATTTATGTTCTCTTGAATAGTGGCACTTACTGGTCATCCAGCAGTCCCGTCTCTATTCATATTTGTATTTGCAGTTTAAATCCGATATGTCCGTTCAGCTCAGAAGAGCTTTCTCGTAGGGTACTTTCATCACGTCATCATAAATTTTGTTTGCTGTTCAGAAATTTCCCCTAACAGTACTGTACTGAATGTGCTCATTGCTTCGCTATACTTTCTAAATTGTACACATCCAGCCCTTCTGTTACAATCAATCTCTTACAGCTATGATTTTGCCGAGAGTCTATTTCTAGAAAATGTTGCAGCCATCTTCAAATAAAACCACCATTAGGCATCCAGGCAGCTCATAACAACGTTGCATAAGGATAAAGTTGAGAGACAATTGTTCAAAGCGTAAAATTTTAACGGTCTTGCATTCTCTTCGTTCACAGTGTACCAGCCACCGTTCCTCACCTTGCCGGTGGTTTCACTCGCCTCTCAAACTAACACCGAAGCCTGAAATGCCGCCACATACGTAATGCTACGTGAAAAAAAGAATCCAACCAGCTCTCGCGTACTCATTAGAATTGAGCCGGAAACAAGTAGAATGGCGAGGTAGCGTCTTTTTCCTGGAAAAACTCGATTCCGTGGTGGATTACGTCAGCATAGCGAAGTAAAGAGAGTTATAATGAGTGCGAAGCTGGATACGTACGAGATTTGTTTATTCATAGTATATCCGGTTGCGTTTAAACGGATGTAGGTATATACATTACTGGCTGTGTTTACAAAAACAACATTCGTTAAAGATTAATATAAGTTACCCTGCTCTAGTATAAGTCGTATATTATTGTTGTGCTTTATGAAATGAATAAGAAATATGTTTTTATCTAAAAAGCTTTTTCCGTACCTTATTTGGATTTGCATGAAATCAGTCAGGGAAATAATATTTTAATATTTGCAAAACGTGTTTATAAAGCAAAAATACTAATCCAACAAATATTTTCGCGTGTCACTGTACATTATCTACATACATGCGTATTTGTACGTCCCTCTTAGGTAAGCAACGTTAACATTATCCACGGGATTTTTAGTTGCCGTCCTGTCTAATTGAGCTCTTCAAAAACTGTATATACAACGACCGTGTGCAGATATGAGATACACTACAAGTACCTTAGGCCGCGACTGATGACGGGCTCGCCTTAATTGCAAAACTACCTCTTTTGTGTATAGCTTGCAGTGATCTATTCAACGAGGTAGCTTATCATGAATGTAAAACATGTTGTTACAAAAGAGTGACTGGAGGTGCGTTCGCTATTGAGCTACTTTTGCACGTAGTTTGAACCAGCTATTTCCTGTTTTTGTATAATCACAGATCGTACACAGTCACGTAAAGAAATTACATGATACATTGTATATGTCGTGGATAAACACAACAAATAATATTAGAAAGCATGCGTGTAGTGGATGAATAAATATAATAAGTACAAACACAAGTAAATTTACTACCCATATATTTTGCATTGGGTTAGATTTGATTGAGAGTTATTATATATTAAAATGCAAAGGTGTGCGTGATGTTAGACCATTGGGTGTGATTATTTAGTTTTGTTTTATATTTTCATATTTTAATTTACTTTAGCAAAAGTGTTGCTACAAATCCAGTTTTAGATTTGTGTTATGATTTCCTTGCGTATAATCTCATATAGTAAAAATGTAGCTGTTGGCTTTATAAATTTTAATCGATCTATGTATCCATCTATCAGTAACTTTAACATTGACGACAGTTCATGTTCAAATGCAAACCACTTTCAGGGTCACAGAATTTACTAGATTGACTGTAATTTTCAATTTAGTATATTTACATAAGTGTAGTACATTTTCAGAAAAATTTTCCGTAAATTATTGCATCTTGGTAATCTCATTCATATCAATATGTCATGCACACATTGAATGCCAAAGTGGAAGAGGTAGCATCGATAGATCAGAAGACTTTAACAGCATAGGCAATACTACTTGTATGTTTTGCTGTTATAGAACATTAGAAAAGTTTGTTAGCGCTGTTTAACAATTAATTATCATTTTGAGATCTTGTACTTCGTGATGCTTATTCACTATTTTATCAAAACTTTGCTCTTGCCGAGTTAATTTTGTATGATTAAAGAATCCGTTACCATAATTAAGTTTTGAAAACTAAATACAAGCTCTACGTATACTTCATCGCGATGTTCGAAAATGCGTGGTTCCGGGTGTAAGATCCGCTTGTCTCTAGCCGCCATTCAGTAGAACCGAAAGGTTCGTTACAAGGACGAAGTTTGGGAAACAGCGGCTTCAGTAGCAGGAACGGCAGCAGCAGCATCAACGCAAAAAGACAGATTAATCGGATTTGAAATCACGAAGCCGTGTAAAGGCCACACCAGAGCCGTACCGCTCGACTGCATAATTATCTCCTTCTCTGTCGTACGCGTACGTTTCATCGAATACGGGGGACCAGCCTTTATGTCAGAGGAGGACCTCACCGCCTCTCAGTCTCGCTCAGTTGATCCGGACAAATGGCATTACCGCGCGCCGGCCGTACTGTCGAGTTGCTCGGGAGCTTCCCGGAATTTACATTTTAAGAACTAAATATTCAGCTGGGTTGATATGCCGTGAGAAGCTGTTCACATGTGAAATTATATATCTATAATAATTGACCCCGATTTGCGTTCGGCACCCGGGATTGCTCTACGGGAAAATCTGGGAAAGGAAAGTGTGTTTGCCGGGTGATGATTCAAATTTAATCCCCGACTGATTGAATAAAGATGAAGTATTTCGTTTTAAAAGGATTCTAAAATATATTGTATATGTATTCGCATATTGCCGGGAAAGTTAAAAATTTTAACGCTATAAATATGTTGCTACACGTTTAAGCGAAGCGTAATTTGGATAAATGTTATAGAAATTTATAAGAAACCACATATATGTAATGTGTAAGATACTCTATTAAATCCGACCAAAGCTCTTCGGTATGGTTATTTCATGTACACTTGCCTCCAATTTAGCTTTATAACCTTCAGTACACCTAACATTCGCTATAGCTAAGTGTTAAAATATGTTGTAATGTGCAACTTTTTCAAGTTTGACGCCATTTTTTTTAATCTGCATTTAACGAAGCTGGCAATGATTGATTTACAACAAAGCGCTGTCAATAACACTGCATTCTTATTTTAGTTCCAAATAGACTTTATATTTTGCACATACTAAAATGAAACAGTATCCGTTTCAGTAAAGAATAGATTTCATACTATATTGTACATGGATTGGATTAATATTACACAGTAAATTTAAATAAAATAAGTAATAGAAGAATGAAAGCTGTATCCTAGGATAGAAAGTTTATACTCGTACTTAGAAATATCCTGATAAAGAGCATCCCAGAAAGAGTGTATTTGAAAGGTTATTGAAGAGGTTTTGGACTATTGGTAATGTTGCCTAGAAAAAAGTAACTATCGTAAGATCGTTTCTTTTTATGATTTAACCAATTTATCAGACTTAAAGCGCATATATTACAGCAGATATGTGGCGTCCAACGTTTGTGTTGATCCTCTATTTTGCAACCGAAATAAAACTGATATGCCTGTTTTATCAACGGAGTAATAGGCCACTCCTGAATCGCCAAAATAGCCTCACTACAAACATAACAGAAGTGATCCCGATTGTTTACACACTTTCGAGACAATTCGACTCTCTAACTCCGACTGACTCATCTCTACGCTTTGTAGCTGCCTATACAGGATAACAACTTGGACTACAAAAGTCTATTGATAGGGGAAGATAGTGGGAGGTAAAATTAAATGTATCAATTTTAGTATTGTCAACTTTTTGTATGACAGGAATGTCAGTGGTTATGTCAAACACTAATATGGCAAATTATAAAACTACTTTCTAATTTGCACTTTTTCATTAATTGTAGGTTCATTCTATTAGGATAAAGTTTGATGGTTCAGCAAAGTATTTCCCATGACCTCTGACATTCCTGTCATATAAAAAGTTGATAATAGTAAAATTGATACATTTAATATTAACTCCCACCACCCTCTCCTATCAATAGGCTTTCGTAGTTCAAGTTGTTAGCGTGTATACCCAAATACGGCTTCTAGATTTTTAGAGAACATTCGAGGATCTTATGTTCAATTCCATAGTGTTGGTGATAGTGGTATTTGCCATTTTTGTTTGTATATACTGTTCAGTACGAGGCAGACATGCGGCTACATTGTTAATATATAGAGAGTTTATTTTCGGTTTTAGCATGCCAAAAATAGTACGATTTCATTTTAAATACATTTAAGCTGTTGTCTCGTGTTATTTTCCAAACCAAATGGTACTCTGCCGGAGAACCGATCCTAGCAAAACTTGCCACAATGTTTCGACCAGTATTCAACTTCCGCAACTCTGATCCATCACCACCGGAGAGCGGCCGCTCTACCACTGCGGCCATCAAATCTTTTAAAATTGGCTACAGGTTAAAGCATGTTAGGTTATTCTCAAAACTAAATTACAGTGCAGATATATTATGCACACATTTTTTTAAACGTAGAATAAAGGATGTCAGATAGAAAAAAGTTCTAATATTAGATTAAAAGAGCATTTTAGAGCATTCGCGTTAAAAAATAACGATTCCACATTTGCTACCTCCACATTTGTCTTAGAAACCAACAATAGAATGAACAATGAAAACCAAACAGACCTGATGTATAATATACATATCTGTTTTTCTATATTTCTAAAATGTTCATTAGATATAATAGGTATACCCTGATGATTTTATATTACAAAATTTACCACAAAGTAACGGCTAAAACCGATTTGATTATTAGAAACGTACATTACTCGCGACTAAACACTCATAATCTATGTAAATACACAAACGATAATATAATATAGTTTTCTTTGCATAGCACGCCTAGCAATTCAAACGGAAATTAAAAAGAGTGCAATGTTGAGCGCGCAGCGCAACGGCAATGCAATTATTCTACTTGTTTTGCACCAACTGAAATAATCATCTGTTATTCCAACAAACGCGAATTTTCAGCAATTACGCCATAACCATTATAACGGCGACAAAACTCTTGATGTCTATAATTAAGGCTGTAATACCATCTACACGTCGGAACGAGAATAGTTGTAGCTTTATGCAATAGGTATTACTACGTTCCTTTTGTAGAAAGCGGCCAGTTTAGCGTGTAAAGTACGAATAAAATACGTAAAAATAACCGTAACGTTGAATACGAAGTGTACGCTATTACATCCTGACCTAGTTAAACCGGTACGCTGTGGAATACCTTCAACTTAAGGAACTTTATCACGAAATCATGTTCAAAGTATTCGCGTCTCTGTCATCTTTTTGAAGTATATTCCCTCATGATATATACGCAAAGGTTTTCAGTACATATATTTAGCTACGCGCTTATCTACCACTAAAATTTGTATCCCATTTGCTTTTGCGATGTCATCAGAGTCAGCTCGAGGTTCGAATGAGTTAACAAATTTACTCAAAATTTCTAAATGTCCGTATCGGGGAGTGGTGCCTCGTAATAAATCACTGAAGAGTGTAATTTACATCAAAAGTATTATTTCCATCTGAACATGCAACAAACTGTCAATATTTTCAAGGTCCTTATTCTGGAGACATTTACATTCCATTAGCAAAGTGTGTCCCTAAATTCTCTATCTAAGTTGTACCTAAACGCAAATCTCAGATTGTTGTTTAAATTTCAGAATTATAGAAAAAAGTTTGAATAAACAAGATACCCGGGTATTAATACATAAACATAATTTTCAGTTATACAAGGTGTTCAAAATATGTTTGATAATATTTGATTTGCTTTGAAATTCAATTAAGAATAAACACTGTCATATTTTAAAAAATAGAGATTCCTGGAATGTCAACTCTGCGAATTCTCCGTTAGGAACGCATGTGGTAATCCTCTACAGCATTATTGGAATTAGCTGAACGAGTAGATAGTCGCAGTTGTCAGGCGGCTGGCTATCGTTGTGGCCGAACGATAGGAGCTGGGTTACAATTCTCCGGAAAGACGGTGGCATTTTTCTCGGAGAATTGAAATCCGATAGACTTACCATTTGCTGTTGGCAGCAAAGTGATTAACAGCGCGGCATTATAAAAACCTGCAAAATAATTTTCTAAAAGCTAACGAGTTATATTGGTAATCTAATAACAATTACTACGATAATCTGTGTAATGGGTGTTCTTGTATTAAACCCCTATCACCTGCGGTACTGAATTTAAAAATAATTAAAACACAAAAAGATTTTATTAATTTCTCTACTGGGCCGTACTCCAAGAACTCAAGATATTACAAAGTAATTCCAAATAGCGGGCTTCGGTCAACTTTTGCATGAGGCGTGGGCAATACTTAGATGTTCTAACTAACCGGACCCTAAATTTTGTTCGATTGCTGCTGGATGACGTCTCGTTCTCCGTATTCCACTCACACATGTCGTAGAAGCAATCTTATCTTGAGATAACTCAAGACATGGAATATTTATTTTATAGAAAAGCGGTGCTACATGAGGGAAGCACCCACAACGAAAATTTTCTTTATCTGCCATTGTAAAGATGTTTCTGTTTTAGCTTAGAAGAATTTGTCATATGAGTTATTTGATTTTGTATTGATACCAGTAATGCAAACGCAACAATTATTTACACAGACAAAGTGAATAAAGATTTGGTAATTCATTATGTTTATTTGGCAGAGTGTATTGTAAGACGATCTATTTAGAGGTTGTACAAGAAAGTTGAAGTGGATTAACTGGTCGGAAAAGGCAACCTTTTTTATAGCAACTATCAAAATTTCAGACGTCTACTGCCAAAAGTTGTTGTTTAAGAATGGTCTTTGCGTAACAAATCAGGCGATTTCTCAAAAATGGAAAAAATCAAATTTCGTGCAGTGATAAAATACTTCTGGATGACTAGCACAACGGCCACGGAAATTAGAAATATTTTGCTAGAGATTCATGCTGGATCTACCCCATGATTTTCGACCATCATCTTCCCGGTGAGTAAGTTCAAACGTGGCCGCACAAACACAAGTAACGAACCACACAGTGGACGCCCGAAACATCACCAGCCACTACCAACGATGAAGTGGTCGACAAGATTCATGATATTGTTTTAACCGATCGCCCATTGAAGTTAAAAGAGCTAGAAAAGACAATAAGCATCTCCGAAGAACGCGTTGGCCATATCCTACACGAAATTTTGGGCAAGAAATAACTTTCGGCGCGATGGGTACCGCGTTTGCTCACACAGAAGCAGAAACGAAATGGAGTGACTGTTTCGGAGGAGTGTTCGGCCATGATTCAACATAATCCAAGGGATTTCTTCGTGCATTTCGTAACCATGGATGAGACTTGGATCTACCACTACATACCGAAGACTAAGGAACAGTCGAAGCAGTGGACTTTCCCGACTGAATCAGCTTCGAAGAAAGCAAAGACCGTTCCATCGGCCGGAAAGGTCATGGCGTCATTTTTTGGGATTCCCAAGGTGTGATTTTCATCGACTATCTGTCGAAGGGAAAGACCATCACGGGGCAATACTACACCGATTTATTGACCCGATGCGATGCAGTATTGAAGGAGAAACGGTGTCGTTTGCAGCGGAAGAAAGGGCTTTTCCATCATGACATTGTACCGGTTCTTTAATCCCGCATCGTTGTGTCCAAATTGAATGAGTTACGCTACAGATTAGTCTCTCATCCTCCACATTCACCGGACCTAGCCCCCCAACGACTTTTTCCTGTTCCCAAACCTGAAAAAAATTGCTGGCAGGAAAGAGATTTGTCTCAAATGAGGAGACTTCTCCGGCGGCTTGAGGAGATTGGAGCACCATTTGAAAAAGTGTATTAATCTTCGAGAAGACTACACCGAAAAATAAAAATAAAAAACCACACCAATACCGCGTTTTTCTTGTCGATTCCGCAAACATTACAGGTCGCCCTCGTATGTACAGTATTCGTGATGATCGTAAATATATAAATAGACTTCAAATGTCATAACGTTATTTTAAATAATACACAAGTTTTTCATGTAAGCAGTTACTACCTTTTCTGAGACAGCTTTTATTTATCGTTTAGTTATATTCAGTCCATATAAATTTTGTAGACAAACCCATATTTGCTTTTTGATTTCTTTGGTAATAATATTTTACTCATAACGATATCATTTGCTATATGTATATTTGGTGGAGTACTACTAATTAAATCATCGCTTATATCAGTTATTTTCAGTTACGAGCTTTTAGATTTAAATGTACTTACTATATAAAAATACCAGTGAATATTTAAAAAAGTTTGACAGATTATTCGGATTGATATGTTACAGCCAGACTCCAACGTTTTCTGACTGGTACATTTCACATGTTATGTGTTTTAGTGTGCTAGATTTCACATTCCAATATATATATAACTACATCGATGCATCTAGCGGTGTCGTAAACAGTAGATTTTGGTACAGGAGTAGAAAAACAAATTGAATAGATTAGACATTAGTATAACATTTATACGTAATAAGACTAAAAACATTGAAAAAAGATAAAGTGATGTTCTCTATCAATTAGATTGCAAAGACTGTAACCAGCACCACATTGATTAAACTAAGCACCATGTAAAGAAGGGACTTTACAACCACAAGTACACTGTTTCACATGACATATCCGCTAAAACAGTTTCGTCTAAGCACTGTATAGATAAACAAGAGCTTCTATATATAAATATGCTATATATGGTAACTTGGTTGTGATTAATCTTCCTTCCGGTAAGCTTTTCCGCTTAGCGGAAGCAGGTTGAGGACAACAAGATGCTATATTATAGAAATTGTCTAGTGATTCCTAGACCTACACCTTAGGGCCAGACTCCAATACTGGTGCAATTGGGACAAACAATTATATAACCATTACCATTAAAT
This sequence comes from Holotrichia oblita, assembly GCA_023690525.1. Taxonomy (NCBI): domain Eukaryota; kingdom Metazoa; phylum Arthropoda; class Insecta; order Coleoptera; family Scarabaeidae; genus Holotrichia; species Holotrichia oblita. The sequence goes on along the minus strand of CM043018.1, from coordinate 36,988,816 downwards.
ACTGAAAAATGTAGATAACTTCAACATTAGAAGATCAAATCGATGCATAGGGAGACATGTATTGAAAATCAATGGCGCTGTTAGTTTTAAAACCAGTATAGCTAACGTATAACTATAATAATTTACCAACATTTCATTCATACAAGTTTCCTAAATGTCTAGTCTTATAGAACTAATATAAGTAAATAAATATAATTCAAGCAAATCAGTAGATGATTTCAAGTACAATAAATTTCTATACCAGTGAAATTATGTCCAAGCTATGGCACTAACAAGATAGTTACCCAAATTCATATATAAATATGTATTATCAAAATAAATTACTGAAACTGATTTAAATTTTATTTAACAATAGCTCTTTACCAATTTTATTTACTAGCCATCGGATGACAATATCAAAGATTCGAACCTATCTTATCGGGTATTTCATACATATGATACTGGTACAATTTGTGAATAATACTGCAAATAATTATCACTTACTTTATTCTTTTATCTAGACATTTCAAAAGCATTGTGGATAACTAAACACATCAACACAGTAATTCTCTTTTTTCCACCATCGTCTGCTACCTGCACTCGCTCGTAACTTCCTTAAATAATTAATGACCAACCAAATAAATTAAATTTATTGACAGAAATACTAGATCTTCTTTCCGTTCCATTCCTTTTTTGTATTCCTATGGGAAGGATAAATTGATTTATGCAGCGATTTAAAACGCAAATCCAACCAACGCTGGGTTGCAGAGGGTCGAATCGGGTCGGTGCGGTAGCAATTCTGTATCCGGCGCGTTGTGGATCCCCACTCAATTCCCCGGAGACGAAATTTTTGAATGGATCAGATGCAGAAACGCTTCCCGAATGCGGCAATGATAGCCTGCGCTCGTCAGGAAACATTTTCACCGCCTCTTTCCCATCTATCCCCATTCCCGGTACTCGTTTTCGCTCATCGTCAGCTGACCTGTCATCATTGCATAACGGAAGGCCCGCGTTACGTTGTGTGACAGGCATTGTTTTAACAATACGAAGGTACGTCCAATAAAAATCGAATTATACTTTCGTATCGATCGGTTAAATTCTATAGGAGATCATTTGTCGTATGACGTTGATATACATTTGCTTTCCACTTGTTAGCAGAACACTTCCGTTAAAATGGTAAAAGAAATCCGAATATATGTATATTTTTTATATCGATTACTTGCTTTCCTATACGTACGACAAGACAATAATAGTCAAAATTAAATAGTCTTGTGACGAACACAAGGAGATATCATAAAAAAGGAGAGGAACAACAATAGCTTCTAATGCCATAATTATTCCACGTAACAGGTTGACACTAAATCAGAACCAGATAATTGTCGTATTATCTAACATAAGCTTATATCCTACACTAAATAATATTTATACACGCGAATTGCGACCCAAAATAAGTATGTTCATTAACATATACTCTCCCATCCATTGAAGATTTATCGATCGTATAAACCGGAAATCTCCAAACGATTTCTTACAATCTGGATGTCACTAAGATGGGATTCAAGGTAGAGCTAATTCGATACATTTTATATGCTTGTGAAACTGACCGGTGGCTGTCAAGTCATTTCCAATTGCAGTCACATTGCATGCGCTCTAATGTTTTCTGCAATGGCATTCAAATAGGTTTATGTCTTTGGTGTGTAATTTAGGCAGGTTTTGTTTTAAAACCGTTTCTTCATAAGCCGTTGCATCCATGTTGACTCTCATAAGGATTGTATTTTTTAACGATAGTGGTCTTTAATGCTAACATGAACTACCTATTAGCTCTTCAAATCAAGTATATTCTAACTTCGAATTGAAATGAATAGTGTTAAAATAAATTACATTTGGAAATAGAGAATGCTTAAGTAACAAAGAAATATTGATTGTCTCAGTTCAAATCTGACCGCACGTGTATCCAAGTTGACTCTCAAGCGAGACATAGTGATTGTAAACTACCAGGTTAAGTCAATTGAAGTAGCGAGAGAACGAAGGTGTACTACCCATCCCAAGAAATATCCGATGAGATTACTATCGGAGTGGTGGATACTAGATTCAGTTACATTGGAGTAGACGCAGTAGGAGTGCAATTATCACAAGAATATGATAGCCATTTTCAGAAGTGTAGGTTCATTACTATACCGCTAATACCAAATTTCAGTCTAAGAAATAAACGCAATAATAATAAATAAATAAAAGTTTTCAGAATAGGCCAAGATGACAAAGTCAACTAAAAAAGTAATGTGTTATTTTTTGTAAGTTAGAAAAAAAAATTGATAATTTAGCACCTGCCATGGAACCTAACTTTAAACGCAAAATGTTACTACATTTTCTGTTTGGATCTTTTTAGATAGGTTATACAGCAACACCTGCAGTGATAGTTTGGACGAGTAACACAACTTAGGAAACTGCTGCAGCGACACCCACCACAACAACAAACCAAAATGAATTTTATAAAAACAAAAATAGAAAACAGAAGAGATTAACGCACAAAAAAATTGTTTCATCATAATGATGAACCAATTACCACCAGATTGGTGGTCTTCAATTGTTGAAAACTTAATAAAAGCATTGGAACATCGTTAGGACAAGTGTGATTTTTGGAGGATTATACTGAAAAAATGGAATATTTTTGTGCATATTTATATAGAATCATTGTCCAGTTACACTAATGAACAAAAAAGAAACTTTTCTTTGTCTGAGAAACTGTAATGTTTCTTCTCTTGCATTTAAGTACAATATCAGTTTTTCCTCATCACGCAAGATTTCCGAGAGACAGGCGTATATTATTTCAGACATTTAACGACTACTTGCTTTCTACATTCATAACCAGACAATATTCAAACACTCACCTAGCAAGCAAAAAATGCAGATTCTCTTTCTTGTTTGTCCAACTATTGCCGACCGGATTCCATTTGCTTTGATACGTCTTTTCCATAATTGAAATCTCTCATTGCAAATGGTATCCGTTCTCGTTGTTCATTAGGCCACGTTATTGCAAATTTAAAATGACTGAGAAAGCTAAACATTTAAACAACTATTTGAATTTATTTTTGTTATAGATCAAAACTAAACATAATATGCTGCTGAATGGTAAATGTGCTAGACTGTATTGCCAGAAAAGTAAACAAAGTTTGGTCATGATTTATGTTTAAAGCTATTTGCCAAAAATATCCCTCCCATTGAAAACAAGAACTCTCGACCTTAGAAACGCCACATATGTAAACATAGCTTCGAATACAGGTCGTTCAGGGTTATACGTAGGATATCAAGCCTTTATAGAACAACCTTTCACCGTCAAAGTTTACTTTATACGTCCTAGATCACGACTCTTGGAAAACTCGGGCAAACGTTGACCGTCCTATTATTAATTTATATTTGGGCGATCGTTCTAGCTAGAGCACAGCAAGTTACTACCAGAGTATTCGCAAAAACACCGGTCATCTAAGCATCCAGCGGTCCGTATAAGTTTATATTAAGAGAGCACCTAACTCGAGTAGGGTTGACCGTACACCCGAGTTGGCTCACGAAATACAACTTGAACTGAAGAGGTTTGTTGCCTTAGAAGTTGGAAGTTAAGTAAATTGTGAAATTTCGGGCCAACCGTTTTCGAGGTGTATATAGGTGAAGGGAAACGCCAAAACAGGAGACTGATAAATTATTAGCGCTGTGTACACACAGCCTGCTGTACTGCCGCCTTCTATTCCTAGATGACTTGATTCTGGTTCGGCCCGAGGATTTTCTTGAAACGAGTTAACTTAATTAACCTTTATTCACACAATCCACTCACCCCCTTTTCTCCCGTTTATTAGATTAAATTCGTCAAAAAGGTCCATTTTAAATGAAGAAGAGGAACCGAGGAGCGCGGTGGATCTAATTTCATGAGATTACACGGAATTTTATTTCGCGTTCTCTTTCTTCTTCTTTTTTTTTTTGGGAAATGTAGTTGATTTGTGAATTGTCTGCATTAATTCGTTCATATTTAAGAAGAGTGTTACTGAGATTTTACTTTCTTTGATATAGAGTTAGAAATCCAGCATTTAAAATGTTTTGTTTAAAAAGAGGTTGATCACGATACTTCAAAGTCACAACGGGATTTTAAAACCATTTGAATATAATAAGACGCTACAACAAAGAAGTCTATCCCACAATATTCAACAGTATTACTATCCGGAAAAGCAATTTATTTCTAATTACAAGAAGAATTGTGTGTTTTCGGACACATCCATTTGGTCAAATGACAAAGAGTAAATATTTCGAGATGCAAGATAGATAACCACGTACAGAAAGGCAGTTTAAAATCGCACGAGGATTTGAAAAATGTAGCAGAGTGTGGCGTTTGAAAAATATAACTTAAACATTCTTTTCATAATAACAGGTTGATTACGACTACCAAATTTTGTTTTAGAATTTGTATGGTTTCAAAAATATTTAGTTGTTCCGGTACTTAGTAGGTTTCCTTTACAGTTATTCCGAAAAACTGAACTTCGATCTGTATGTAACCGTATAATTCAACCGCCATCATCCACCTTTTTTTGCGAGAAATTGTATATATAATATCATAAATGTATATTTGACTTCAAAAGTCTCTCTTAATTTTCACCGTACCTATACTCTGTCTATAACATTCTATACATTTTTATGTCACGAGTACAAAACTCACTCTGTCATGCAAGATATCTGAAAAATAGGTAGCAATAGACGTATACCAGTATGACAGCTAAACAAAGTGTTTAAGAGAAGTAAACTCTCCACTCAACATTTTTCAACTGCTTCGCAGAAAACTGGGAAAAAAATCCTAAAGGTACGTAAAGAGGAAATGCTGCTTCAAGTTGTATTCAGCATAACATTTTCTCCGTATGCAAAATACGCTCTACATTGAGTTCAAGCCAAGCGCTTTGGAAATAAGACATTTTTATGTAGTAGCTGTATTATGCGGCCAACGTGCTTCTCCGTTCCACCTCTATAGCCAATCAAGGATACAAGTGGCGTATTGTAGATTCTCAAGTGGGCAATACTTTTGAATCAGTAATGAAATCGACATGCGTTTTTCGTACTGCCAAGTATAGTAGTATATGCAAAACGAATAAGCATACGAAATAAAAACGAAACTGAATCAATCCATGCATACGCAGGTAGTATATGTATATACATACCTCGTCTACTTTCCATCGACTACAGATAGAGATATATGTAGATGCAATCATACGGCAGCAGAATTTAGAATTTGAAAGATGTTGCTGTAGAGTAGCACCGATTTCTCTAAATCCTGATTGCTGCGCCAAAATCTTTATATTTTCCAATCTCTACTATACCAATTTATTGTATCGATTATTTAAAATGCATGCCCTCACAATATCAGAGACCTACATATATTCTGAACGTTGAATAGATAGATTTATATTTTATATATAAATCTTATTAACTGTTCCTCGAAATTAAGATTAATCAAGCACTCCCAGTAACTAAAACTTCATCAAAACACGTGAAATTGAAGTGTTAAATTACAAAAAGATGTAAAATTGATCAAGTATGAATAAGCTTTCTTCAACGTTAATCTTAAACATTCATATACAAAAATATCTAATGCAAATTACCAAAAATAGCCGAATTGACTTATGACTGTCTTATAAATCAATTAAGAATCATATTTGATCCTTCAGTGTACATTTATCGGTTGCCCTTTATCACTACCGTTGTGGTATTTTTTTTTATTGACAATGCATTAAATACTGACATATGTATAACGAATCCTTCAATAACAAACGGTACCTAATGTATAATAAATTTACAGAACTAATAATAATAAGGTAATAGTAGAAAATGTAAATAAATAGGTTTGTCTATGAATACAAATTAAATAGAAAGGGATTATCAAATTCATTTACTAAATGGAAATGAAATTAATCTTGGCTATAGCGACTTAACATTGAAACAAATTAATTATAACTAAAATACATTGAAACAAATTAATTATAACTAAAATTTAATTAATTCTACTGTAATCCTTCCACCATGTAATGACGTGTTTCGGTTTTCTAAATCTCTTTACCTTTATGGAGATGATAGTAAATTCTAGTTTGCTTAATTTTTTTTTTTAAGTGAGGAAAAATGCCTAAACGCACCATCAGGGACGAGACCCGTCCCCGGTGTGTGAGGCGCGTACCCACTAAAAAACCTCACTTTATCAGGTGTAGAATCCATCCCGGAAACGCTCGTCGCATTACTTCAGGATGGCACCTCGTAGTTAGCCTCGGTCGGCTGCCTCCATTGCTTGGGTCTCTCTCTCCTTCTCCTTCAGCACCTTCCCGACGAATGTGGAGATCTTCTGCCAGTGGTCGTGTCCGGACAGCATCGTTTGCCTCGAGGTCCTACTTCGTGTTGTAGCGCGGCTCTGTAGTCACTCCATTTTTCGCATTCGAAGAAGGTGTGATGAGCATCATCTTCTGCAGAGTCGTGGCATGTCGCGCTCTCTGCTTTACCCATTCGAGCCAGGTATGCGTTGAAATACCCGTGTATGCTGAAAAACTGGGTGAGGTAGTAGTTTACCTCGCCGTGGTCTCGGTCCATCCACTCCACTAAGGTTGCGGATGAGTCTGGCGGTCCACCGTCCTCTCGCGTCGTTCTGTCAGCGCTCTTGCCAACGTTGTCGTGTGAGCGCTTTAGCGTCCGCTCTTGCTTGTCGTGTGCCAACGTCTCGTCGTGTCTCGTAGACTCTCTTCTTTTCTTGAGCCAGTAGGACTATCGGAGTTACTCCTGCGATCACGAGTACCGCCGGTTCGGAAACCGTACAGTATGCGCTGGCGATCCTGAGTGCTCCTCGTCGCTGTACTGAAGCCATCCGCATTCTGTACTTATCCTGCTGTAAGGCGTCAGCCCAGATCTCGCTTCCATACAACAGTATGGAATGGGTGACGGTCATTAGAAACCAGCATTTACTTGCCGCCGGTCCTCCTACGTTGGCCATTAGCCGGCTCAGCGTCGTCGTTAGCTTAGCGGCCTTGTCCCGTGCAGAGGAAGCATTTTGCTTTGTTCTTGCAATCCTTCCGTTGGTGGCCTTTTTCTCCGCAGTTGATACATAGGCCTTGTGTTCTCCTCTCTGACCCGGGACAAGCAGCCTGTCGATGTCCGTAGCCGAAGCAGCAGAAGCACCTGACGACTTCTACCCTGCGTCTTATTCTGCTGTTTATCCAGCCGATCTTTCTCTGTGTTTCCAGCAGCTTAAGGGCTTGCCACTGACTCAGTTGGACGATAGCCAGTCAGCCCTCTGCTGTTCGCGCGGCTGATCTTCACGTCGCCGTCACTGATTCCTAACTTTGCTTTGACTGCTGCGCAGACTTCCTCCGTTGTCGTTAAGCAGGCTAGATCTCTGAATTCTAGCGTCTCTTTGGGCTCTAGGGTGCTGTTATTCGCCTTCTGGCCCAGGATCTTCTTCAATGCGCTGCTGAAGCCTGCTGTGTCTTTGGTGCTGGGTCCTAGTTCCAACAACATATCTCCCGTGCGTGTTTTCCGCACCGCCTTAATCTCGGCGCCTGTCTCTTCTGGTTTCGCGTTGCTGCGCAGCTCTCGCAGTACGTCAACATACGACTTCCCTTGCGCAGGTTTTACTAGAAGCGCATTCAATCGAGGCTTCGTGTTCCGTTTCTTCTGCTTGTTCTTCTTCAGCTTTTCCTGATCGGTACCATCATCCTTGCTCTGACCTCTAACTGTCTTCTGCTGCTGTTTGCGGTCAGATGCTTTTGAAGCTGCCTTCTTGTCTTCTTGGGCTTGTTTTCTTCTGCCAGCCCGATCCTTCATCCATACATTCTCGGGGGAAAAGTTTTCTCCTTCTCTATGTTTTTGTTGGCCGTAGCAGAAGTAGCTTGTGTCTCCGTTGTAAGTGCTGGAGCCTCTTGCACGCGCTCCCGTGCTTGTAGTTCGGCTTTCTTCCACCTGTTCCTGCAGTTGGAGATCATATCCACTGCTTCTTTTAGCTCCTTTAAGCCGTTCTTAACATCCATGGAGACGTTCTTCTGCCTGCCAATCGCTGTTTTCATCGTTTTAATGACACTTATGCATTTCTGCAGTTGCTCCTCTTCTCGGCGCCGAAATTCGCAAATCAGTGCGGTGTCATCACTGTTGTCTCCTGGTTGCACAATGTTGAATGTCGTCAGATCTATGGTGACTGGCGACCTAACGTGCTGCGCCGTTGGTGTTCTGAATGTACCGGTGGGACTCTCTTCGACGTTGTTCTTCGGTGTTCTCTGGTTTAATAAAGTAGCCATGATGAGTAGTTCGCCAGCGCTTCGTGTATGGAGGGGCGGGCCGAAAAAATCAGGAGCGAGTATACCCTCGGATCCTCGGATCCTACCCCAGTTCCCTGAGGCCTGATCTTCGCTTCACCAATCCCGGAATACACGGACGGACTGGAACTCGCCCGGAGCAATGCAGATTCCGACATCTTGCATCCACCATACACTACCTGATCAGGGCCCGAAGTGGCTGGTTCCTCACAATGCGTCGCGGATCCTCGTCGGCAGAGCAAGTCACATCAGCCTACTCCCCAGCCGGATGAGAAGACCAGTCGGTTCGTAGACACTCCCGGAGTCGCCGCAACGCTTGCCGATCTGTACCTGGGAACAGATAGGAAAGGGAAGAGGAAGGGTGGGGGTCAGCGGACAGCTGGCGTCACTGGCTGTACCGTTTCCGCATACGGTAGCGGCACTGGGGCCGGACAGACAATGTTTCAATATTAAGCCGCTACTTCAAGCCGTTAATTTCATTAACAAATTTTTGGGACCACTAAGAACTCCTAAATTTGGATTTGCGTTTTACATGTTTTGATTTTTTCTTTCATGCTTAGAAGTATAGCTGACAAATGCCGTTGCGTTGCTTAAAAAACCCTAGATAAGCATAATAAATTCATTGGCAATAGTCCAGTTAAAATGGGAGAATTTAAGGCTTTACGCATGCACTTACTAAATCTATTTAAACGGGTTTTCAACGGCAATGGCTATTTTAAACAAATTATGTTACAAGAAAATTTGAAGGGGTTATTAAATATATCTGTAAATACGTTTATTATAACAATTGTACTATATTTTGCACTTTTCTACTGAACACGTAGTATACTTTCATACTTTTATTCATTTGAATACTTCTGATAAAATATTTCTATGTAAATACAGTTTTAGCATCGCATGTAAATGTTAAATGTCATAACGACAAAATTTCAATTACAGTTGTCATGAATTATCTAAATGGAAATAGAATGTGTGTCTTAGATATTTTCGCAACAACTTGTATCTTGTTTTTCACGGAAGAAACCAAGGTGCTCGAAGTGATAGTTTCGAATACAGCAAAATTGCGAATACAATCAGACACAACCGAATTTTCCAAACGGTAGAAATAGAATCAGTTTCGAACACCGATAAGAAAGTCTGATGGGTAACAACGCAGCGGAAACGAAGGCGATGCTTCAAACGCAGCCAAAGAGAAAAGACGAAGACAGAGAAAAAGCCGGAAAACTCAAATATTGTCTCACGTCTTAGCACAGTAAGCCTTATCGATCCCTCTCGTAAAACTTTTCCACCCGTCCCTGTTCCTTCTCATCTTCTTTCGCATCTTTTGCACATCCCTCTATCGTGCGCCAAAGAAAATCTCGGCGATTCAAATGTGTGTGCGTCCGTTCATCTTTTAAATCTTTCACTGCGCTAATTTATTTTACAGTTGTTTCGAGAACAGGCGATGGCGAAGGCAGTGGCGTACGGCAAATATTTTTCTGTTAGTTTATTTGCACGATACGGAGAATGTATAACGTCGACGTTGAAAATATATTGTGTTGAAAAAGTTGGTTCTTTCCTGTGGGGATTGAACGGGGGTGATGAGAGGGAAATCACAAAGGAATTTCGGGCGTGCTACACGGCCTTTTTCTTCTTTTTTTCGTTACTTCAGCTATTCGAAAAGTCGGCAGTTAATCGAATAAATTAGTTGAAATGGCGTAACTTCCAAGAGATCCTATTAAGATTTTTTAGGAAGTATATATTAGCTGAAAGATACCTACTATTTTATTTAGTATATTACGAAATTTACTTGCTACTTTAGTCTTGCAATTTTAACTTAGGTGTCATCATCAATCAGCGTTTGATATCTGTGGTATTGGCATACAACATAAGTCATAAAGTACATAGTTTTCCTTAGTAACTCTTAATCAACGAAATTTAATCTGCGGTTTGTTAGCTTATGGTATTCTTATACAAGTTTCATCTAAAGCTCTACATTCTGAAGAAAAAATACAATTATAACCTTTCATCTTTTGATCTAATAAAACTTTCAGGATACACCTATCGTTGTCTATTATTATACTATTCTAAATTTCTTTGAAGGGTCACTCATCTGTAACTTCTATCTCGGCAAAGAAACTGAAGTTGTGAGAATAAATTACTTTGTAGACTTAAAAATCGCACCATCCTCGGAGTATGTGTGCCTGCACTCAATAAAAACCTCATTGGTTAAAACTCCAGCCCGGAACTGTCGTTGGTATCAATTACTTATCATTGCTGCTTTGGTTTCTCTGTTCATCATGTTGAACACCTCCTTGGGGCAGCGATCTCGTTTAATAGTCATTTCCATGCAGCATCGTTTTTACTGCATTGCTCGACATCAAAGAACCAACTCATTTTTAAGAAGCTTCGATGTCGTCATTATACTTCTAGTTGTTCAAAAAAAGTCGTTGAGCATCGTTTAGTGACAGAATTCTGATACGCAAAAGCCGCGTATTCTAACCAAGTATCCGTTAAAATATCGATGACCACCGCTGTGGTCTGAGTGTATCTACATCGTATGATCTTGCAACCATCAGAAGTCCCCCTTGCAACTGTATACTGCAAGTATCAGATTCTTGTATTTTCACTGCTTCGAAAGATCAGTTCCAAATTTCGCCTGCATACAATAGCATAAAATAAATGACTGACGTTAAGAATCATATCTATAATAAGAATTCGTACCATAAGTCCGCCAAGAGTTTGCGTCAATACCATCGGACACTAGCTAGCCATGAGTCGTTGTAGTGCATATGAAATGAGTGGAGATATTGGCTTTCAGTATTCAGAAAGGAGTGGAAACCCAAACAAATGCTTTTAGTTTTACACAACTAATGAAACTATGCTGAAGTTTTACATCCTACTCTTAGATCCAGTATCACATGGTAACTTTGCAAATCTGCTTACCTTTAATATGTTCAACTGGTAGAAGGGATCCGGGAAAGAAATACCTCTTGCAATAGTCATTCATTTCTATAGAGAGACAAACTTCAATTCATAACTATGCTGCGTCATACTTAAATCAAAAATACGTAACATAAAACGCTGCATTTTCCACTAAGCACGCACGCTTTGCTTTCTTAAAATTGAAAACTCAATACAATTTAAATCGTGTACACTAAATCAATAGTCTGTTATTCAATAATCCATATGCAATCTCGAACAAACTACGTGCTCGACCTGCTCTCCTTTCTGTCTTCCTCTCATTTTCTCTCTTATATCCTCTCCGTCTCTGCTATTCTATTTTCAAAATCGACCCCTTTAAGTCCTCAAAGCTGTGATGTCACGGGGCGTAGAGCCGCGCACAAAAAAAGAATAACATTTCATGAAAGATGTGTAGATTAGTCTTTTTCGATAAGAATAGATTGAATGGGTAAATCCAAGAGCTGCGATCCGATTAAACTGAATGAAAATGTATCTGACAAAAGAAACCAATTCCGAGTTCCCCATCTGCATCTGCGATTTAATAAGCTAGATTCGAGCGGCACACTTCCATTATACGAATACGCGGAGTAACGAGGATTCAATTCCCTAATTATTCGGAGCGGTTGATAAATTTAATCCGTATATCGATCTATTCGTGCGTATGTGTACATATTAAAAATAGAATAAAAATATCTGAATTACCAAAGATGTGAAGCCATTTGAAAGCCACATACCTACTAAACTCGTCTATCTCTAAATATCTTTGAAAACCTACTGGTCAAATAGACTAATTCATTGTTATATTGCGTAAGTGCAATTTTTACTATAATATTTTAACTAAAATTTTATTAAAATATATTCCTTGTTTGAAGAAAATTGTATCAATTTAGGCGGTTGTAAATATTGTATATGGGCAGGAACAATTTCCTTTCCGCTAAAACTAATACTACACAAAGGCTACTACATGCCGCAGTATAAAGTTAAAGAAGAAATAACAAACGTCTACCATACATTTCAAAATACAAACAATTACAAAAATAAGACAACGAATATAAAAATTGGAGGTATCCGTCACAGCTAGAGGACGATAAAAAAATTTAAATACGTAAATTTTGTGATTTTTTAAAGGATCAGTGCGTAGAATGCTTGGCGTTCAAAAAAGTAGACTATCATGGATTTTCCTAAACGTACTACTAGTGATCTAAATTGTTGATTATTGTCTTTATTTCTGTCACTGCTAGAGGGCGTTAAAGAGAACAGAATAGAAGACATGTCACTAGCAATTCGTTACAATATGTTTTTCCATATCATGAGTATGCTGTGCATTTCTCCGTAAATGTTCGCAATTTTCTGGCCCCTGACAGGTGGATGTAACACACCAGTCTATTTCCATAGCCACCCAAGACCCCAAATTTGACTTGTTTAGATTTTTATTTGTGGGGGCCAAAAAATATTTATTTTTTCAACGTGATATACTGCTCATAACAGCATGGTTGTGGAAATAGGAAATATCGTCCAAAGTATTTCTAAGACAAAACATGAGACTGTAGTCTATCCACTCATTGTAGAGTGAAAGTTTGCACCGAAAATAATGGGAGACAACTTTAAGATTTAAGCCGCCACTAATATTAACTTTATTATGTTGTTTTCTTTTTTGTGGTTTTTCGGCATTGTTTATTTGAATTATACCGTTGTGCTTTTCGCTAAAATCTTAAGCTTTCAATTCATTATTTTATAGTATAAGCATAAATATATAACCTTCCACACACTGTTCTGTTCAAAAATCATAAAATTTACATTTACATTTAACTTTCTTTAAAGCCCTCACGCGGTAATGAACAAAACAATATTAAACAGTTTGAATCACGAAACATAGTCCAATGAAAATCTTTTCTAATAAGACCAAATTTGCTAAACTCCTTTGACGGGAAGCAGAATAGTTTAAATTTATAAAAGACATTTTTACCATCCACACGATTCTGAAGATATCTTCGAATTGGTAAAATATAGCGATACTAGGTTTTCGCTGATTTGTTGGTAATTTAGCCTGCTTCTTTAATTTGTTGTCAAAAATGTATGTTTCCATTTGAAAAAATAAAATTCCCGAAAAAATTTAAACAGCGCTCTTTAGCATACACGTCACTCATTAGATTGGTTCCAATTTGTAAGCATTAGATTGGAATAGTAATGCTGTTTTCAACGAGACTAAGCTTGCAAAATTTGGTTCAATAGAATCGGAGTTATTAGCGTTCCTTCAAAACAAAGTTACCCCTCCTTCCCACCCCTTATTTGACAAAATACAAGAAACTTATTAGATATAAAATATGCAAAATTTACATATTTATGATAGACCTTAAGTTGGTAAATTTTGCATAAAATAAGAATTAAGATTTTTCCACCCCTCGGAGATCGAAAATTCGACAAATGCCCGGCTAGAAATCTTTCGGTTTCTTTAAATATCTGGCCGAAATTAAAGGCCTTGGTGGGAGTTTGCCCTCTCGTTTAGATTAACAAGATGAACCAACTTGCCCAGAGCGAAGCAGATTCATCAAACGGTTCTCGAGAAAATATCGATGAAAATTTAGCTGTTAAGGCGCTGATGTGCCCCGCTGGGCGTTTGGCCTCTCGTTTAGATCAGCAAGGTGAACCTACTTGCCGAGGTGGAAGCAGATCCATCAAACGGTTATTGAGCTAGGTAACATTTATATGATGAAAATGTTGTCCAGAAAAATTTATGAAAATGTAACTGTCACAGCGCTCAAACGAGTTAATGTGCCTTCCTGAGAGTTTGTCCTCTCGTTTAGATTAACAAGACGAACCAACTTGCCCAGAGCGAAGCAGATTCATCAAACGGTTCTCGAAAAAATATCGATGAAAATTTAGCCCTGTAAGGCGCTAATGTGCCCTGCTGGGCGTTTGGCCTCTCGTTTAGATTAACAAGGTGAACCTACTTGCCGAGGAGGAAGCAGATCCATCAAACGGTTATTGAGCTAGGTAACATTTATATGATGAAAATGTTGTCTAGAAAATTTATGAAAGTGTAACGGTCACAGCGCTCAAAGGCGCTAATGTGCCTTCCTGGTAGTTTGTCCTCTCGTTTACGTTAACAAGATGAACCAACTTGCCCAACACTCAGAGCGATGAGTACAATCTTTTCCACCCCTTGAAGATCTAAAATTCGACAAATGCCCGGCTAGATTATTTTCGTTTTTTTGAAATATCTCGGCTACTAAGAGAGATAGGACCGAAATCTCTTCGGTACAACACTCAGAGCGATGAGTATAATCTTTTCCGCCCCTCGGAGATCGAAAATTCGACAAATGCCCGGCTAGATTTTTTTCGTTTTTTTGAAATATCTCTGCTACTAAGAGAGATAGGACCGAAATATCTTCGGTACAACACTCAGGGCGATGAGTACAATCTTTTCCACGCCTCGTAGGTCGAGAATTCGACAAATGCCCGGCTAGATTTTTTTCGTTTCTTTGAAATATCTCGGCTAGCAAGCAAGATAGGACCGAAATCTCTTCGGTACAACACTAAGGGCGATGAGTACAATCTTTTCCACCCGTCGGAGATCGAAAATTCGACAAATGCCCGGCTTTTCTAAATAAGTTCCAAATGTTTCTCGGGGTCACTTTAGTCAGTAATATTTTTTCCCAAAGTTGTAGTGTAAAACGTTTCTGAGATATGGGCGAGAGACATTCTTAGTTGGCCACCCAGTACATATACAGGATGTCTCAGTGAGACCGTTCATTAGAAGTTGATGGCGTTCTGGTCAAATAATAAATTTGAAAGTTTAGAATTATATATAGTCGATTATGTTCCCTTCAATGAAAATATTATTAGATTTCTAACACTTCGGGTTATACCGGAAGTCGCCATCTACTTCATTATTTTTAATGGAATATCCTGTATATTTTTACACATTTGGATTCACCTGTTTTTAGGCTTTATGAATATCTTTATCTTTATTCTCGATATACACAATTGTTCGCTGAAATTTGGCCAAGAAGAGATCAAATTACAAGAAAATCAGCAAAAAACTGGATTCAACTCAAAAAAAGTATTTTCTATTGCAAAATAAGTTGATAAGATTATGCACTAAAGAAACTTAAAAAAAAAATTATCTGATCATTAAAAAAAACTAAATTTTTTTCCGCGATATTCTTTATTACTTTTGATAGGATTTCAACTGGAGTACTATTCCATTCATTGAGCAGCACGTTGTACATTTCTTGCTATACAATTCTTTGAAAGCAGGAGTCTTAGATCGTTAAGCCACTTTGAAATAAAAATTTGCGGATAATAAAATAAGCAACAAACTTACCAATTGTGTTAGTTCGGCAGATTATCATTTATATACAGAACACTCTTTCCTTACTGGTCAATGATCAAGATGATATTCTGACCTTGAAGTAGCACGAACGATGAATATGTTGGTAATATGAATGAAAATAAGTCGAAACTGAGAAAGCGTTAGAAGTAATAAAAAATTTGCAATAAATGAACCGCCCTAATATGCTTATTTATTGTCTATTGTGAGAAATAAATTTTTTGGGTCACTGTACATATAGTATAATTGGTACATAACATACAGAAATAATTTTTTATTTACTTTTAGGAAACTATATTCTCAGTCTCTTTTGCATTTTTGGGCTTTATCTCAACAAACTTCTAAATGCATAATACTTGTTCTAGAAACTAGAAGCAGGTTGGAAGCCATTTATTTAGATGTAAACATCAATCCAATGCGTTTAGGAGAGTTTATCTGAAAAAAATATATGTGCACCATTGTTAAAGAACGTGTATAAATAGGGAAAAACGTTATTAACAATTAAGAATCAGTAATGAATTTTTACAAATTAATAAACAATAGAGAATTGACGAGTATATAAACGGGGCTGAAATGTACTTATATGAATATACGAGGTCTGATAATTAAGTAATGAGACTGAGTGTATAAAAATCGTATATTTAAAAATTATTCAACAACCGCATGATCCCCTTCGAAATGGCTCGCTTGGGCATCGTAGCAGTTCTGGAAAGCTTTGATCTGAATATCTGACAGTAGCCTCGTCACGGCCTGTTGATGATATCTTTAATCAACTCAAAATGCGTTCCTTTTACCACCTGCTTGACTTTAGGGAAAAGAAAAAGTCGCAGGGTGATAAATCAGGCGAATACGGCGGTTGTGGTAATACCGCGATCCCTTTGGAGGTCAAAAACTGGGTCACACTGAACGCGGTGTCACAGGGCGCGTTGTCGTGGTAGAGAATCCAAGTTCGTGCGATGTCGGGACGCTCTCTGTTGACCCTTTTTCGAAGTCTGATGAGTACTTCACGGTAGTAGATATGGTTAACGGTCTGTCCAGGTGGAACTCACTCCCTATGAACCACCCCGCGGCTGTCGAAGAAGCAGATGAGCATGGTTTTCATCTTGGACTTGCTCATGTGAGCATTTTTCGGTCTCGGGTCATTTGGAGACAACCACTGTTGCTGTCGGCGTTTTGTTTCAGAGTCATATTGGAAGAACCACGCTTTTCCATTTTCATGTCGAGCACTACTAACACACTTCTTCAAAACACATCAATTGATAGGGTAGGGATAGAACACTAAACACTTTAACCCACTGAACACCAAACAAGTTTTAACTAAAACACCGACGCGTTTCAACAACAATGCTGTCATTATCAAGGCGATAATAAAACTGACAGGGTATATAGGGATGTCAAAATAATAAGTAACAAATATCAAAGTTGCAGTGTTACCACACGCAGAGAAATATTATATTCAGTTAAAACAGACTTTGTCAGTTCAAAACAATCCCGTAATTGTATATCCGCAAAACTATATTGTGTTATCACAAGAATTGTTGTGACGCAAAACAACATTGTTTTAGTGTAAGAATGTAATGAGTTTATTTCAAGTGCAACGTTTAATTGAAATTATGTGCGTAGTTTTACTACAAAACAGTAGTATTTTGGTTTTAGAAATGGTAGTTTAATTATAAGTAAATGAATTCTATTTGCAACAAAAAATAGTCTTGCGACCAAAATAAATAGTTTTGATGTAAGAGATTGTATTTATTTATTTGAAATATTTCATTGTTTAGGCATTTGGGGCTTCATTCATGCTAAGGCGGCAAAGTAAGAGGAAGGAGCGAGTCTAATGCATTTCAAATAGGGACATCCATCCTTAAGCGTTTCGTCCTTACTTCAAAAATATAGTCCAACTCGTTACCTCTTACCTCGCCGTTCTAACATGAACATTACTGGATATTAGTATATAGATTAGAAAAGTTTAATCACAGAGATATTATTCAAACTTGCAATTTTATTTGTAATTTAATAACAAGCTGTCAGAGGGAAAAAAAAAGTACATAAATAAAGGCACCAATTGCGGGCTTAGCAAGAAGCCCCTCGTACTGGTGCCTATGGCTTTACTAACATATATAGATTAATAGATCGTTAAAATATTTAAGGTAAAGACACATAGTTTCCTGATTGATATATTTTATGTACAACTGCTGTTGTCAGGGAAAATATGTCACTAATTGAAACCATTTCCTGGTCAGGTAAAATGTGCGAAAATTTCGTGCGAACCTTGTGTAACGCGAATCACATGCAATTATCGCCTCTATTTCGTAGAGTAAAAAATTCATAACTTTGAAACCATTGCAGATAATCAATTGAAATTTTGGATTATCAAATCATACTCTTTCTTTTATTGATATAAATTTAATTCAATTTTCACCACTAATGAAAGTTGCGTATTTGCATGCGTACTTCAATGCCTATAACTTTGTTCATAATTAAGTAATTAAGAAATACTACACATTTAAGTTGTTTTTATCGTTAGTGATCGATTTGTGGGAAAGAAATCGTTTTTCATCTTCTATTTGTAAAAAAAAACGATTTTTTACCTGTATGTAGACTTTCGTGAGCAACTGTATGTACCTAATTCGCAGATAAAAAGATTTAAGTCGAATGCACGAATAACGCTTCATATACGCATATATAATCTCGAACGCAGCTGCTCCAAATTTGCAATGCAGCTATTTCACAAATAGGGAAATTATTCAGATCAAACACGTATTTTACAACAAATATAGTCTGGATAGTATTAAATGTGTTTGAATCAAATCAAAAATATTCTAGCATTAAAAATATTTGGGTAAAACAGTATATTTTCTTAATTCAGGAACATTTTTGTCTGTGTGTACAACCGCAGGCCTCCTATATCCAAAACAAAACAACACAACGCGGTGAAACTGATATTATTAATTTAAGTGTCATTTCATTTATAATAACTTAATTCAAGACTAAATTTGATTAAATTAGGCTCTAGAGTAGGTTTTTTGTCATGTTTATTCCTTAGTCCTTGAACAGTATTATTCTGGGTTAACAACTAAATGCATTGATAAAGTACTAATGCAATTTGTTTTTATAATTATACTCTTGGATATTGTATCAACTGAAAGTTATTCAAGTAAGTCGTACCTATATAAAAACACTACACCATGTCATGAGTTTTGAATATAAAAAATATTTTCTTGGCCACCAAACACTCCATGCACTGTTAGGAAAATTTGCAAACATAGGCCAAGGAAAATCCTTTTTAATACGGCCAAATTTGCAAAATTCCGTTCAGGGGAAGGAGATTTTTAAACAAAATGTTCATACAATCAAAAGCTCCTCAAAAAAGATCACAAAAGATTTCGACATGGCACCACGTTGCATACGTTGAATAATACTCTCACTGAAGCTATGTTGGACAGTAGAAATATCAGAAAATTTGTCAAGAAATTATTTAACATTTAACACATATCATGATAGGTTAAAATTTACTTTTGAAAGAGAAAATCAAAATTCTATAAACTTTTTAAATGTGAAGATACTACATGATAACACACAAATAAAAACAAACTGGTACATTAAAGACACTAGTAGTAGTAGGCATTTAAACTATTTTTCAAACACTTCGGTAAATTTTAAAAAAAGCGTAATTAACAGTTTAGTAGATCAGGCTATTAAATTAGCTCACCCTGATTTTAGAAAAGAAAATTTAAGCAAAGTAAAAACAATACTAGAAAAAAATAGTTATCCTAAAGAGTTTTACAATAAATTAATCACAAAAAGAATAAATAAAATATATAACACAGGTACAAAATCAAATAATAACATATACCACACTATACCATATATAAACAATTTAAGCGACACAATAAAACACGAATTAAAAAAATCAGACATTCACATAACTTTCATACCTACCAACAATAGACATTTATTCACAAATTTAAAAACACCCATATAATAACTTAATTCAAGACTAAATTTGATTAAATTAGGCTCTAGAGTAGGTTTTTTTGTCATGTTTATTCCTTAGTCCTTGAACAGTATTATTCTGGGTTAACAACTAAATGCATTGATAAAGTACTAATGCAATTTGTTTTTATAATTATACTCTTGGATATTGTATCAACTGAAAGTTATTCAAGTAAGTCGTACCTATATAAAAACACTACACCATGTCATGAGTTTTGAATATAAAAAATATTTTCTTGGCCACCAAACACTCCATGCACTGTTAGGAAAATTTGCAAACATAGGCCAAGGAAAATCCTTTTTAATACGGCCAAATTTGCAAAATTCCGTTCAGGGGAAGGAGATTTTTAAACAAAATGTTCATACAATCAAAAGCTCCTTTAAAAAAGATCATTATATGTTAAAAGATTTCGACATGGCACCACGTTGCATACGTTGAATAATACTCTCACTGAAGCTATGTTGGACAGTAGAAATATCAGAAAATTTGTCAAGAAATTTATGTAATCCCTTCAAAAAAATAATATTAAAAAATTTCATAAAAAATAAATTATATAGTAATAGATCGCCGATTAGGAGCGAAGTGTTTTTATGTTGATTCATTTGCTTTATTAATCTTCAAAGCAGTTGTGGAAGATTGTTTCGAATAAATTAACGATTTATGTTACAGGTGATGCTAAAGATTGAGCAACTGTTTTAGAGAAAAATTTTGCAATGTCATCATAACCAGTAGCTAGTGTTTTAATTTTGTTGGAACATTTAATAATTTAAATTCAGTTAATGGTTGCAAGAAAAATGATTTATACAAAACTAATATTAGAAATATAAAAAATTAGAATAGAGTGTTGATGTTTGTGTTTATTTGGATTATCTTTATTAATCATATTATTGTCTTTAATTGAATTACCAGTTTACTAATCATGTTTAGAATTGTGTATAGTATCATTTTTAAGTACCATTCTTGATACATGATTTCATAGCCCAACGCATCGGTTTTTTGTAGTAAACAGATTTTAACATAACTATGTCTTTTTTTGTGGTTCATCAGCTTTTAGAAATGATTAGATAGAAGAAGAAACAACTTAATTACGTAGGTAATTTATTACTCTGCACTAAAAACAAAAACAAATATAGGTTAAATTTTAATAACTAAAATATATCAGGTCATAGATAAGAAATACCGATATTAGAAGTTAACATTTCTGGTCTGCAGTCCGCTGACTAAGCAATTTAATCACAGAAACAAATTATGACTTCATGTCCCTAAGGCTGTCTTGAAAGTCACCTGACAATGTATGTATCTCAAATCATTTTAAGCGGTATATTTCTCATTGTTAAGGCTTATGTGAAGAGTGGCAGCAACAATTCTGCAATTTTCCTTCACACTTTATTCAGGCTTAGGACTGACAGTCGAAATCGCTGGCGTGTTTAAAAATTGCAGTTTTTCTCTATTGGCAACTGCGGGTTTTAAATTGCAGTTTTTTTCTCTATTGGCAACTGCGAGTTTTGTTGGTTTAAAAAGTGGTAAATGGAACACATACCTTGTTTTGATTGACTCAATAAAATCAATCTTATTTGTTGTTGTTGATATATTATCACACTGACACATACACCACGATAAGTACGATCACAAACGTTCGACGTCAACATAATTTAAATGTTAAGTTGACGGAAAATAATCAAAGTGATAAAATTAACACTTTGTGTAAGACGTGATGCTAGCTACAACAACAAAATCACATTGCAGAATTTAGTTAGCTAACTATTACCTGCAATACTTTTAAGACAACTCAAATTTGAGTAGTCTTATTTAAACAAAAACATGTTAAATTATACAATTTAAACACCATTACAGAATAGCAACTGTTATTTTGTATAAAAAAGAGATAATAAACTTAAATTACAGTATCGATAACTTATTTTAATAAATGCAATAAGATATACTGATCAGTATTATAACAAAACGACTGCTAAAGCAACTTAGCGAAAATTAGAGTACTCAAATATTAAAACAACATTTCAAATTATGCAACTTAGGCGCCTAAGCTTTAAAAATTCATATGTACATATCTATAAAGCATAAAGATAATAAAAAATACCACAATATAAAATGCAATATAAGCAGGCATAAGAATAGTAAGTCGACTCAAAATGGAGTCATCTTACAACACAAAAATGTCAAGTATACATGATCAGACAGCTCAAAACTCACGCGGCCGGATTTGGTTATGGCAAGAACAATCAAATACTTACTTTTGCGAGTTTAATAAATTTACTTTAACCCTTGTACCGACACAGTATCACTTTTAACACTTGCAGCGTTATCGCCCATCAACAAAAGAACAACTCAAATTTGAGTAGTTCATTTAAAAAAAGAAAGCACGGAATTCGACAAACTCATACTGAAAGCAATATGAATTTGTCTTTCGACCCTGTACAATTGTACACGGTATTAGATTTCACCGTTTATGTTCCTGAAAAAGAGATATTACATGTAAACTTACTTTCTTTGTAATGTGTAGTTTTCGATTGAACTCACAAATTCACGTTCGCTGATGATGCATGATCACTTCCACACAATAAAACAAAACATCACGCGAGACAACTAAGAGACAACTCAAACTTGAATTGTCCATTAATGTCAAAATGTTCGATTGGTAGATTTTAGACGCTTAAAAACTTATTGTACAAGTGTACAATTTAGGTATACAACATAACGCCAGACAATTAAGAGACAACTCAAACTTGAGTTGTCCATTAATGTCAAAATATTCGATTGGTAGATTTTAGACGCTTAAAGACCTATTGTAGAATTTAGGTACAACATCACGCGAGACAATTAAGAGACAACCCAAACTTGAATTGTCCATTAATGTCAATATGTTTGATTGGTAGATTTTAGACGCTTAAAGACCTATTGTAGAATTTAGGTACACAACATCACGCGAGACAATTAAAAGACAACTCAAACTTGAGTTGTCCATTAATGTCAAAATGTTCGATTGGTAGATTTTAGACGCTTAAAGCCCTATTGTACAATTGTACAATTTAGGTACACAACAGTACGTGAGACAATTAAGAGACAACCCAAACTTGAATTGGCCGTTAATGTCAAAATGTTCGGTTGTAGATTTTAGACGCTTAAAGGCATATTGTACAACTGTACAATTTAAGTACCTACACAACATCACGCGAGACAATTAAAAGACAACTCAATCTGGAATTGTCCGTTAATCTCAAAATGTTCGATTGGTAGATTTTAGACGTGTAAAGTCCAATACAGTCAATACTGTATTAAATGTTGTTAAAGTCTGTTGAAGTCGTTTTTGTTGGTAGAAAATGACGTACACATATGAATTGGCATTGGTTACATTTTACAATAAATAAAAAAGTCGAGTCTGTCATCAATATCTAGGAACAAAACGACCATGAATAGAAAGTTTTAACCGATTTTTATTATAATAAGTTAGTAAATATTATAAATAAAGATTCGCGAAACTGAAAACGAATCTGAATGAAATAATGGTTAAATAATAGATTTCGGTTTAGCAGTGAACTAGTAGTTCACTCTATCCATACGTCACACATTTAAATTAATTAGTAGAATACTCAGCCGATATACTAGCTTGTTAATTACTAGGCCGAATAGTTTGCATGTGTAGATTCAGTTAACATACGACGAAGAAATATACTTACAAAACTTCACGTGGAGACAGCTAAACGAAAAGTATAAACATTTTTCAAATACACAGTTAAATATATTTTAAAATTTTTTTAAGAAATACTGATAGTGTAGATATTGCAATTTGTGTTGTACATACCTCACGATGTATCTACTTCTACATACCTTCATTAATTGTTTCACTACCCATTCTACACTGCATTCACTTCTATAGTCACTTATCTGTTTTTACGAGACGATGCGTACGTTATGAACATAACTCAAATTTGAGTTATGAACTCCGTTTAAACCGATTTTGATATTGTTACATTTTACAAGGAACAAAACATTTATCCCCTACAATACTGATGTGTGTATGTATGTATGTATATAGTTTATGCCCTAAGAAGAGATTACATAATGTATTAAATAGATCACATTTGAATTGAATAACAATCCATTCTAATTTCTTGATAATGGCGAAAATACAACAAAATATAATTTCTTGTTCCTTGTATTTATGTAAACATTTCAAAATAAACGCGAACAACCAAAATCGTCCAATCGCGTAGACGATTTAAATGTAAAAAGCGTACCTATGGTATAAGGGTTGTATAGCCAAACTGCTGGCAGGTTTGTAAGTCAACTGATTAGGCGCAATAGATCTTCAAACGAAGAAAAAAGATATTAGTCTTGACTAATTGTTTTTGTTTAAATGGCCGCTTTAATTTCCGCATTAAATTTATTTAAATTAGTGAATAAATCTTCGATCTCTAGAAAATTTTAATTTGATATTTTTATACTAAGAAAATTTTTCACTTACTTCTTTAATGATTCATAGTTTAAGATAGTTTCTTATAAATAAATTGCAATTTTTGTTATTATTAACCTTACTGTCTTGAAAAAGTTAAAGTGAAATATAGCAATTTCAAAGCTTAACTTTCAACATTTAGAATTGAATGTGATTATAATAAAATTTAAGTTCACTTATCTAACTTGAAACACACGATATGGGCGCAAACGTTTCGAATGTGCTCTTCATGTATAATAAGACAATCCGCAATATACATGCAATAAAGAAGAGCACCTACCTTAACTGCAGATCTGCATGTAGACTGGTCACCTGTCATCCTCAGCTAGCCTAGCAGTTGCTTCACATTCGTCCAATTTATCTGTAACAATAACAAACCATTTAGTAAAATATTTCAGATACCAGATTTAAATTTTACCTTTGAATCTTTGAGATGACGTGGCAAAACCTGGAAAACGAAGCTGCATCTACGTCGAATTTGTAGATACACATCAATAGCAAATACACATTTTTGACATGAATGTATAAAAAACAATGACTATTATCAATATTGTTTACTGCCAGCAGTGACTCTGATACCCTTTTCGAAATTGGCGCTAGGTACACGTCGGAAAATACATTAATTTGATCACTAACCTGGGTCCAAGTGCTATGGAACTGTAATAAAAAATATATATTAGTATAAGTGAAGTTTATATAAAAACTTATTTTTTACCTTGAACATGTTTGGTCCTAGCTGTCCTCTTGATTCCTACAGCAGCAGCATCCAAGGCACTAAGGGATCCAATGCTTGGTGGCACTGAAAAAAATATATTATGATTAATTTTTTTTCGAATAAACTCAATGACTTTATCATGTCGAAAATCCTTAAAATAGTAATCGCTAAGATGAGTGAACTTTTACATTATTGCATTGAAAATAAAATTAGCTTTATTTAGCACCTATATTAATTTGATTAACATCAACAAGAAATTATGAAAGCCGCTAAACATTAAATACAGTATTGTTAATTATTAAAAATCAATCTTTTAAAGATTACATTCCTTACTAAATTGGACTATTGGAGCATCAAATTTTATTAAAAACAAAAAAATGTTAGAAATCTTTCAAAAAATTGTTATCAAGTTTGCCATGATTTTTCACTAATCTAGCCAGATGTCGTTATTAAATTGTGTGGAATTAATTAAAATATTTTAAAAATAAAATGGATAAAATCAAATTTGGGTTTATCTTTTATTTTCTTCTCGAGGGTTCGAGCATTGAGAAATCATTTTTCTATATCTCCTAAAGTTATCAAGATTTCATACATTAAACTTATTTTTTCTTTGTCTAATATAATGGAATTTCTAAAATTAAAAGAAACATTTTTTTACAACAGATCGGCGTGTATGTTTTTCAAATTTTATTAATAACACTATTTCTTTTATTTCTGGACGTTTAAACAGACGCTATTTTTAAAAAAAGCAAAAATTATATGTAATGTTTTTGAATAAAAACTTTTTTTAAAGGTTTAAAATAATTATTTTCTATTATTACACCCCTCACGAATCACTTTTATTCACAATAACATATGATTTTTTAAGTGTAAAACTGTTTCAACACATTTAAACAAAGGAAAAAATTATAATTTGGCTTACCAACTTAAATGACTTTTGTAGGTGGTATAATATAACAGAATTTTAGTAAAATATGTTAAGTTTGTCACTCTTACACTTTATATTATAAGTTAAATTAATATCGAAAGCCTCTTGGTACTTCACATGTAAAATATAACTTTTGCTTTTGAATAGCATTAAACTAAGAACGATAAGTATAGTTATAGCTGACTCCTCAACAAAGAAAAACAGATCCATTTAAAAAAAAACAAAACACAGTCCCAAACAGAATTTTATGTATTATTAAAAATTTTAATAATATTTAATATTGGGAAAAAATTGATTTAAATCCTGTTCAAGTAATGAGATAATAATTTATTAAAACAATTTATGAAGAACGCCATATCTTGTCGGCGAAAAATACATTTTTTAAACTTTTCAAACAGAACGTAGATTTCTTTTAATTAATTAGATTAAATAAACGCAGTTTTTAATAAAAGTATGAAGAAAAAGTAAGGATAATGTAAAGCTATTTTTACAAATTAAAATGGAGTAGACATGATACTAAAATTTTTAGAAATTATAAAAATCCGACTTACCAACTTAAACGATGCGACACTACAGTAATTTCACACACTTTAATTAAAAGTTACACAAGTTAATTAAAAATCACTATTACACTCTGTATTAAGTTAAATTAATATCGAAACCGTCTTCACCACTTCACGCGTAAATTCTAACTGAGTTTTGGATAGGTTTAAACGGAAAACGTTTAGATGACGAATCGCCGAAAAAACGTCGAAAAACAGTTGAAGAGTTTTTTTGTGATATAGTCGAACTCGATTTAATGTAAACAACGACAATATTTCAACAAGTTTGAGCGACGAGAATATAACTTTATTATTAAAAAAATTGTAGGTACATACATCCATATATTTAAGTTGGTTTAAATTATTATTTTATGGGAATTCATTTTAAACTAATTTACATTATAAAGGACGTTTAAAGAGCACCTGATAATTACCACTGAGATTTAGCAAATTTACAGTTTTTAATAATAGGCAAATAATTTAGAACATTTTTTAAATAAAAATAATGATGGTGATGGATTGAGATCGGCCATTAGAAAGATAGGGTTTTCTATTGATAATAAATTTCTGCAAAGTTGCATATGGGTACAGGGTAATGAAGTCTATCCATTAAAATTATTTCTAAGATGATGGCACTTGGGAGTATCGGAAATTCATATGAATTTTGTTATTTCGGTTATATAGAATGATATAGCTTTCTTTACATTTTAGAAATTTAAGTGCTAGTTTAAAGCGACTTTTGCTAGTATTGCCTATACCTAACTGTAGTGGCGTGCCTTGTGTTCAATGAGAGATATCCTTATTTGACAGCACTGGCCTAAGATAAATTTAAATGGTCGATTTGAATTATTGGCAGTTAAATCCAGCATTTATAACTTGTGTGTGTATTTTTGTATTTCTGTGTTTATTAGCGGTTATTTGACGTGTTT
The DNA here is from genome assembly GCA_023690525.1 of Holotrichia oblita. Classification (NCBI taxonomy): domain Eukaryota; kingdom Metazoa; phylum Arthropoda; class Insecta; order Coleoptera; family Scarabaeidae; genus Holotrichia; species Holotrichia oblita. The sequence continues at coordinate 36,961,664 of CM043018.1, read as the reverse complement.
TTGTATTGTTTAAAGAAAAAATAATAATTCGATGTTTAAATTTATGTTTAAAGATTGCCGTCAAATGAGAATATTTCTCATTGAGAGCAGGCAAGTTCTTTAAACAATCTTGTTATATTTTCTATATACTTATGTATATAAAGTATATTTAAAACATCCATGTTAGAATCACTTTCATCTTTATCGATGGACACAACAAAATCAGACATGCAATTTTATGGTGACAGTTGCTATAAACTGTATATGTTCTGTTTATGTTTCAGGCTTTCTTCTCTTTTTTATGGCTTACTACTGACAAAATTATCATTTTTCCAAACTCTACCAAGAATCTTCATAACTCCCAGAATCATATATCTGAACATACTTTGCTTCATATAATATTCCTTTAAGCTGCATAAGGTTTTTGTTTAACATCTATAAACCTTCCTAGAAGCCCAATTTTCGACGGTAAAGTGAAAGTTTTAGGCTTGAAATCTACTGAAATTTGTGTTTTATTGCAATATTCCATTTTAAATTTGGATAAAATATGAACTAGAGCTACTTTACAATTACAATACAATTTCGTGCTCTTCCCCAGAAGGAAATCTTGCTAAAATATGGGCTAGAATTAGTAGTTTCTTCAGTAAATTACTCCGGATGAAGGACATCAGGTTTAGGGATGCGAAGGAGGTTTAGGATGTTTGAGGTCGTAGTGCAGGGCAAACATGGGTCGATCGATGTCTGGAATCTTCCAATCCATTGTTGTTTTGTTTAGGAATGGTACACCTGGATATTTTCGTAATATTTCTTGCACTAATTCTTGAATTGCTTCATAAGTAACCAGCTGTTGCAATCTAATTCTGATTTACATTACGACATTCTCCTGAATTGACTTATTTAAACATAATTTATACAGAGTATATATTGTGATATTGTTGAAGATGTAGTTTCAAAACAAGCAAAAAAAATTGTGTAGCCTAGCAACAACTCTGTTCCCTTCAAATTTGTATACATCAAAATCTATTTCCTTTTGCAATTTAATCAAGATATCAATCAAATTATTTTTACTATAATTTTCAAGTTTACGATAACTTATCACTCTAAGAAAGGGGTTGATTATCAATTGGCTGACACGAAGTGGTATAACTCTGATTTTAAATAAATGTGCCAGTTTCGGCAAGAAGAACTATGAAGTGCTTTTAATACCGTTGGATAATACAAATTCGAACATATCTTTTCCGACAGATCTCCAAGGTACATATTACTGTTCAAAACATTGACCTTCGCTACTAAAAGCACAACAGGTTATAATCAGTAGCGCATTTAGCAGAAACTTCTTTAGCTTAGATATTGAGTCACTCTTGTTGGATAATTTTGTTAAACATAAAACACTAAATCTTCAGCAACATTATTCATTAATAGTATCACGTATCTTGGCCGATGTGAAAACTGGTGTCATTTTACTCCGAAGGGTCTTCCAATTCGGCTTCTTCGTTTAGGCAATCGTCTTATCTTGAAAAAATTGAATATTCTTCAGTAAGAGATGTTTTATTAATTCTGAATCTTTTGCTACGAAATGTGGGATGTCAAAGACTCGCACTTCAAAGTACGGTCCGTTGATTTTGTCGTGCATGTCGTCTAAAGTGTTTTTTTTTACATTAAGTAGTCATAATAATTTCCGAAAAATAGTTGAGCTTTTATGTAAGGGATGCCTTTGCGTTTCCAATAACCGAATTTTTTTGTGAAGAATTAGTAATGCAGTGAAAAGATTACGCTGGCATAGGTGTATTCATAGGGTCAATAAAATGAAATTCTAACATCGTTTTATATGTATCTGAAAGTTGTTATTTATGTATTTGCTTATGAATCTACAACGCAGTCCTTTTTATTTATATAAATATTTTTTCAAAGAATTACTTAAAGGTACAAGTGACACATACGGACGCGTTTATTTGAGGTATAAACATTTTTTGTTGTGCATTACAAATTACCTTGAAATAACATTGCACAGTCACTGTTTAAAACTTGATTTTTATTGACTCAGACTATCTAGTTTGATATTTTGTACAGATTACTGAGACAATTAAAATGTATTGCTAATAGGTAAATAAAATTTGTAGCTTATTGAATGCAGTTGGATTTAACTCGTTATTTTTCATAATGTAAAGTAAGTAAAATTAATTTTTAATTTTCGTAGCTTACAGTTTTTAAAATAAACAATAATTCCTGGTAGGAGACTGGATTACAATATTAAAAATTACAACATAATTTCTTGTTTAACGTATCGGATATAAATTTATTTCTTTCCTCAGAATTCAATGTTTTTTGTGTCGTCCAAGGAAGGAAATCAATTTACTAGCTAAAGCTCAAACAAAAAATTATCTTTTACTGGTTAATATTACAATCCAGATCCATACTACGAAGTATTACTATTGATTACAATTCATAAAAAATATGTTTTTATCACCGCAGTACTACCATCAGACCAAGCGATATCTCGAACTAGCATACTTCTTGGTTTACAAGAATCCACTAAAAATAAGTCTGGAAGAATATATTACAAAAAGACTGTTCGCGTTCATACTATTCTCCCATAATGTGGCGTTTCTGAAAACTGCTTCATATGTACAGCGGCTCAAAAAATTAATGTCTCCCCCTTTCAATACGCGTATATCAATATTACCTTCCATTTGCCGGCGTAGGTTGTTCGGTGAGTCTCGGACATATCTTACCGCCTAAGCCCTGAATATTAAACAGCAGAACAATTGTAGCAGGTACAAATATTTCTACGGGAAAAAGTTTTCAATGTATCAACTGCCGCTGAATGTCTGTAACGATAATCACATCACGATATTCAGTATTTTAAAATATAAAGGCTCTGCATATTCGTATCACTAATAGTAATTATATCTAATACTAAGAATAAAATGAGTTGTAATGAATCTGTATAATAGTTTCCTATCATTTCAATATACAATTTGTATTTACTTAATTACTCGTAAATTTTATTTTCAATAAATGAATCTCGAGATAAATACCTTTCTTGCGCTCTGTTCTAAACACACATCTATAACTATTAATTATGTTTATACCAACAAGTTTATAATTTATAATGTAAAAGCAGAATTAAGTGATACCTACACAATATGCATAGTATGAACTATGAAATTATTTATTATTCACATATCATTTCTTATATACAGCTAAAGTTACAAGTCAAATCTTACTAAATTATTTAATTAATAGCATTATTTTACAAATTAAAAAAAAATACTGGGATATTAATGTTTAATGAAATACTATACAGAGTTTCTCAATTAGTTAGTAGTAAGTCCCTGCAATTACAGTTTATGAGAGAAAACTAAATGAATGTAGTAATTCTCTTTATACAAAATTCATTAGGATTAATGAAAACGTAAACTATTTACAAAATAGACGCATTCACAAAGTACTCTAACTCTCTACATCTATTACACATATAAGTTTGTTATCCGTAAATGGAAACAAATTACCAAACCTTAATTTTAAATTAGGCTAAATTTAAATAAATATTAAGAAGCGTTCAGTAAAAGATTTTGCGATAAAGGCCTCCAATATAATAGAAACTGATCGGAATTATATAGAGATATAGTTGTATTCATTTATATATATGTTACATTATTACACATAATTACGTAATGTTCATAAATGCATAGTACGCAATTAAGCATAAAAACTAATTAAACGTTACACACATAGTAGAAGCATTATTCAAGAAAAAGGTAAAAGTACGAACACAATATCGCAAGATGTGAATTGCTAGCCAATTGAAAAATGCAAATTGAAATTGACAATTCTAATATAGACACAATTATTAAAGGATATCGAGGGAGAAGACCGATATAATAAGTCAAAAGAAACGGGAGACAAGTCGTACATATTGTAATTAATATGTATGTATGAATATTATTATAACTCTACCTGAGCTCAATTACCTGCTACACCGAGAGCGCCCGATTCGAATAGCCTTGGCAGGGGAAGATAATATTGATATATATTCGTCTAAAGGGGGAAACATTATTTTTTTGGGTCACTGTACATAGCTTGAAACTTTGAGGCGGCTAAGTCATAAGTTTTGAAGTATACCATAAGCTTTCTCCTGTTTGTTCACATAATTTCCACATAATCCCTATGCTTTGGATCATTGTCCTCTATAAACACAAAGCTTCGGCCAATTAGTTGTAAACTAGAATGATTGTTGGATATATCACGATCTCACCCATTATACCTTTTATTCTATGCAAAAAACAGTACTAAATTACATAGAACGAAACAGGTTTAAATGTTGCTATAACACATTCTGGAAGCATTTTTTCATTCGTTCATTGTCATGTCTCACAAAAGTTCTTGGTTGATTGAACGCCTCAAACTCTGCTAGTTAGTCCACACAGAAGGTTGGAAAAAAAATGTGTACGGCTATTCGCCCATGTATGTCAGTTTGTTTCTTGTAGCTTACGTTTGACCGTATTTACGGAAATTTAATGTCGACTGATGTAATTATTTTGAACGGACCTGTATGTGTGCGATCTTGTAGTTGGCCTATATCCCTAAATCTACTGTAGATGTCGATGTGTTCGATCTCTATCCTTCATCCCTGCTGACATATCCTTCTTGATGCAGTATAAGTATGGAAATACACATATAATTACGCCGTTCGATTTAGTATGGAGAACTTCGGCTATCGCTATTAATATTTTGCACTTAATAATTATCGTCACAGGCAAACTGATCTATTGATAAAAATTCACATTGTAACATATCAAACTTTTTAGTGTTGGGAAAGAATACTACAGAGTTTTAGATACAGATTTGTATAAAATCTCTAGCTGCTCTATTGCTATTCTTGCAACCTCTTTCTTAAAATAAGCAAAATGCTTTAAATTTGTGCATTCTAACATTTTCTCTTTTGATTAAGCTTTTATAAGCAGTAGTACATATTGCGCGACACGTTAGCGTCTTCTAAACTTTATTGTAATTTTTTTAAGAACTGATGCCGACATTGATACCAACATTCTATTCACCGGAACCCCAGATGCTTAACTCAGTACTGCTTTTCTGTAGTTGTCTCCTGAAGATTTCTTGCATGAACTAGGTAAGGTAGAAGATGTTAGAATCATTCAATTAAGACTAGCTCAGCAAACCACTTCATCGTTGAACAAATCGGAAACATGTCTATTGATGACAACGTCATATTAATGCCGATAACGAAAATATGTTACATGATATAACCATTAAACTATAAATTAAACGAAAATAACAAAGTATAATTTCCTTTGCATCGTTTAATAATGTGTATTAAACTAAAATATAAACATTTCCTTGTATTTTCAAAGTATTTTCGAAGGGATTCATGAATTTCAACATCGTCACACACGACATTTCAAAACCAGAGATGATCAATACTTAAATATGCGCAGGTGCGAAATAACGCGACAAATTGTCCTCCGTGCAGGATGTACAGTTCGCACACAACACGTTCACTCACACACACGCACACATGCCAACGGGAAAAAGCACACCGACTGTGCCGTGTGCGGAAGGGAAATCATTTGTCAAAGTTTATTTTTTAATTCGGGCCCTCGCCTCGTACCTACTATACCTCAGTAATTTTGATTTTCATTCATCAACGCGTCCGCGTTGACTGACGCAGTCACTGGCTATGTATAGACACCAGAGGGAGAATACGCACAGATAAAAGAGACATAATAGCATGCTAAATTTTTTGTACGTATTTTCCGCGGTTTAAAAGTACAGAGATTTCTCTTTTATCACTTGGAGCTTGCCAGGACTATTGCTTGTGAGGCCATATAAGTGTTTTAATTTAAAAAAAGGTGGAAAGTATATCGCCAAAATAGTTGAATAGGGAAAATTAACTACGTAGCTTTGTTTTTCATTCCCGTTTTTATTAAGCACAGCAGATTACACTACAGTATTTTCAAAAAGAAAAATTAAAATCTGTGAGAAAATTTTTCGGTGAGCTTTAGGAGTTCCAATTTAAAATAAATTAAGAATTTAAATTTTCGTTATTACTTAGATTGCAGTAAACAATTAACTCATGTTCTTTTTAAAACCGTATTTTTCTATTTGTAGTATATAGTAGTTTACACTTGAATATTTAAATATACTACTTTTATTGAATGACAATTCTCTTACTGAATGTATAACATCTTCAGCATGACTAACTTTTCACCATTAGACTGCTTAGCAGATCGAGGCATCTAGTGGGACTGACAATTCACGAATTTTCCGAGCTAGATCGGTACCTACTGTTACCGACCTATGCAATACTGATCTGACTTTGACCACTAGTAACAGAGTTGGAATTAGTACATTGTTGTAGGTATTATACGATTAAGCCAGAAGGGGGAGTGGTGGTAACATTAGGTCCTACATTTGGAAGATAGCTGACGAGATCGGATAGATCGAAACAAAGTAGTCCGGTTCTAATGCTTGATCTATTTTCATTGCAAAATGATTTCCAACACAATACCATGAGCGCATATTACGGTCATTTTTTGGTTTCTATATTGTGGCATTCCTCGACGTTTTCATGTGACTATAAACAAAAACGTATACTTTCAAAGTAAGCGGCAACATTACCAACTACGTTATTTCACCAGATTATCATTTATATACAGAATTAATTACGAAGACGACATTGGGAAATTGAAGAACACGAGAGATGAAACCGTTAGGAATATTAATGAAAACAAATCGAAACGGAGAAAAATTAATTAAATTAATTATATTAAAGAATTTGCCATATGTGAACCACCCTAATATGCCTGCTAATTGCCTATGGGATAGTTGTTTCCATTTTTGCATGATTTTATTCTTGTAGAAGAAATTTTGTATACATACATTACTCATATTTCAAACATTCGTAAACGTATAAAAAAAGACATATTTCATAATAATCATATAAGTTTTCTTACGTATTCTAGCTACCATACACGTAGATCCAAGTAAGTAGTGATGTACAAAAATAGACTTGATTAAGAACTGCAAGATTAATGAAGAAAACGCCTACAATCCCCATAGCAAAGAAATTACTATTGTGTAATTCTCTCATACACGCAATTTCCACATGAGAAAAATAATGAAATCGAACTGCGTGGGGGATTATTCTAGGAACTCAATTTATGTGTTTAATTATTAGATGAGGATGATATTTAAACAATGAACTGGAGTAGTATAAAAAGTTTGTGTAGCTTACTTTATTTACATTGCTTTAACGAAGATACGTATATAGAAAATAAGGCTGCTATTTAAAGTTTACTAGTTTAGATAAAGCTGCTTGGAATAACCAATAACTAATTTTTATAGTCTGTTTAACAGCTGAGCTCAAATGCAGCCAACCCATCTTCAAAGGTAAAACAACCTGACCACGCTAGTTATCTTTGAATAGATTCACGAAACTGACACCTTCATGAAGACAAATACGTTTTATTTTAGCTTTTCTGAACAACTGCAAGGGAGGAAAATGGATGACTCTTTGTTGCTTTTCTTAACTAACCATTGCATGAACCGTTTTCAAACGAACTTAGGACTAGCTTGAAAACCTAATTTACTTAGGAAGAAGAGAACAATAGTCCACTATTATCTAGTGATATTTGCCATCATAAATAATTCCCTGTTGTATCTTAGTACAAGATAACAGGGCAGGTTGTACAAACAAGTCGATCACTTTCAAGTAGGTTGGAGGAGCATCTGGCTAATCTTAAATATAACAAAAGTGACAATTATGACGTTGCACAACGTAATTTTTAAGATCACAAAAGTATGTAAAAGAGCCAAAATGAATTAGATTCATCACACAACGCTCGTTAACATTTTACAATAAATTTGTGAATATAACTAGAAAATGAACACACGTTGTGTCAATGAAAAATGACAAATCCAGAACATCAGTTCTGAAGTAAACTTATTTAGAATGTCAAATAATGGATGACACCCTTGTTTCTTGAGAACGTCGTCTAAATGATGAAGTTGTAAAGTTCTTCATAATATCCACAACGATTTTTAACAAACTATGACTAAGAAAGCTTAAATGCCTATTGACAATTATAAATCTATAATTTACCATTTAATTAACTGTCCCCAACTAACTTGTAATATTCACAGCTTACTCTAATTATAAATTCAATTGACCTGGTGGTAATATTAGACACATATAATCAATATACACTTGCACACTTGCACATACAATGTTCATCAAATTAAATTAAACATTCCATACACGAATTTAAAATATTAGTTCCAAATCTTTGAAGTTAGCTGTAAAGCGTTTTGCAAGCAAGATTGTCTGCAAAGCATCATAAGTCTAACATTGAGAGTTCGTTAGAAAGAATTTCTCATTGAACAACCTGTATGATTTTATAAAGTATTTGAATATTCCTACGCGTTACGTTATAGATAATTTCAAAATTGTTAGTCAATTTTAAGAATATAATCTATTAGCAACTAGCACAAATATACCTAATAGATCTGCAGTATCTGAATGCATTAGATTAAAATCAAATTTCATCTCTACAAGTTGTACAATATGTCTGTTTCACAGTTGTAGGATTTTTTTGAATGGAGTTGTAAATACTGTTTAAACAGTAATCAGCCTATTACCCTGCTATATATGTGAAACTGTAGTCACGTATAATTAAGATTTTACAGAGTATCGCTACAAAATACAATACTAAAATACTATATTTTAGGAAACCTTCCTTGATTTTAGGCCAACCGTCTTATATTTCCTTAGTGTAATTTTAAAAAACTGACAACATTTTTGATAAGTTAAAATGAATAGGCAAATACATACAGTTCGAGGTGCGTATCTTTTCAAATATCCTCAAATTATGAGGCGAACAATGAAATTATTCTGCTAAATTTCCTAGAAGCTAAAAAGCAGAACATTCAAACATCCGTGTTCGCAATAATACGAAAGCATAACCGCCGACCACACACCCTACACCGTGTTTTGCTGTTTTTTAATATGAAGTACAAACACACGGCAGATGCACCAAAAAGGGGAAGCCAATTAAAGAACGCAAAATATAAAAACGAGAAAATTCTCTTGGAATACCCGCATTTCCAAGTAATAACTCGCCTATATATGTATATAGGTCAAACAATAGAAAAAGAGAAAAATAACTGGCAGAAAGAGAGAAGGTATTTTAAAAAAGTGACTGGAATCTGAGCCGGGTAACGGTGGTAAGGAAAATGAACGCAAATACACACGGCTCGACACTGGAAATCCACACTAAATGACAACAATAATCCAGAAATATTACATTATTAACGGAAGGGGAGGAACGGATTATGAAAAAGGGCTGAATCGTTGCGTTCCGTAGCAACGCCATGGAAAAATCTCCAAAAATTAATGAAAGAATTTTGATATATTGATACTTTGGACGATGGCGGTTCAGCCGTGGTAATAAGCTGGCACCGCCGACGTTACTTTTAATTAAATATGATTTTTATGTAGAAAACTTGAGCTGACGGCGGGTAATTCAATAAAGCGAATTTTATACATTATGCAAATAAGGCGAGGAGGATAAATTTTCTAAAATATGTATAAGACTCATAATAATAAGAAAGAGCGGAAGAAAATTAAAGTCATTGTGATTTCCGTTGTAGGATATTGCTTCGTCGAAATAAATTAAAAATATTTCTGGAATTTAAAATTGAAGTTTATTAGAGTTGAATACAACATTTCCCAGGTTGTTCTTTATTGCACAAAATTGTAGCTGTAACAATTACCTGTATTGAGAAATATATACCTTCGGTTTTTCCACAGAAAATATTAACAAATATCCGTCAAATAATAGCCACCTGCTGCCAGATTTACCATTTCAATTGTTTAATATTGCGCGGGCAATTATTGGTATTGGCATGGAATGCTTATATGAAGCAAAGTGTATGTCTACTGTCAGATTCTACAATTGCTGATTGGAAGAGTTTTGCGCGGTGCGACTTACTTCTTATGTATGTATATCAGTTGTCCTTCACAGAGGCATGTAACTGAGTAACGTAGCTTCCACGGCAATAGTTACATGCTATATTTACTGCATTATGTAGTACTGCTATGGTCGCTGTCGTGGTTCCAGATATCTTGCGGCCCTTAAAGGCTGCCTACAAGAGTTGCCCCACAAATTAATATATCCATTGATATAATGTATAAAACACAACTTTTCTATTAGACGACGGTGTCAGTAGTAGAAAATTATCTCTATGTTGTAGAAAAAATACTAATAATGCAATAATAACTGGACTACTTACTATCCATGCAACAACATACTGTCGCCATCTCATTCCTGTAAGTCTTCATACCAACCGATAGCCAGCTTTGGCTAGCTCATGAACGACAAAAAGCCTTACGAATTCAAGTGCAGCCCTAGCAAGGGAAATGCAAGGCCTTAGTAGTAGTAGAATATTATTGTATCAAGCTCAGATCTGGCAAAACATACGTATGTAAATTATGTAATGCACCTGACAATCACTGAGCCCTGTAGTACTCTATGAAAAAGTAATACTGACATAAATATATTACGTATTCATAAAATTTTATCCGACCAATGTTGTACAAACCCATACGAGAAGGTATTTTGTAAATAACTATTCATTGATGATCTAGCAAGTGCAGTCAGCATGTCAATAAAGCTCTAAGGTAAAGTTAGTATTACTCATTGTAAGTATCATCCGCATATTTGTATGTAAGGCGACATACTATGCTTACTACTGAATTTTACCTGAAACCTGCAGAATTATGTATAACAAATTACTCCTACTACATTTTATTAGCTGGTACTATTTTTATAACACTTGCAGTATTGCTGTTGTTGGTGTACATTTGATGGTTCTGTACTATAATAAAACTGAGTGGTATTGTTTACATGCTATTTAATATGAGTATGTTACTGCAAAGCTGCTAGTGCATACATGATTTGGACTCTATACCAAACATAGTATGAGAGAAAGTTTCTATACTTATGGAGTTATTATTAAAAAATCAAAACAAAAATATAAAGAGTACACCATAATTGAAAATATTATATTATGTATCGTTGCCAGTTTAAAACCCTCTCTGTAGGAAGAACATACGTTGCAGAAAATGCACAAAACTTAAATTAGAAGCTATCACAGTTAAAAATGTAGTGAAATTAATTCAACTAAAAAATCTCTATGATTGGCCCATAAGCATGATGGCCTTTCTTCCCCGCTTTTTTCACACAACTTTTGAGTTTCTGAAGATGAAGGTACTTAGTTTCAGCATGTAATAAGGGCTTTGTGGTAGTACCATCGCTATAGTTTCAAAATAAATTAGATATAGCATTGAACTCTTTCGCCAACTTTCTTTTTCGGTGGTTGCAGTGACTTCAAATACCTACCTACTCAACGCTGCAAAGTTTGTTAAAAAAGTAACTAGTAGATTAATCACATAGCGTAAGAATGTAAAGATAATGCTAGTTTCTTTTAGCAAAATAGTCGGACATTGAAATTTTAGAAATCGGTATCATGTTTTTAAGAGAAAATAAAATCTGCAATCTCTTTGTAACTTTTGTATAAAGTCATGTTTAGATGTTTCTGGCATACTTTAATATAATAATAATCTTTCTTTTGATGTGCATCCAATAGTTCTTCTTACTTTTACTATATAGCTATAACATACGCATGGTTCCTATAGTAGTGGTCTCAGTAATATTTTAACTTACTGGCCTTTAGTTATCCTTGGAGTAGTTACATAAGATCTCTCTTTTTCTAAATTGTTAAAGCCGTTCTTCATATCTTCTGTACTTGTACCGTTTATTAAATGTCATTGTATATGATAAAATTAGATGACTTTCGATCTTTTGTCCCTCTTTAATGGAATCTATCAGATAGAGATCTAAGGAAAATAAGCATTAATTGTAAGCAGGCAATACGTGGACGTTGTTAAAAGTTTGGAGAAAGTTAAGATCGGCATGCCAGTGTCTCACTTACTCTTTTACCACTATCAAGTTTGTTTATTTATTTATTTTTTTTTTAATGTGTGGTGTGTGCTTAGTTGCAGTGACTCCGTAAGCTGTATCGCTTGTCTGGCTATCACTGCAACTCTCGCGGTGTAGTTTGTGTGTGTAAGTTGTGTTCAATGGCTTTGTGACAGCACCATATTGCTTTTTATGATGCCGCGCTGTTGATCACTTTGCTCCCAACAGCGAATGGCAAGTCGATCCGGGATTAAACTCTCTGAAAAACTGTCACCGTCCCTCCAGAGAATTGAACCTCGGCACCTATCGTCCTCCCACAACGATAGTCAGCCGCCTAACCTCTGCGACCATCGACCCGTTTTAATTGTATATTTGTATATTTTTGCTGTATTATTCAAGCTTATAAATTAGCACATTTGGTCTTCAGAATCACACTTTGTCTACTTTGTCTTAATACACACGTTAGTTTGTTAAATTTGTATTCGATATCAAAAGTTATAAAGAATATTAATAGATTCTAGCTTGGCTTATATTTTCCCAATTATCTACTTTGCTCTATTATCTGATGTAGAGTGCTACTTCTAGATGCTAGATCTTAGGATATTAGTAACAATAATTAGAACTTATTTTTTACAATGCCAGTTAGATAATCTGAGCATACTAACTACTACTACTACTACAACCTACAACGTTTGCTCCTTTCATTGAGACCACAACTTCCTCTTCTATTCTAGTGAGGTTTACTCCATAAGTTCGAATATCCTGTGATGTTTGTTTTCGATCTGAATTATCAAATAGTTCTTGAAAATATTCCTTCCACGTGGTCATAACTTTCAGATTATCGATATAAATCGACTTTCTCAAAAACGCAAAAATTTAATGATTACTTCGGTATAAGAATGGTGACCTTAAAAGAGAATGTCGCAATATCATAAAATGTGTGACAGAGAAGGGATGACTATTTGGAGAGAGGTTACTATGTCCGAAGCAGGACATAGAAATAATAATTTATCTACTTTCATACTACAATATGCTATATTTCAGAATTCTTGTTAGTATCCTAATGACTGTTTTACCGTACTAGTGCAGTAAATAAACACTAAAACATTAAACAACTTTATAACTAGGCTTATTAGTACCAGGGTTATTAAACTAGCCTTTCTATTGTTTTATAAGCACAGTTTTAACACTAAACGCAAAAATATTTGTATTAATTATGAAAATAGATAAAATGTATAATATTTGTATCGTAATGTGTTTTTACTATACTTGATGGATTATCCAGCTCGCCTTCGGTTCATTTGACAACTTTTCCATCGCGTATCGTAAAATTAAACATTACGATACACATCGTAAATATCTATACTTGCTTAAGACGTCGTATGTAATATATAAAAAAAAGATTTGGAGTTACAAAACGTGATGAAAGTATTTTATTCATAAAGAATCGCATACCATTCGAAAGTATGTTTGGATCGTGATTTTGATGATTTACACCAATTTTTCAATATACAATATATAGATCTAAAGTAAAAGTTACTTTGACGTACTATTTCCATAGCGTCTGTGTATTAAGTATACAATTTCTAACCATATGGTAATAGTTCCATCTTCCACCATATTCTACGTAATTGCGTTATATACAGTAGCACTTACCTGTTACTACATAAGGTTTATTGACAGTTGAGTGAAAGAATCGGCTCACTATCACGCTGAAACGTGGAAGCGTTAATCCCACTTATTCGATTTCATGTCGGAGCCACAGCGTCAGTAACCCTCAACCAGACAGTGCCGGTCGATCGCATTGTGTAGTATGTAATACAGATGGTATAATTGGATTTGAATTATGCAGTCTTTCGGCAATTGGAGCGGTCCTACACGGACGGTCGAAGTCGGGGGTTTCTCCTTTCAGAGTTTCGCCTTCGCTTCAATTAATTACGGTGTCCTTTCTTTGTTCGTTCCTCCCTAGGTTTTCCATATCTCAAAAATTATTACTTATTGCGTTGTTTGTAATCACGTCGTCGACATCAAAAAGATACTAATTATAACTCGAAGCCATCGGTTCCTCCTTTCACTGCCTATAAGAGGAATAATAATCATTATAGAGGTATCTTTTCTCAACGTTGTTAGACCATGAGGACGCAAGGATTCATCTTGAGATTAGCAACAATTTTTCTTCTATATATTTGGTATATTTTCGTTTTATATATTTTGGCAATTATAATATCTGGAGTTTTTGTTACGCTGATTTCTGCTTATAACTCAATACAACATAATAAAATTAAAAATATTACAAAGCTTCACATCAATGAAAAAGCAAAACAAGTACTCCACCAATTATCCTGCTATACAAAGATAATATTCGAACTTATATTAAAGACAAAACCCACACAAAAATATACCTAGAATCAAAAATTGACACTAGTCTAAATTTGATTTAAGAATAGTTCAGAGGGAGTTTTCTCAGTAGATGTGGATTTGACGACAAGCTTTGGCTTCACATAATAGTCGGTGCATCGATAGGTTTCAGTAACTAGATGTAAAACTAAGTTACAATATATTGTTTAGAAGTATAGTATGGTTGAAAACTATTACTCTTGTGTTTGTTGAAAACATGTCGTCTGATAAAACATTAATAATAAATTCACAAAACTAGAATTCTACAGTTTAAGTTACTGCTAACACCAGTAGATATCCACTACAAATTTCAGCATTTGTCCATTTGATTACAAATGGTGGTAATATTTTATAATATTCATCTTAAAGAGTAAGTAAAGTAATAAAACTACATAGCTACACCTCCACCAAAATCTCATGATAGCGGTGTAAAAAAACACCGGTGCAACCACTTTTAGGTTGGGCTTTTTTTTTAATATTTTAAGAAGCAGTCCAAACATGGCACATCTCAATTCTTGAATCTGCCTCCTTTTAATTAATTTGAAGTTGTAACTCAAAATAGAGACGAGTGGCATTCTTTGCAATTATTTTAGGACTGATTCTGGAGAAACTCTGAATTCTACAAGAGCTAATTATGGCAATTACTGGGAAATTGGTCTCGATTTTTGGGCATTGTAGTATAATAGAAAATCAGACAGCGACAACTTAGCTAGCGAAATGTGTTATGACAGTTGGTGAAGGATCAGCGCAAATAACAGCAGGTAGGGCTGTTAACGATCACTGCATGCCAGAAGCGTTACATTCACTAAGGCAAACAGTTTTCACTTAATGGTACGATAGCTTTAAAATGAGGTTAGTGGACAGACTATGAACCGTAGTGAAGAGGAATTAGCAACGTACTCCGCACGATCGTAGTTGATATTGAGGTATCAAAGTAAACATAGGCATGCAACGCGTTTCTGACAGGTCTGCAAACAATCATGAACTGCCGTCTGTAAAAGCGCTTGTGCAACGTGAACATCATATGCGAACCCAGCTACCGAGAACGTTAAAAAGATGATGAAGTACTTCTCTATGAACCATGCCCTTTCGAATCAGGTAACGGCATTAAAAAACAAACCCTTGGCGGTAACAAATTGACGCTTGTAGAGATAAAGAAAAGAAAAGGAATAATAATGTTGTAATGATGCAGTTCTCACTAGAAATGAGGTCAATATAGGACATTAGCTAACAATAAATTTTCATAAGGAGCTTACGATTGATTTGGAAACAAAATCGCATAATTTCTGCTTTAAGCTGTTTTGTAAAAATTAATTCGAATCAAAAAAAGCTTTTCCTCAATTTTGTTTTCAGTTTTCAGAGGCTGACTACAAAACAAATCCCCATAGCTGTAGTGGTGCTAAGTATTTGTTCTTGAGATACATATATCGACGACTCTCTTTATTTTACAATTTTATATACAGTACCAATTTCACTGAGTTTATTAATCATTTTGTCTTTAATACTATTTAATAGAACGATTTTCAGATTTTAATACAAGTACGACACATATCATTCTGATAGATCTATGTACATATTTTATTGTGTATGTGCTACTAGTGCTCATGATATAATATCTATATACAAAGCATATATCTCACAACAAAACATTTTTAGGTGCTTGTACTAATTTTTAGCAGCGGTAACACGTTCTTTTTCATAAACATATACCGTCAATATCTAGCCCAACATTGCGACTAATTTTAAAGTCACGTCGGTACTCATTCCATTCTAAATAAAATAAAATTTTGGTGGAACTAACTTCAACTAAAATTTTAAACAAAACATTCAGAAATTCTGTATACATGTGCAAACGATATGTAGATACCGAATATCGTAACGTCAAGAGCAAGTAATTAAAATGTTCAAACAAGCTATCAAAACCACTACACGTACAACATACCATACTACACCACTTCTATGTATAGCTTCGTTTGCGATTTTGTAATTGGAACGAGTCAACTTTGTAGGCTTGTATCTTCGACAAGGATCGAAGTTCTCTATGCCAACGGTAGATTTTAGATTTCAAGGCGCACTCGTTAGGAATTCCCCCGTCTTACTTCTTTTGCAACAATGTTTGAGTTTCGTGTGATGTTGAGGAGATTAGATTTGCCGGGTAAGAGAATTCCCTTCCCATATACATCCCCTCTAACGATGAAACGTTGTATTAAGTGATTCACGTAACTTTGCTACGAACTTATAGTACAGATAAAAGATCTTTGTGAATTGTTGACCTAATATACTTGAATTTTACTATTTGATTAAACAAAAGTATAATCATATTTTACAGTAGTAACTGGTACACTACACACAAGTTCACAATAAAATAGAAACAAACATTAGACGATAAATTGCAAAAACAACTCAAATAATATTTATATATAATGCCATTTTTCCAAACGCCAATTAAATTAAACATATTTTTATTTAAAAATATGTCGTCCGGAGGTGGAGTCTAACCACCAGGTATACCTATCGCGCCCTACCGCAACACCGTTGCGCCACCGGAGACTTCGACGCCACTAATAATTTTCACAAATATATGCGAACGAGATGTTGTAATGACCTAGGACAGGCAACAATTTTGACACCGAAGTGTAAATAATATTGCCATTATTACGAGTCATTAGGTTTGTTCGATTTGGCTTCGGCAGTAAACAATTTAACGCACGCTCAGGCGCACTTGCAACGTTGCTGTTCGGTTTGATTCGCGTTAATTTTATGCGGCGAGAAAGCTGTTCGATTAGAAATATCAAGTTTTGCAGTTTGACGCTAATACAATCTAGCGTCAAGAATTTTTAATCCACTCCATGAGCAGATTTTCGCTGTAAGAAAAGATATAGGTAGCTCGGAAAAAAGAGTAGGATATATAATCCTTTCACTAACCTTACATTTTCAAATATATTGGTCCGTTGTTGTGTACCGTATACCGACCAAGTTAATTAACACCGTTTCTATTCAGTTAGGGCTGGTTAGGGAAATTTATCTGTATATGATGAGTCTGACGACTTTATGAGTTGCATGAATGACGCGAATGAAGAACAAAATGGAAATGGTAATTATATAAATATAATAATAATAATATAAATAATATAAAAATATAATATAAATATTATAATAATACAAATAATCTAGATGGAAAATTCTATACTGTATATTTATCTACCTGGTATGTAGATAAATATATGTATGATATGTATTAATTTTTATGTATACGTCAGTCTCCTCCAATCTTGTATTCAAAAATAAACTAGCTGGTTACTGTTCATGCAATAACGCAAATCAAACGATCTCTAAAACATGTTGGAGTCCACTGCAGCAGCGTTAAAACGTCGCGTTTACTCTGCAACTAGTATTTAAAAACTAAACGCAGCTTCAAAATATTTGTTGCTTGCTGTAAGACGCAAATGTCCAAATCGAACAAACCTATTTAATATTACCTACGTTTTTACACTTTCTATGTACATTTTCTCTCTGCATTCCTTCCAAATCCTATTTGCATAAATAATATCTTATTGAACAAATTCTTTATAATTCTGTTGCTGTTCATATTAACAGTTCAAAATCTGTTGTTTAAGCTTGCTCCTTTCATCTCTCACCTTATTTTTCATTAGGATTGTGAAGCTAACGATTATAACTTGAAAGAAATTTTTGTAATGCGATAGATTATTATTAAAAGAAAGACACTTAATGAACTAATATAAACTGCATAGGAAATTTGAATAAACTAGTAATTGTAATGTTGTCATTCGTGGTAAACTCAATACGTCTAATTACAGAAAATTTCTACAAACAACACCATTTAAAAAAGAATATACAAAGCTTTTTAAATTATTAAATTTCTCCAGAAAGCGTTGTATTAAAAATTTTCAATGTTAACTTTCATATTCGTCCTTTGCTGTCAATAATTGATTCCATCTAGACCATTAACGAAGAAATCCTTTATTTACAAAAACATTCTAGAGTGCTTAAACAGCGCCATCTTTCCCTACTTTATGCCGCAATGTAATGAAATTTGATCCCGTTATGTAGCATAAAATCTAAAACAGGCTTCCTCGTACCTTTGTAAGGAGGATAAATTAATTAAGTCTGTCTATTATGTTCAAAAATCGATGGTAATTGTGTTTTTATTGTTTCAGGTAAGTGCCATTATTGGAGGAGAAGAAAACCCTTCAAGAATTTGACAAGTGTTCGGTACCCGACTCGAGTACCACCTCCCGCCTCGCAACGACCTCCGGTAAGTTCCTTTAATATCCAAGGGAACCGTTCCCTTTTACGATTTTAATCTTGGGAAGTTAGCGCTCCGCGTAGTCATTGCGCTGGGAAGTGGTGAGTCGGGGAACAAGCTGTGTACGTTTAAAATTGCAGGTTTCCTATTTAATTTATTCCGAATCCTTAGATATTATAACAAATTTTCAACCCAAATTGCGGTTAAAAGTTTTGCCTTTAGTTATCCACACAATTTTATCTCTTACCCTTCACTTTTATTTCTTAGTCCTCCATCCACCTAATTCTATCCAGTTTATCATCTCCTTCCTTCGTGTACCTCGAACCCACTCTCCACTCCACTCTCGGCGCCTTAGTGAGTTATCAAGCCGTAAACCGAACTTTTACCTAATTAACTTTAAAATAAGTCGACGGTCGAGTCCCGATCTTGATATTAGACATCCATTTTCCGAGTTATTGGAACTAATTTAACATATTTGGGATTTATGCGGTACGCGCCGAAATTTTCACCGGGAAATTTTGCCCAGCAAACGAGCAAAATTGATGGAAAAAGGTTGCTGAAAGTAACGAGCAGAGATTTAAGTATGCCCAAGAAAATTGAATTGAGAAAATGTGAGGATTTAATAATTATGTAAACGTTAGTATACTTTAGCCAAATTATATACGAATACTGTTATTTTCGCACCAAGATTCCTAATCAAGTTTTGTAAAATTGCGGTTTAATGTTAATATCCATCACTCACGCGAAAATGTTATCAATTAAACGTCTGAATGCGTTTTGTGGAATCATACACATTAGTATTAAACTTAAGTTATATTGAAGTTTGTAGTATTCATTAATTATTACAAAATTAATTCAATGTTGATGTTATTACTTCAAGAATCCTGTTAATGAAGATTATGTAACCCTCAATATTCCAAATATTTATAATCTCATGATGATTTAGGACAATAGATTCTTGACTCTCATGAAAGATTAGTCATTGTTATTGAATTAATATGTTTAAAAATATCGCTCGAGATACAAATTAATTCTTGTTGGAAAGGAAAAATGAAGAATGACTACTTCGATCGTTATATTTTCCAATGATAGCTTAAAGAGTCCACGCTATATGCTTCAAGTAGTAGATTTGAAGTATTTCTATTTCAAAAACTTCAAGCAATCTATTGCATTTTTCCAGTTAAAAGTTGTTCTACAATGATGTTCAATCGTAACGAATTAAAAGAACTCAATCTCTTTGTAACCATATGGAGCAACTAGCTCCCTCCCAAAACTAAAAATTTATTAATTTCCTCCGCTCATGAAAAACGGTTTGAAACAAGCTCTTTCCAACACTGCATTTGTCGGACGTAGTACCAAGCTCGAAGCTATATACCTATATGTATGTATGTATGTACTTACATATGTATAAGTGAACGCAACACATCTTTTTCTTTTCCCTTTCGACACAGAAAGTATCCAATATTTGATAAAATGATATAGAACAGAACCCGGGGTTCTAAATTCGCCGACTACTCTTGGTACCCAAACAACAGACATGACTTTAGAAATATTTTAAAACATGTATGTATAAGACACGTTTAGAAGGATTCTAAAGTTACAAACGTTACATCAGCAATACTTTGCTGTAGTATAGATATTCTTCCACCTTTGCTAGCAAGTGTTTAAAAAGAAATGGTGCTAAAACAAATAAACAGTGATTGTGTACTTATCTTTTAATTTAGAATCTTTCTAAAGTGTAAAACAAAACATATAATGATATGTCAAATTACTAATAATTTATCAAATATTGGATGCCTATCAACAAAATTAATTTTTGATATATCATTTTAATTATAATAATGAAGGAATTTGATTTAATACAACATTAGAAATTGAAATAGACAAATTCGTGTTCAAATGCATTTTAGATTGATTTAACGAATAATTCAAATCATTTCAATTTTTTGGAAAAATGCATTATTCCTTGAATTTTTGAAATGAAATACTTCAAATACCACTTGAAGATGTGGACTTGAAGCATTAAATGCTATTGTTTTAATGATTCAAATACATTTCTTGATTGTTTTTACATTTTATATGCCAATAGAATGCATTTTATTTTTTGTTGATATCACTTTTATTCTTATGTGCAATTGCATTCATATATAAGTGATGTGATTAAGTTTTTTGAATTAAGATAAAAATGTATTTCTATTTATTTTGTAGTGTGTTAAGAAGCATCTTAGTAGGATATGTAGAAAGCAGATAACCAAATCTTAGATTTTAATTTCACCACTTAATAGCAAAAGATTGTTTTTGTACTGTATCACACAAAACGAACGAAACTTACGAAATCTGATACACTTTCCTCAACTTTCGATGTGTGTGTGTATAGTACTTACTCGTATATCTTTTACGTAAGTTACAGGTAACACTACTATTACGTCATTACGAACTTTCAACGACACCACCCGATATGTTAATGAGGAGTTGAAAAGTTTTGCAATTGATTAGAGAGCGACAGCAGGCGAAGAGGAGAATGTAGTGGAAAGGTTTTATTACGGACCCACCGGAACGAACTCTAGTTACAGTATACATATATATGTATATACCCTGATTACCGTTCCACTTGGTTCTTAGCGCCATCTTCTCATGAATAGGATAAGTCTCCACAAGTATTCTCTCATAATAGCCATTCGTCTGCTACGTTCAATGTTCACACAAAGCGCTAAAATTCATAGTGTAGAAATGCAAATGGTACTTTAGTTGTGTAGTAGCCGAGAAAGTAGAGAGAATACCGGGTATTACCCTGTTACATTTGGCGAATCTTCCCTTTTCAAAGGAAACTCGTAGTATTATAATCCCATTAAACTGCTGAAGTTGGACCATCATTTTCCACTGGAAGCTAACAGTAGACTGCGTGTAGGACTTCTACTTTTACTAAAAAGAGACAACTACTTTTACACGTGCATAGTTACCACTCGGATTATCATTTTTGGGGAATGTTTTTTATAATCGAATAATTTCATGAAAAGTTCTGTTGTGTAAAAACAGAAACTGTACCCACTCTTTTGTAAATTAGAAAGAAAAATCAACTACGAAAGCCAGAATAGTGCCGATGAAAGGACAGTATCATACAAAAAAATATCGAAAAAGAAAAGTATCATATTGACTAATAATCAAAAGTAAATAACCATATGCCTTAAAGACATCGGGTGTAGTATCAGTAAAAACTATGTTAAAAAAGCTTTTCGATTAACTAAAGAAATAGAGAAAGTTTTATTTAAAAAACTTAATTATTACTTTTTTGTCAAGTTTCAACCAAATCAAAGGTATATGGGTATTGTACAATACAGAGTCACCATCCATCCAATATCCATATAATATATCCGGTGAAGGGACAGGGATATTTATGCAGATATTACTGAATACACTTCAGCTAAGCTTCAATCTAACCTTTATATAGAAATCATACGCCATTACTTATGGAAACCAATTACAGATCTGCAATCAAAAGAGGAAGCAAGATCTTCTGAAATTGGTAAATTTTGTACACATCTTCAGTCTTTTCTTAAAAGTGGGTAACAAAAAGGAATTACGGACAAATTTGAGAATGAATCAAATATCTGTTTGATTTAAAAACATTGATTATTGATATTCTAGTCGGACTCAACAAAACGGGCTAATAACGAAATAATTCATGTATGATGAACAGAAAATATAAAAAGCTACTTCTATCACTATTGCAAACTTGACTGAATTAAATATAACATCGCATACATTAGCTCTTACATAGAGTGCTTTGAATTACAACTTTACTCGTATATATTTGTTACAAGTAGCAATGCTGTTAGTTTCAAAGAAATTAACTAAGAATCTTGAAATAAGCAAAAAATTCAAAATGGTTTTTCCATTTCGAAATGTTATTATGACTTCAGAGTCATTTTATTATAATTTATTTCCGTGTCTCGTACAGTAATTTGGCCTTTTACAGTTTTCCTCTACAAATTTTCTACAAAATCGGCATTCCACTTCGTTGGATTTTTTCTCCAGGTAGAAATTATTACTAGACATTAAGGGAATTCTTTCGTTAAAGAAGGTCCATTAATTTCGACATTCGCGAAGACAACGATATCACATAAAATTACAACAAAAATCTTCCAAGGAAAACGGAGTGAAGGCGCATGGTGGAGGCAAGTTGAGATAGAAAGTAGCGAAGTCAACACGTGAGAGACTACGACGGTAGTAACGAGTCGAAAGCGAAATAGCTCTTTGGAAAATAATTGCGGCCTTACTTGGTCGACACGGGAGAGTGTCGGCTTTATGAAGCGTGGAACTGAAATTGGCCCCAGGTTGATGGTATTCAGAGTTAACTCGCATATAAAGAACATTTTATTTGATCGATCTGAGTGTTCCAGGGCGCGGAACTATCCGCTTCATTATGTAGGTGTATGGGATGTGTACTTCCGTCTTCGTCTATCGCGTGATTACGTTCTATCTTCGCGATTAAACCGGAGTCAGTTTTTTCATTTTACGAAACGTTGCCTTATAACAATAGCTAGTTTTAAAGTAGCTTTATCTCTAGACGCATGCTTATAACGTATAAATTGGACTTTATAAATACATTAACTAACTATATATCATACATCATTTTTCAAATTTTCAAATATTTTTATTTTTCTTTTAGTTACGCTAGCTCTACAAAAATTTTACAAAATAACAATAATTTTCAAATTCCACTATTTTTTCCCGCTTTTTATATCGCAACCATTTTCAAGCGATTAAATATCTAAATCCTTCATTCAACATTTGGTTCGTTTAAAATAATATGCGGAAGATGTCAATTTCCCTTTAGTGTGCTTGCAGCAATATTTTGCTACACCTAATGACATTTTATAAGTCTAAAACATCTCAACAGGATTGGATAAGGACTACTATAAGAAACCATAAAACATCATGACTTGATTAAGAAGTAATTAAATTAAGAATATGCCTCTTTTTGGAAAATACAACCAGATTTGTGAGAAATACTTAAATACTCTACTAGAAAAAACAACCATGTGATTTACGCTCGTACAGTAATCCTTTGTAAAGTATAGTAATGCGTTTAAGAGTGTTAGTTACTTTTGAAGCTATACTACTTTATCTTAAAGAGCTTCCACTCAATATGACAGAGGATAACCTTTCCTTGGGAAACAATCATATTCTATCTAAGACAAAGGTTGTAAACGTTACATTCGCCGTACATTTCTCGTTTTTTTCCGTATTTTCCTTCCACTTTATTACTACCCTACTTAACCTAGAATGAAGCGGCTACAGTGAACACCCAGCAAAAAGTATGTTCTATGGGCCATTTCCGGATTTCATTACGGTCTTCAGTTTATCTAGCGAAGTGCAGGCAGTAGGGCATCGAGGCTTTATAACGCAAAAGCATTACAGCGGCAAGCCCTAAACTACTCGTACACGCACAATTCTTTCCTCCTTTTCCAAGGCAACTGTTTCGTACAATATACAGTAGGTATATTGTTATATACACAGCAGAGAAAGAAGTAAAATTGGTGCGTGCTGCATGCAAATTCTCTAAGCTTGCCCTTATCAAGCGACAAAATTTCGCACTAAATATAGAAAGGAAAAAACGGGAAAAAACCTTCCATGCATATTGGACGAGATCCGATCAACGTTTGAACAAACATTACCATTAGAGCTGTGGGCAGTCACCTACATTAAGGGAGTGACTGACGTCAATGCAACTATTGAAACGAACTTCCGGAAAGTGTTCGTTAAATGCTAAAGCCTTTTCCTGCCCATGTGTATTATTTCCTTCTCGCCCTCCTTCTACTTACATCTGGTCGTTCGGTTGCTCGCTAGCTCGTTTTATTTCTCCTTCTTTTTTTTCTTCTCTAAAAATGGGAAAAAGAAATTGCCAACGCGCTCGAGTCGAGGTTAATAATAAATTCTATTGTGTATTATGTCGAGGTTAGTGCTTTCGTATCGATTTGGCAACGGGAATCAACGCTGTTTCCACAACCACATTACGCCATCGTCTAGTAGCTAAGTTTTTCGTTTTAGATCCTTTTCATCCGAAAAGAAACAGATTATCTGTAATGACTTTGGTACGGAATAATAAACTTGCAAAGATCCTCAATCACTTTAATCTCATTATTATCACTATAATGAAGACTGAATTAGAAAAAAATAATTTACCTAGACCGCTATTTGGTAGTATTGTAAGTAGAGCGGCTTGATAACACTTTGTGGAATTCCAAGGTTTTTATGAATTGACGAAATTTTGTTGTGTGAAACCAAAAATATTGTGGATAACTTCGATGTATTAAGAAAAAGTTATAATATAATGGACAAGCAAATATTACCTCTAATTAGAATAAAAATAATGGGGTTGGTTTCTTCGCGCACCATAATGAGGACAAAAATTTATTAAGTTTCCTCCTTATTTCAAATATATTCACATTGGAGGCGTCTTAAAGCACGAATAATTCAAGACATGTATACGTACATAGCAGATTTTTTATAAACCTATAAAACATGAAGCGAACCAAAACTTTATTAAACAATATATAAGGAAGTATTTATCTACATAAAAATACAATATCGTCTATTGGATGATAATGAAGAACTAGAGTTTATCTACATAAAAATCAACAACTTCACGATATGAAATAAAAATACTTACTACATAGTAACTCTTATTCAACAAAATGAAAATAAAATGTTTATGGGCGAATTTCTGTATACTTTTATCATTGCAGTCAAAATAATTTTTTACGACTTTTGTTCTATCTTCTCCCTCGCAGGGAAATCCCCGGCAACCAGCAATAGAAATTGCTTTAATGAGAACCTTTTCTTCTTCATTTTTTAATACCGACTGCCCGTTAGGCAATTTTGTATGAAGTATATACTTATACAAAGTCAGTGTAAAACACTAACAGTACTTCACGTAACGCAACATTCGGAAACTCTTCCACAACGTTTTGGATTACTCAGAGACCAATATAAAGCATGTAAAGCTAGTTAGTAGTCAAACAAACAAAACAAATTGCTGTCCAATACAAGTTTTATTAACTAAAATAATAAAGAACAAGACACATGCGTACATCAACAGGCGAAGTCCAGCAGAGCTGTTCTACTTGACCTTTACAAAAAAAGAACAAACAAAAGAAGAAAAAAAAAAGGGAGAATGTAAGTCAGTCCTACACATCATCACAATATGTACCTACATGAGTAGATATACAGGTATAAATATATAATGCGGCCCAAAAAGACAGATCAATAAAAAGAAGAAGCCAGAGACATGCACATGACCAGTCGTTACGAGCTCAATTGCAATAAGTGTTAAATTTCCTTAACGCCCTCTAGCGGTCATGAACAACTCAATATTAAACAGTTTGAATCACGAGACATAGGCCAATGAAAATCCTATCTACTAAGACCAAATTTTCTAAATTTCGTTTACGGGAAGCAGAATAATTTAAATATTATATAGAAGAAATTTTTACCATTCACACGTTTCTGAAGATATCTGCGAATTGGTAAAAGATAGGGAGACCCGGTTTTTGCTGATTGGTTGGTAATTTAGCCGGCCTTTTTTATATGTTGTCTAAAATGTATGTTTCCATTTAATATTTTCGAGAAAAACAAAACTCCCGAAACAATTTAAACAGCGCCCTCTAGCATGAATGTCACTTATTAGATTGGTTCCAATTTGTAAGCATTAGATTGGAGGAATGATGCTGTTTTCAACGAGACGAAGTTTGCAAAATTCGCTTCAACAAAACCGAAGTTATAAGCGTTCCTGCAATACAATGTTTTCC
Source organism: Holotrichia oblita (assembly GCA_023690525.1). Classification (NCBI taxonomy): domain Eukaryota; kingdom Metazoa; phylum Arthropoda; class Insecta; order Coleoptera; family Scarabaeidae; genus Holotrichia; species Holotrichia oblita. The sequence goes on along the minus strand of CM043018.1, from coordinate 36,935,211 downwards.
CTCCTCCCTGCTGCAACTTATATTCAGAAGAAAATTTAATATCTCTCATCGTTTAGGAAATATTTGAAAAAATTAAAAAGTCATCCAAAGTTTGGAGGGGGCTGTACCCCAAAATCGGGCGTTTCCGCCGAAACAGAAAAATACGTGTTTCCTATAATAAGCAGCTTCAGTGGTGATGTTAAATAAAACGTTAAATGTTAGATACATGGTTCTACGATAAATAAATAAATAATGATAATTGATATTAGAACAATCTTTTGTTTTTCTTAATACTATACATGACTACCACATTAAATAGTCATATAACAGTATCAGTCACTAATATTACTCACCCATCTCCATATTAAAAGGGTGAGGTGAGGTGTTAATATTTTTCACTGAGACCGCCACCAACTCGTGAGCAGGTTTAATTTGTCAAAGAGAGCGGCGTGCAGTAAGGTTTGTACGCGTCCTGTCGCACAACAGCGGACGGCCAAATATTCTCGATTTGACGGGGATAAATTCGACACATAAATCGTGCCCTAGCCGCGCACAGGCCCCCGGCCTCCACGGTAAAACGGATGTAATCACGTGACTTGCTGGATTCAAAAGATAAATATTTGCGGCCCCCAGATTAACACGTTCGTGGAGGTGGGCCGCATACAAAGCCCGGTCGACCGGTGGTGGTGTATCTGCACAAAAAATAAAAGAAGAAAAAAAGCACGACCGGAAAAATGGAAGGGAAAAGGTGTGAGTATCGTTGGGTTTTTTTTTACTATACCAAGAGGATAATGGCGGTGAGAGATGGCACGATTAGAATTCTGTACAGACCAGAGTCGCGGAGGTGAGAGGGAAAAAAGTCAGGATGAATAACCGAGATGCTTTTGAAGTAATTGTGGTTTTAGTTGAGTGACACGGAAGTTGAACACAGGGTTTTATGTGTCGTGAAAATACAGGACACTTTTTCGGCTATCCCGTTTACGTCTTTATGAATAATACTTTATATTTTAAACGTCTTTGTTGGATACGAAATTCTTTTAACCTACTACCCTAAAAAACCTTAAGATGTTGAAAAATATCCTTTTCAGCACTTCGTGAACGGAATATAGATTTGTTTCGAACTTTTTCATATAAAAGAATAATAGAAACAAAAGGTTGTGGCTTTTTGGTTTGTGGTCCTTATTCTCTATTTTATGTAGAAAGTATTTAGTGTTTCCAAATTTTGCCTTTACTCGTTATTATATCCTTACGTATAACTATTCTCGCGCCATAAATCTTCTTACTTTTTGTTATGGTTCAATTAACTTGTTAGTCCTGGTATTGAAGAAGTTGGTTTAGCGCGTTACTGCGACTAATTGAACTTTCGTTTTCTCTGCATTGCTAATAGCTTCACTCTTTTATCAAATGCTGTCTCGTTTGACCTTCTCATGTTAGTGTCGAGCATAATTTTAATCAACCAACAATGGTGTATTTGTCATCTGTAGCAGATAGAAAAAAAATGTTAGCATTATATATAGGATACAAAGAAGTATAATGCCAATAATTTTAGAAATATTGTTATATATCATTAAGTTCTCATCTTAATCTTATTTTCGTTAGATATAGACAAGTCTACCGATTTGTGGAATCGGAAAATCGTTCAAATTGTTTAAAGATAATTTATTATGAATAATACAAATTAAAATATATTTAATGAAATAGCAATGGTTAGTTGTGAATCAGAAATTCAAAATTTTTACGAAAGTTAATTATTAGGCAAAATAACAAAGCAACAAAATGCGGAAAGGATGGGTTTCCAAATACTGGAGAGTGGGTAACCAATATCACGATTGAGATTTTGGAGATGTCTCTGGATCTCGATAGCTTCCCTTACCTTTCGTGGAAAATACCAATGAGACTTGGTTACAACAGATGCCTGATCAAAACAAATTTTATGGCCCGTATCAATAAAGTGTTCGGCTAAGGCTGAGTGAGTTGAGGAACGTGACTTAACGTACAGTTGGTGTTCTTTGATTCTAGTTTGAATAGAACGTCCAGTTTCGCCAATCTTTTTTTTGTTTTATTTTATTTTGTATTGTATATGTATATGTACTTTACTATGACGCGGTCAAAACCCGGAAGCCCACATTACAGACACAACATAATATTATGTTTGCTCGTAACTCCTAATCAGTGTTGTGTGGTACAAGTATGCCGGAAGTATACATTGTTACATTTGTTATTGAATAGAAACGTAACTTCAAAAACGATGTTTTCTTGGAGAAACTAAAAGGGTCTGTCTACTTAGTAGTCTTATGATACAATGGTTAGTTGGTTTAATAACTTTCCTGTCGAATGGTTACAAATCTGAAAACCCCAGTCTGAAGATGACATTTTCTAAATTTCCTGCATCATCAACAAAAGATTGAACATTATTATTAGCAATAATGCAATTTTTCCCAAACGCCAATTAATTAAACATATTTTTATATAAAAATATGCCGTCCCGAAGTGGAGTCGAACCACCATGTAGGGCTATCGCGGCTCTACCGCATACCGATGCGACCACCGGGGGCTTCGACTACACAAGTAAACTTCACACATATATGCGAACGAGATGTTATAATGACCTAGGATAGGCAACATTTTTGACACCGAAGTGTATTATTTTCTTGGCGTATGTAAATACAATAATGCAATTTTTCCCAAACGCCAATTAATTAAACATATTTTTATATAAAAATATGCAATTTTTCCCAAACGCCAATTAATTAAGCATATTTTTATATAAAAATATGTTTTATTTTATTATTATTATTTTATATTATTGTATTTACATACGCCAAGAAAATAATACACTTCGGTGTCAAAAATGTTGCCTATCCTAGGTCATTATAACATCTCGTTCGCATATATGTGTGAAGTTTACTTGTGTAGTCGAAGCCCCCGGTGGTCGCATCGGTATGCGGTAGAGCCGCGATAGCCCTACATGGTGGTTCGACTCCACTTCGGGACGGCATATTTTTATATAAAAATATGTTTAATTAATTGGCGTTTGGGAAAAATTGCATTATTGTATTTACATACGCCAAGAAAATAATACACTTCGGTGTCAAAAATGTTGCCTATCCTAGGTCATTATAACATCTCGTTCGCATATATGTGTGAAGTTTACTTGTGTAGTCGAAGCCCCCGGTGGTCGCATCGGTATGCGGTAGAGCCGCGATAGCCCTACATGGTGGTTCGACTCCACTTCGGGACGGCATATTTTTATATAAAAATATGTTTAATTAATTGGCGTTTGGGAAAAATTGCATTATTGTATTTACATACGCCAAGAAAATAATACACTTCGGTGTCAAAAATGTTGCCTATCCTAGGTCATTATAACATCTCGTTCGCATATATGTGTGAAGTTTACTTGTGTAGTCGAAGCCCCCGGTGGTCGCATCGGTATGCGGTAGAGCCGCGATAGCCCTACATGGTGGTTCGACTCCACTTCGGGACGGCATATTTTTATATAAAAATATGTTTAATTAATTGGCGTTTGGGAAAAATTGCATTATTGTATTTACATACGCCAAGAAAATAATACACTTCGGTGTCAAAAATGTTGCCTATCCTAGGTCATTATAACATCTCGTTCGCATATATGTGTGAAGTTTACTTGTGTAGTCGAAGCCCCCGGTGGTCGCATCGGTATGCGGTAGAGCCGCGATAGCCCTACATGGTGGTTCGACTCCACTTCGGGACGGCATATTTTTATATAAAAATATGTTTAATTAAACACTTCGGTGTCAAAAATGTTGCCTATCCTAGGTCATTATAACATCTCGTTCGCATATATGTGTGAAGTTTACTTGTGTAGTCGAAGCCCCCGGTGGTCGCATCGGTATGCGGTAGAGCCGCGATAGCCCTACATGGTGGTTCGACTCCACTTCGGGACGGCATATTTTTATATAAAAATATGTTTAATTAATTGGCGTTTGGGAAAAATTGCATTATTGTATTTACATACGCCAAGAAAATAATACACTTCGGTGTCAAAAATGTTGCCTATCCTAGGTCATTATAACATCTCGTTCGCATATATGTGTGAAGTTTACTTGTGTAGTCGAAGCCCCCGGTGGTCGCATCGGTATGCGGTAGAGCCGCGATAGCCCTACATGGTGGTTCGACTCCACTTCGGGACGGCATATTTTTATATAAAAATATGTTTAATTAATTGGCGTTTGGGAAAAATTGCATTATTGTATTTACATACGCCAAGAAAATAATACACTTCGGTGTCAAAAATGTTGCCTATCCTAGGTCATTATAACATCTCGTTCGCATATATGTGTGAAGTTTACTTGTGTAGTCGAAGCCCCCGGTGGTCGCATCGGTATGCGGTAGAGCCGCGATAGCCCTACATGGTGGTTCGACTCCACTTCGGGACGGCATATTTTTATATAAAAATATGTTTAATTAATTGGCGTTTGGGAAAAATTGCATTATTGTATTTACATACGCCAAGAAAATAATACACTTCGGTGTCAAAAATGTTGCCTATCCTAGGTCATTATAACATCTCGTTCGCATATATGTGTGAAGTTTACTTGTGTAGTCGAAGCCCCCGGTGGTCGCATCGGTATGCGGTAGAGCCGCGATAGCCCTACATGGTGGTTCGACTCCACTTCGGGACGGCATATTTTTATATAAAAATATGTTTAATTAATTGGCGTTTCGGGAAAAAAATTGTATTTACATACGCCTATCTTCGGTGTCAAAAATTGCCTATCCTAGGTCATTATAACATCTCGTTCGCATATATGTGTGAAGTTTACTTGTGTAGTCGAAGCCCCCGGTGGTCGCATCGGTATGCGGTAGAGCCGCGATAGCCCTACATGGTGGTTCGACTCCACTTCGGGACGGCATATTTTTATATAAAAATATGTTTAATTAATTGGCGTTTGGGAAAAATTGCATTATTGTATTTACATACGCCAAGAAAATAATACACTTCGGTGTCAAAAATGTTGCCTATCCTAGGTCATTATAACATCTCGTTCGCATATATGTGTGAAGTTTACTTGTGTAGTCGAAGCCCCCGGTGGTCGCATCGGTATGCGGTAGAGCCGCGATAGCCCTACATGGTGGTTCGACTCCACTTCGGGACGGCATATTTTTATATAAAAATATGTTTAATTAATTGGCGTTTGGGAAAAATTGCATTATTGTATTTACATACGCCAAGAAAATAATACACTTCGGTGTCAAAAATGTTGCCTATCCTAGGTCATTATAACATCTCGTTCGCATATATGTGTGAAGTTTACTTGTGTAGTCGAAGCCCCCGGTGGTCGCATCGGTATGCGGTAGAGCCGCGATAGCCCTACATGGTGGTTCGACTCCACTTCGGGACGGCATATTTTTATATAAAAATATGTTTAATTAATTGGCGTTTGGGAAAAATTGCATTATTGTATTTACATACGCCAAGAAAATAATACACTTCGGTGTCAAAAATGTTGCCTATCCTAGGTCATTATAACATCTCGTTCGCATATATGTGTGAAGTTTACTTGTGTAGTCGAAGCCCCGGTGGTCGCATCGGTATGCGGTAGAGCCGCGATAGCCCTACATGGTGGTTCGACTCCACTTCGGGACGGCATATTTTTATATAAAAATATGTTTAATTAATTGGCGTTTGGGAAAAATTGCATTATTGTATTTACATACGCCAAGAAAATAATACACTTCGGTGTCAAAAATGTTGCCTATCCTAGGTCATTATAACATCTCGTTCGCATATATGTGTGAAGTTTACTTGTGTAGTCGAAGCCCCCGGTGGTCGCATCGGTATGCGGTAGAGCCGCGATAGCCCTACATGGTGGTTCGACTCCACTTCGGGACGGCATATTTTTATATAAAAATATGTTTAATTAATTGGCGTTTGGGAAAAATTGCATTATTGTATTTACATACGCCAAGAAAATAATACACTTCGGTGTCAAAAATGTTGCCTATCCTAGGTCATTATAACATCTCGTTCGCATATATGTGTGAAGTTTACTTGTGTAGTCGAAGCCCCCGGTGGTCGCATCGGTATGCGGTAGAGCCGCGATAGCCCTACATGGTGGTTCGACTCCACTTCGGGACGGCATATTTTTATATAAAAATATGTTTAATTAATTGGCGTTTGGGAAAAATTGCATTATTGTATTTACATACGCCAAGAAAATAATACACTTCGGTGTCAAAAATGTTGCCTATCCTAGGTCATTATAACATCTCGTTCGCATATATGTGTGAAGTTTACTTGTGTAGTCGAAGCCCCCGGTGGTCGCATCGGTATGCGGTAGAGCCGCGATAGCCCTACATGGTGGTTCGACTCCACTTCGGGACGGCATATTTTTATATAAAAATATGTTTAATTAATTGGCGTTTGGGAAAAATTGCATTATTGTATTTACATACGCCAAGAAAATAATACACTTCGGTGTCAAAAATGTTGCCTATCCTAGGTCATTATAACATCTCGTTCGCATATATGTGTGAAGTTTACTTGTGTAGTCGAAGCCCCCGGTGGTCGCATCGGTATGCGGTAGAGCCGCGATAGCCCTACATGGTGGTTCGACTCCACTTCGGGACGGCATATTTTTATATAAAAATATGTTTAATTAATTGGCGTTTGGGAAAAATTGCATTATTGTATTTAGATACGCCAAGAAAATAATACACTTCGGTGTCAAAAATGTTGCCTATCCTAGGTCATTATAACATCTCGTTCGCATATATGTGTGAAGTTTACTTGTGTAGTCGAAGCCCCCGGTGGTCGCATCGGTATGCGGTAGAGCCGCGATAGCCCTACATGGTGGTTCGACTCCACTTCGGGACGGCATATTTTTATATAAAAATATGTTTAATTAATTGGCGTTTGGGAAAAATTGCATTATTGTATTTACATACGCCAAGAAAATAATACACTTCGGTGTCAAAAATGTTGCCTATCCTAGGTCATTATAACATCTCGTTCGCATATATGTGTGAAGTTTACTTGTGTAGTCGAAGCCCCCGGTGGTCGCATCGGTATGCGGTAGAGCCGCGATAGCCCTACATGGTGGTTCGACTCCACTTCGGGACGGCATATTTTTATATAAAAATATGTTTAATTAATTGGCGTTTGGGAAAAATTGCATTATTGTATTTACATACGCCAAGAAAATAATACACTTCGGTGTCAAAAATGTTGCCTATCCTAGGTCATTATAACATCTCGTTCGCATATATGTGTGAAGTTTACTTGTGTAGTCGAAGCCCCCGGTGGTCGCATCGGTATGCGGTAGAGCCGCGATAGCCCTACATGGTGGTTCGACTCCACTTAGGGACGGCATATTTTTATATAAAAATATGTTTAATTAATTGGCGTTTGGGAAAAATTGCATTATTGTATTTACATACGCCAAGAAAATAATACACTTCGGTGTCAAAAATGTTGCCTATCCTAGGTCATTATAACATCTCGTTCGCATATATGTGTGAAGTTTACTTGTGTAGTCGAAGCCCCCGGTGGTCGCATCGGTATGCGGTAGAGCCGCGATAGCCCTACATGGTGGTTCGACTCCACTTCGGGACGGCATATTTTTATATAAAAATATGTTTAATTAATTGGCGTTTGGGAAAAATTGCATTATTGTATTTACATACGCCAAGAAAATAATACACTTCGGTGTCAAAAATGTTGCCTATCCTAGGTCATTATAACATCTCGTTCGCATATATGTGTGAAGTTTACTTGTGTAGTCGAAGCCCCCGGTGGTCGCATCGGTATGCGGTAGAGCCGCGATAGCCCTACATGGTGGTTCGACTCCACTTCGGGACGGCATATTTTTATATAAAAATATGTTTAATTAATTGGCGTTTGGGAAAAATTGCATTATTGTATTTACATACGCCAAGAAAATAATACACTTCGGTGTCAAAAATGTTGCCTATCCTAGGTCATTATAACATCTCGTTCGCATATATGTGTGAAGTTTACTTGTGTAGTCGAAGCCCCCGGTGGTCGCATCGGTATGCGGTAGAGCCGCGATAGCCCTACATGGTGGTTCGACTCCACTTCGGGACGGCATATTTTTATATAAAAATATGTTTAATTAATTGGCGTTTGGGAAAAATTGCATTATTGTATTTACATACGCCAAGAAAATAATACACTTCGGTGTCAAAAATGTTGCCTATCCTAGGTCATTATAACATCTCGTTCGCATATATGTGTGAAGTTTACTTGTGTAGTCGAAGCCCCCGGTGGTCGCATCGGTATGCGGTAGAGCCGCGATAGCCCTACATGGTGGTTCGACTCCACTTCGGGACGGCATATTTTTATATAAAAATATGTTTAATTAATTGGCGTTTGGGAAAAATTGCATTATTGTATTTACATACGCCAAGAAAATAATACACTTCGGTGTCAAAAATGTTGCCTATCCTAGGTCATTATAACATCTCGTTCGCATATATGTGTGAAGTTTACTTGTGTAGTCGAAGCCCCCGGTGGTCGCATCGGTATGCGGTAGAGCCGCGATAGCCCTACATGGTGGTTCGACTCCACTTCGGGACGGCATATTTTTATATAAAAATATGTTTAATTAATTGGCGTTTGGGAAAAATTGCATTATTGTATTTACATACGCCAAGAAAATAATACACTTCGGTGTCAAAAATGTTGCCTATCCTAGGTCATTATAACATCTCGTTCGCATATATGTGTGAAGTTTACTTGTGTAGTCGAAGCCCCCGGTGGTCGCATCGGTATGCGGTAGAGCCGCGATAGCCCTACATGGTGGTTCGACTCCACTTCGGGACGGCATATTTTTATATAAAAATATGTTTAATTAATTGGCGTTTGGGAAAAATTGCATTATTGTATTTACATACGCCAAGAAAATAATACACTTCGGTGTCAAAAATGTTGCCTATCCTAGGTCATTATAACATCTCGTTCGCATATATGTGTGAAGTTTACTTGTGTAGTCGAAGCCCCCGGTGGTCGCATCGGTATGCGGTAGAGCCGCGATAGCCCTACATGGTGGTTCGACTCCACTTCGGGACGGCATATTTTTATATAAAAATATGTTTAATTAATTGGCGTTTGGGAAAAATTGCATTATTGTATTTACATACGCCAAGAAAATAATACACTTCGGTGTCAAAAATGTTGCCTATCCTAGGTCATTATAACATCTCGTTCGCATATATATGTGTGAAGTTTACTTGTGTAGTCGAAGCCCCCGGTGGTCGCATCGGTATGCGGTAGAGCCGCGATAGCCCTACATGGTGGTTCGACTCCACTTCGGGACGGCATATTTTTATATAAAAATATGTTTAATTAATTGGCGTTTGGGAAAAATTGCATTATTGTATTTACATACGCCAAGAAAATAATACACTTCGGTGTCAAAAATGTTGCCTATCCTAGGTCATTATAACATCTCGTTCGCATATATGTGTGAAGTTTACTTGTGTAGTCGAAGCCCCCGGTGGTCGCATCGGTATGCGGTAGAGCCGCGATAGCCCTACATGGTGGTTCGACTCCACTTCGGGACGGCATATTTTTATATAAAAATATGTTTAATTAATTGGCGTTTGGGAAAAATTGCATTATTGTATTTACATACGCCAAGAAAATAATACACTTCGGTGTCAAAAATGTTGCCTATCCTAGGTCATTATAACATCTCGTTCGCATATATGTGTGAAGTTTACTTGTGTAGTCGAAGCCCCCGGTGGTCGCATCGGTATGCGGTAGAGCCGCGATAGCCCTACATGGTGGTTCGACTCCACTTCGGGACGGCATATTTTTATATAAAAATATGTTTAATTAATTGGCGTTTGGGAAAAATTGCATTATTGTATTTACATACGCCAAGAAAATAATACACTTCGGTGTCAAAAATGTTGCCTATCCTAGGTCATTATAACATCTCGTTCGCATATATGTGTGAAGTTTACTTGTGTAGTCGAAGCCCCCGGTGGTCGCATCGGTATGCGGTAGAGCCGCGATAGCCCTACATGGTGGTTCGACTCCACTTCGGGACGGCATATTTTTATATAAAAATATGTTTAATTAATTGGCGTTTGGGAAAAATTGCATTATTGTATTTACATACGCCAAGAAAATAATACACTTCGGTGTCAAAAATGTTGCCTATCCTAGGTCATTATAACATCTCGTTCGCATATATGTGTGAAGTTTACTTGTGTAGTCGAAGCCCCCGGTGGTCGCATCGGTATGCGGTAGAGCCGCGATAGCCCTACATGGTGGTTCGACTCCACTTCGGGACGGCATATTTTTATATAAAAATATGTTTAATTAATTGGCGTTTGGGAAAAATTGCATTATTGTATTTACATACGCCAAGAAAATAATACACTTCGGTGTCAAAAATGTTGCCTATCCTAGGTCATTATAACATCTCGTTCGCATATATGTGTGAAGTTTACTTGTGTAGTCGAAGCCCCCGGTGGTCGCATCGGTATGCGGTAGAGCCGCGATAGCCCTACATGGTGGTTCGACTCCACTTCGGGACGGCATATTTTTATATAAAAATATGTTTAATTAATTGGCGTTTGGGAAAAATTGCATTATTGTATTTACATACGCCAAGAAAATAATACACTTCGGTGTCAAAAATGTTGCCTATCCTAGGTCATTATAACATCTCGTTCGCATATATGTGTGAAGTTTACTTGTGTAGTCGAAGCCCCCGGTGGTCGCATCGGTATGCGGTAGAGCCGCGATAGCCCTACATGGTGGTTCGACTCCACTTCGGGACGGCATATTTTTATATAAAAATATGTTTAATTAATTGGCGTTTGGGAAAAATTGCATTATTGTATTTACATACGCCAAGAAAATAATACACTTCGGTGTCAAAAATGTTGCCTATCCTAGGTCATTATAACATCTCGTTCGCATATATGTGTGAAGTTTACTTGTGTAGTCGAAGCCCCCGGTGGTCGCATCGGTATGCGGTAGAGCCGCGATAGCCCTACATGGTGGTTCGACTCCACTTCGGGACGGCATATTTTTATATAAAAATATGTTTAATTAATTGGCGTTTGGGAAAAATTGCATTATTGTATTTACATACGCCAAGAAAATAATACACTTCGGTGTCAAAAATGTTGCCTATCCTAGGTCATTATAACATCTCGTTCGCATATATGTGTGAAGTTTACTTGTGTAGTCGAAGCCCCCGGTGGTCGCATCGGTATGCGGTAGAGCCGCGATAGCCCTACATGGTGGTTCGACTCCACTTCGGGACGGCATATTTTTATATAAAAATATGTTTAATTAATTGGCGTTTGGGAAAAATTGCATTATTGTATTTACATACGCCAAGAAAATAATACACTTCGGTGTCAAAAATGTTGCCTATCCTAGGTCATTATAACATCTCGTTCGCATATATGTGTGAAGTTTACTTGTGTAGTCGAAGCCCCCGGTGGTCGCATCGGTATGCGGTAGAGCCGCGATAGCCCTACATGGTGGTTCGACTCCACTTCGGGACGGCATATTTTTATATAAAAATATGTTTAATTAATTGGCGTTTGGGAAAAATTGCATTATTGTATTTACATACGCCAAGAAAATAATACACTTCGGTGTCAAAAATGTTGCCTATCCTAGGTCATTATAACATCTCGTTCGCATATATGTGTGAAGTTTACTTGTGTAGTCGAAGCCCCCGGTGGTCGCATCGGTATGCGGTAGAGCCGCGATAGCCCTACATGGTGGTTCGACTCCACTTAGGGACGGCATATTTTTATATAAAAATATGTTTAATTAATTGGCGTTTGGGAAAAATTGCATTATTGTATTTACATACGCCAAGAAAATAATACACTTCGGTGTCAAAAATGTTGCCTATCCTAGGTCATTATAACATCTCGTTCGCATATATGTGTGAAGTTTACTTGTGTAGTCGAAGCCCCCGGTGGTCGCATCGGTATGCGGTAGAGCCGCGATAGCCCTACATGGTGGTTCGACTCCACTTCGGGACGGCATATTTTTATATAAAAATATGTTTAATTAATTGGCGTTTGGGAAAAATTGCATTATTGTATTTACATACGCCAAGAAAATAATACACTTCGGTGTCAAAAATGTTGCCTATCCTAGGTCATTATAACATCTCGTTCGCATATATGTGTGAAGTTTACTTGTGTAGTCGAAGCCCCCGGTGGTCGCATCGGTATGCGGTAGAGCCGCGATAGCCCTACATGGTGGTTCGACTCCACTTCGGGACGGCATATTTTTATATAAAAATATGTTTAATTAATTGGCGTTTGGGAAAAATTGCATTATTGTATTTACATACGCCAAGAAAATAATACACTTCGGTGTCAAAAATGTTGCCTATCCTAGGTCATTATAACATCTCGTTCGCATATATGTGTGAAGTTTACTTGTGTAGTCGAAGCCCCCGGTGGTCGCATCGGTATGCGGTAGAGCCGCGATAGCCCTACATGGTGGTTCGACTCCACTTCGGGACGGCATATTTTTATATAAAAATATGTTTAATTAATTGGCGTTTGGGAAAAATTGCATTATTGTATTTACATACGCCAAGAAAATAATACACTTCGGTGTCAAAAATGTTGCCTATCCTAGGTCATTATAACATCTCGTTCGCATATATGTGTGAAGTTTACTTGTGTAGTCGAAGCCCCCGGTGGTCGCATCGGTATGCGGTAGAGCCGCGATAGCCCTACATGGTGGTTCGACTCCACTTCGGGACGGCATATTTTTATATAAAAATATGTTTAATTAATTGGCGTTTGGGAAAAATTGCATTATTGTATTTACATACGCCAAGAAAATAATACACTTCGGTGTCAAAAATGTTGCCTATCCTAGGTCATTATAACATCTCGTTCGCATATATGTGTGAAGTTTACTTGTGTAGTCGAAGCCCCCGGTGGTCGCATCGGTATGCGGTAGAGCCGCGATAGCCCTACATGGTGGTTCGACTCCACTTCGGGACGGCATATTTTTATATAAAAATATGTTTAATTAATTGGCGTTTGGGAAAAATTGCATTATTGTATTTACATACGCCAAGAAAATAATACACTTCGGTGTCAAAAATGTTGCCTATCCTAGGTCATTATAACATCTCGTTCGCATATATGTGTGAAGTTTACTTGTGTAGTCGAAGCCCCCGGTGGTCGCATCGGTATGCGGTAGAGCCGCGATAGCCCTACATGGTGGTTCGACTCCACTTCGGGACGGCATATTTTTATATAAAAATATGTTTAATTAATTGGCGTTTGGGAAAAATTGCATTATTGTATTTACATACGCCAAGAAAATAATACACTTCGGTGTCAAAAATGTTGCCTATCCTAGGTCATTATAACATCTCGTTCGCATATATGTGTGAAGTTTACTTGTGTAGTCGAAGCCCCCGGTGGTCGCATCGGTATGCGGTAGAGCCGCGATAGCCCTACATGGTGGTTCGACTCCACTTCGGGACGGCATATTTTTTTATGTTTAATTAATTGGCGTTTGAGAAAAATTGCATTATTGTATTTACATACGCCAAGAAAATAATACACTTCGGTGTCAAAAATGTTGCCTATCCTAGGTCATTATAACATCTCGTTCGCATATATGTGTGAAGTTTACTTGTGTAGTCGAAGCCCCCGGTGGTCGCATCGGTATGCGGTAGAGCCGCGATAGCCCTACATGGTGGTTCGACTCCACTTCGGGACGGCATATTTTTATATAAAAATATGTTTAATTAATTGGCGTTTGGGAAAAATTGCATTATTGTATTTACATACGCCAAGAAAATAATACACTTCGGTGTCAAAAATGTTGCCTATCCTAGGTCATTATAACATCTCGTTCGCATATATGTGTGAAGTTTACTTGTGTAGTCGAAGCCCCCGGTGGTCGCATCGGTATGCGGTAGAGCCGCGATAGCCCTACATGGTGGTTCGACTCCACTTCGGGACGGCATATTTTTATATAAAAATATGTTTAATTAATTGGCGTTTGGGAAAAATTGCATTATTGTATTTACATACGCCAAGAAAATAATACACTTCGGTGTCAAAAATGTTGCCTATCCTAGGTCATTATAACATCTCGTTCGCATATATGTGTGAAGTTTACTTGTGTAGTCGAAGCCCCCGGTGGTCGCATCGGTATGCGGTAGAGCCGCGATAGCCCTACATGGTGGTTCGACTCCACTTCGGGACGGCATATTTTTATATAAAAATATGTTTAATTAATTGGCGTTTGGGAAAAATTGCATTATTGTATTTACATACGCCAAGAAAATAATACACTTCGGTGTCAAAAATGTTGCCTATCCTAGGTCATTATAACATCTCGTTCGCATATATGTGTGAAGTTTACTTGTGTAGTCGAAGCCCCCGGTGGTCGCATCGGTATGCGGTAGAGCCGCGATAGCCCTACATGGTGGTTCGACTCCACTTCGGGACGGCATATTTTTATATAAAAATATGTTTAATTAATTGGCGTTTGGGAAAAATTGCATTATTGTATTTACATACGCCAAGAAAATAATACACTTCGGTGTCAAAAATGTTGCCTATCCTAGGTCATTATAACATCTCGTTCGCATATATGTGTGAAGTTTACTTGTGTAGTCGAAGCCCCCGGTGGTCGCATCGGTATGCGGTAGAGCCGCGATAGCCCTACATGGTGGTTCGACTCCACTTAGGGACGGCATATTTTTATATAAAAATATGTTTAATTAATTGGCGTTTGGGAAAAATTGCATTATTGTATTTACATACGCCAAGAAAATAATACACTTCGGTGTCAAAAATTATTATTAGCAATTGCTGTTTTTATCTATCAGTTCTTGGTACATTTTCGGCAGATCCAGTCTCATGAAATTTTGAAACGAAACTGTTAATTCATTTATGAGATTTCGATCTTGACAGGCCATATTAGACACGTTGCAAGCTTCTTAATTTATTCTTACCTTATCTATATAACCCACTATAATTGAAAATTGTATTCGGTCGTTTATCTATAATTAACTGTTACTATGACGACAATTTAATAATAATAAATTTGGTTAACTGAACGTTGACACATGTAAAAACACAAACCCCACCCAACTTACGAATTATGGCACTTTAGAGTTCTATTTATTCATTAAAGTAATACATTAGAACTCACTGGGTACCTATCGTGCCATTGTATATTTTTAAAAAGTAAGTCCACTAACTTAAAAAAATCACAAACTATCGTATAGTTCTACAACATGCTCGTGTACTACTAGTTTTAATAAAGTAGTCTAGCAGACGTTCTATTATTCATAACAAGACTTACTTTCTAAAGAAGCGTTAATTATTCCGCGCCTACGTTTCCACTTTGACACATTATGAAATACTACAGGAACGGTTAACAGTAAATTATTATATTAATTGCTATTTTGCAGATGAGAAACTCTTCACTTCCAATCCTTTTTAAATTTAATTTAAAGTTAATTTAACCCGAAAGTTTTTGATACCTCAATTAAATTTCGCGGCGCTATAGAGATTTCGTATTGTTAATGCTCCCAGCATTAATTTGCATGTAGGCGGAAATTATATATACATAACCGGCCAATAAATGAGTACCGGTTAATTAATGGTACTTTTTCGGGTGTAATTACAGTATTTTAATATTTACGTCTGAAAAGTAGTAGGCATGTTTAGATTTTAATTTCCGGCGTTTGTCTGTACATACTCACAAAATTTACAAACACAATAGAACATAATACAATACGATTTATTTATCAAAAATTCACAATACTACACTATAGGCTGTATCGACCTACTATACTTGTGTACACATGAACCTCTCCTAATACGAGATATTTCTATTGTAGTTTAGAAAGCTATCAAACTGTTTTTTTTAGTCTAGTGGATCGAATCCTTTTCGCTGAATTATTTCTTGTGCCACGCTGCAGTAATTGATATGGTATGAACTGGCAGAAACAAGAGACTTTTCGTTTACTAACTTACATATTCAATACTATTAAGTAACAATAATTTGATGCGGCTAGAATTGTTTCTGTGATAGATTGAATAACAAAATTAATTTTACGTTTCATACATCGTTTTGAATTTTCAAATATTATTTTACCGCTTGCTGGTTATTTAAAAGGTTATTTATTTAAAATTTAATCGAAGTAATTCTATTTGTTGATGACAATCATAAAATTTTCAGGTAAGCGGTAATAATTTTAATTTTTAAAATAAATAATGAGATAAAAAATGTTCAGATAATGTTGATAATGAGTTTCCAATGTTCTTTCAGGCTAGTTTTGGAGAATGACAGCTTCAGGTAAAGTGGACTATTATCACAAATCCATGAATTGCTCCTCGAGTTTTTTCCTAATTAACCGCAGTACTCAGTGCAACGGAGAAAAAATTGAGGAAGAAGTAAATGCAAGCTTTGAAATGTATTATAAGATATTTATTAAATTATTCATTAAACACGCACTTATCAGTGATGTATCTAGCGGGTGGTCAACTAAGAATGGCACTCGGCCATATCACAGAAACGATGTACAGTACAGATTCGGGAAAAAAATGACTAAAGTGGCCTCGAAAAACATCTGGAAATTATTTAGAGAAGTGTAGGATGACCGCCAGCTGGCGCAATTTTTTACAAAATTTACCAGCTGAAGGTCAATCACCAATATAAAAATCGGAATTTTCTGAAAAATCCCCATATTATACACTAGATTTTTTTTTATATTTTGTCAAATAACGGGAGGACAGGAGAGGAACTTTGTGTTGAAGGAAAGTTCATAATTTCGGTTATGTTAAACCGAATTTTGCAAACTTAGTCTCGTTGAAAACAACATTACTCCTCCAATCTAATGCTGATAAATTCGAACCAATCTAGTAAGCGACGTGCATACTAGAGAGTGGTGCTTAAATTTTTCGGAAATTTTGTTTTTTATCGAATCTAAACTTCGATAGGCTAACTTACCAATGAATCAGCGAATACCGGGTATCGATATCTTTTATCTGTTCGAAAATATCTTCAGAAACTTGTGAATGGTAAGAATTCCTTCTATAAATTTAAATTATTCTGCTTCCCGTGAACGAAATTTAGCAAATTTGGTCTTATTAGAAAGGATTTCCCGTGGTCTATATTTAGTGATTGAAACTGTTTTATATTATTTTGTCCGTTGCTCCTAGAAGGCGTTAAAGAAACTGCAATACGTAAATTTTGTGATTTTTTTTATAATAGCGCACACTTCATTACATCTATGCAGAAATACATACATATATGACATATGATACTTAAGTTCATTACGTATATTTTACGACCTATACTGTCACATAGGTCATCATCCACTATTTGAATATCGAATTGAAATGTTGCATCTGGCAGAATTTTGCAAATTCTGAACAACTTTTTATTATATTTCTTATTCTAAATGAGTTAAAAATGGCTGCCATAAAAGGTGAAAGGTAGTAATGATATTATGACCAGGCTATATAAGTTTTCGGAACATTTTCAGTCCAAAAATTGATTATTTAAGTGTATGCGACCTTTATTTGAAACAATTTTCTATTGCCGCTTTACTACAGAAATTATATACAAGCAACGACATTTTGGGACACACAGTATCCGTAGATGGCACCCTGCGCTGTAAGCTCGAGATAGGATATTTTTTGGCAATTATTTCAGAAAGCTGGAGAGCGAAAGCAGATTTTCGGTCTTATTGCCACTCCCGCTTTTCCACTTTAGTATGAGTGAGTCTTAATGTCTTCTTCAACCTAAACTTCTCTAAGGATGTTATCTCTACATAGAAATAAGACATAACTGATTTGAAGCTGATATTTTCCTTCCTTGATTTTCCTTGAATTTTTTAGTTGTTTTGATATCCATATTTTATATTTGTATAAAATAAGTAATTCACTACAATTATTCTCATTATTCTTGACACTATTTTGGTATAGATTTATCTTGTTAGAACATGTACATACATACATACTACACTTTATATTGTTCATGTGCCCTACATGGTAATAATTACAAAAAGGATTCGTATAAAATATTATTACTAATTCGATGAAATGTCTAGAAGTAGGCAAATGAGTGGCACAAAATTATTTGAAGGAGAAAGGTCACAGAATGAATTTAATTTTCTAACAAATTACATATTTTACAGATATATATCCAGCTTTTCCACATTCATTCTTCTCAATGTGTATCGTTACGGTAAATAAGCTTTAAATAGCATTACAATTGAAATTAAAATAACAATTTGGACAGAATAAATTTTGCGGTATTTAAAATTGGATGAAAACTAACTTTAGTAACATCCTCGGCAGTTACATTACCTATACATATACATATTTGTGAGAGCGACGAAACAGATGGTATTTCAAAATTACAAGTGATTTATAAACACCAACCGATTTGTTCCGCATTGTCCACCTATAAATTACCATTTAGATTCGGACGGCGTTAAATTAGATAAACGGAACAACGCGGCAACGCCAAACGAACATTTTCAAAAATCGTCATGATGCGAAATGCATGAGATGAACAAGTTATAATTACGATTCCGGGTTTATATTTGAATTCAGGGACTCGTTTGGTATTATAGAGGGCTATTAGCGAACGGTCTCAACGGAGCACTGGGTTAAGTTCGCGCTTCGCTACTGTTTCGTATATTATACCAGTAACGGCGTAAATAACATAATAGCCTTCCTTCTATATTCTATATGTAGAGTTTTAAAGAGTTTATCCTTGATACTTAGTCGAAGTTTCTTCCCTTAAAAGTTTTAGAATGTAACCATGTTAAATAGTTCAAGGGGATTACATAAATTGCGGCAGAGACTCGGGCGACTTGATCTCCACATCAATTGTTTGCATATGCAAAATAAGAGAACGAATACTTAATTTTTCGTTTTCTCGGCGAATGTAAACGAAGATTAACAAGCAAGAATTAACGTTGGATAAAATTTTCTTTTTATGATAACAATTAGTACTAGTTAGTAATTAAGTAAACAAAATTAAAGATGCAGGAAGATTTAATAAAACGTAATCTACGTAACTGACGTTTAACTGTGAGTGAAGGAAAAATTCTTTAAATATTTCCAAAATTGGGTTGGTTATATGCTACTATGGATTTAATATTATGCTTTCCTACCAGTTTATTTCTGACTTTCCTCCTTGTACAAGATAAAACCAGTGTGTGATAACATATCCTCTGTACGTTATTCGAAATTTTCCAGATTTTCATTCAAAAGGTTGCTTAGTTTATATCTTCAAGAACAGAAAACAGTTGAATATAACTTGTTACAGTTACTACTGCAACGTATGTACGGCTTAGAAGCGACTAGACTCATTGTAAATTGAAATTAAATTGTGGTTTTTGCCTTCATCTACAATGTATTCTTGAAATAAGGTCAATAAGGTCTCTCTTCACTGACACCAATGTCTACTCTGAATTTTTTAGTCGCAAATGATATTAAAAACTTTAGTATCTTCTTGTGGACTATGACTGAATGTTAGAACAGGCGCACCTGAAACTAGCTAATGACTTTCAGATGCGCGTGTTCGGGGTGATAATATATATTTGGAACTACGGCTACACAATCCCACATGATGAGCAGAATTGGCATTCAATAACGCCCTTACGGTGCTGAGGTTTCGTTTATCGAAGTCCAGCAGAAATTTTGTCTTAATAGCTGAAAAAGTAATAAACATTTTCGATTGACTTTTGGAATATTGTTCCAGCGCGAGGTTTGTTATTCAGTCTTGCAGTTTTGAATATGAACTCTAACAAGCTTCTAGTTCGACCACAGAATAGCTCCGGTCCAATGGTCTGCGACTCTACACCTTTTTTGCAAGGTCATCGGCAGTATAGTTACCCTCACATCCTTAGTGACTTTGTATCTATGAAAAATAACTTAGCTTGTCGACTATTGTGGAGGTGAAACCCTTGATGAAACTACAGGATTGTGTTGCAACTCGACATATTCAAAATATTTATGATAGCAAGTGTAGGTATTTTCTCTTATACGCACGAAATTACTTAGATATGTATATACATAAGATTTGGCACCGCATTTGTGTCAGCTTATACATGAAAAAAATGCATTTCTAAAATCTACATACTTAGATGGCCCAGAGTAAATAAATGTAATTTAAAGGTAAATTAAAAATGTTTTCTAAACCTTACAGTAGTAGGCAGCTTTAAAGACGCCGCATGGGTTTCACCTTTGATAGAAGGAACCACTTGGCCGATTTTTGCTGGTAGTTTAGCGGTTGTATTTAATCATATTAGCGGTAATGATTATTTTCTATTTAACTTATAGAAATAATATTGCCTTTCGTGATCCTAATTGCAATATTGTATAAAACTACATTCCTCATAAGTTTAAATTGTCATTCATGCTTCGACTGAGCACACAGTTTAATTGTGTTTACAACCATTTAAAGCATATTTTCATCTGCAAATATTATAAGATTAAAATTTTGGTTGTTGACTTAATATGCCTTTGTGTCATAACAATGAGATTAATTCTCTTTCATATCTCACTCCATATTATATTCACTACTTTAGCTCACCCATATACACCATATTTAGAATACCGCAAAGCATTATAAACTTAAACCCTTTGAAACGTAAATCATTGCGTAAATGCTATTTGCTATTTCCTAGAAAATACGTTACGATATTGCATAAATACTAATGTATTGAAACAATGCGATCTAGATGGAAACTTTATACATATACTTTTTTTCTAACGGGTAGAATAGGGAATAAATTGAATGATTTCTTCCATTCCCTTTATTACGGGAAATGGATACCCACCATTGGCAAAGGATAATCGAAACATATGTTACGAGAAGTTATGGAAATGGCACACACGGGAATAAAACAAAGGGGGAAAATCACGGAAACCGAGAGTTTGGTATTATATTTTCTTATTAAAACTACCTAGCTAGTAACGAAATATGGATTTGACTTATATTTATGATTCTTACGACGATAAGCGCAACCAGTAGGGTAAACATTGTTAGTTAACTATGTTACATGATACCGAATTATATACATATATGAAAGGTTTTATATCAAATTTTCCATAATATACATATATTACTTAAATAATAATTACTCAAAAGCATCCACAAGTTTTTTCAGCACCACGCTGTAAATGTCTCAAATTCGAAAGCGAAATCAAAACGCCCCTCGATGAATATTTTGCAAGTAAGTCAACAATTTTGGAATGAGGGCATAATGAGGCTTGCTGAGAGATGAAAGAAGGTAATAGCGCAGAACCGTTCATGTATAATACAATAAATGAACATTAAACAACAAATATTGTCAAAAAAAAGGAAGAAAATTAAGGATACCCTCAGCTCAAAGATACTTTTGAGTAAATTTAGGGAAATATAACAGATACCGGATATCAGCGTTTGTCACATATGTATAACACCAACAACAATGCTTTCAAGAGTTCTAACTATTGTTTGTAATTTTATTCACAGTTTTTGCCTATTTTTTTGTAAATCTTCCCCGAAAAGCAACACCAAATCGTTTTTAACAAATCTCAAACTACAAGTACACAAACGCAACTGTTACATTGATATCATCAATTTACGATACCCCTTCTATGTTATTAAATCCATCGCATAGACAAATACGATTTCAAAATTAAAAGCAATAGAGTATCAACCTCGAGAAGCGAGTATTTACAACAGGCACATAGGTGTTGTTCACGGACAAGCATCGGCAACGCCGCGTCACATTTGCTATCACCATCATCGTTCTTCCATTATCTCTCGGCTATTATTATCTGTTTCACTTTTATTACCCCCTCGGTTGTGTCCCCCGATTCAGTCGCCCCTCTGATCCCTCCACTGCCACGGTACCGGCAACTAATCTGGCGTGATTGTACTCGTGAGACGAGCCGATGCCGTCGGTTCTTAGATGCTCCGCAGTTATTACGGCCTCCTAGACATGCTCGCATATAGATTGGCCTCTTCCAGGCATAGCATCGGGGACGCCGCAGTACTTCCCCGAAGAGCACTTGTATGTATTTTACATCATGCACGTTGTTACGTTCTTTCATACTTGTATATGTTTCTACTAGACGTGACTATAACTTGCACTCACGCAAACAGCTTATATTGCATCGTCTAATAATATTCTTTAGCTGAGTTATAAGGAATACAAGTAGCTCTCGTGTTTTGTTTTTTTTTTCTGCGACGATATAGTATTAGAAAAAGAATTTAATATAATCTCGTGCGATGAAAATAGGAGACAATCTAATAGAAAGTTGCCTGTCAATGTTAAAAACTGCACGAGAGCACAGTTACTTATAACTCAGTAATTAAATATATATATATGCTTTCTTTATTCAATATTGATCTAAACTACAATAAAAACATTTCGATTTCTACTTTATTTCCTGAAACAACATTTTTTAATTTCTTTTTATTGAAAAGACGTTTAATCTCTGTCATATTTCAAATGTCGCCAAACAAAAAGTCGATAATTGTCAGATCAAATAAATACGCGCAGCCATTTAGTTGGACCAACTCGTCCTATACATCTCTGTTGTACTTTTCATCAAAGAAATATTTACAATGGAAACACGGGTACTCTATCGTAGATGAACCAAAATTTTTTATCTGTTTGCAAGCGTCGTGTTTTCCAATAAAACATAAATTAAACAATCTATGTGTACTTCCCTCGTTGGACAATTAAAGAAAACTACTGGACCAATTGAAGGTCTCCAAAAATAGAAGGCCAAACATTTAACGACAAACTGATTTGATGATGTAGCATAACCACATGGAGATCTGTCCACACGTAATTGATTATTCCGTCACCTGTAGACTCAGCTTCTTAACTAAATAAAATCACAGTATTAGAACCTGCCAATTTTTTTTTAACTACAACAGCTACAACTTGTACGAGTTGAATGTGGTAAGGATATAGCTATTATTTGCGCAGAATTCTTCAAATTGGGGATGACTATCATTCATTTCTGTAGTAAGCCTTCAACTGCTAATACATTAATCACCAGTATTACAATAGGGTAAAATATGCACCAGCCTTTGATTAACAGCCTGTATATATTTAGTTGCAGAACAAACTGGTTCACTTGCATTAATCAATTTTTTATTAAATGTGATATAAAGACTACGTTGTGCCAAATCTAAAACTAAAACGCATTTGCAGAGGAGGAGAAGTTTAAATATATTACTCGCTAGGTCGTAAAATACATTTGAATTCCAGTAACTTTCACTCAAATTAAATAGCGTTAACTTCCTGGTTGCATCTCCGGGACGAAGTGTTGATAAGACACTATATTTAAACGAAATATGCTTAGAGTTCTTCAATTTTTTTATTTGTTTCGTAGCTCAAACCTACGACATACAATGTAGTTAATATATCAAACTTCTCTAAATAAGGAAATGCCAGCTAATAAATAACTCTAATAATAATAATTAGTACCAGAAAACGACACAGATTTAGAAAGAGAAACGAAATAAATAACAATAAATTAATTATGATATCAAAAACGCATGAACTTTTAACTTGATGTGCAGTTGGTATGAGAGTAGGGATGCACTATTTGTGATACCTACCTTGGAATAATGATAGCACTGGTGCGCACTTAATTTACTTCACCCATTATACTGGTTCAAACTATGTCGTTTTTGGCTTTCTCATTTTTAATATTTACAGCTCGTATATTGCATATTGGTTATCGCTCTTGATCGTTATAATTTTTACTTTAAAAGTTTTCGTTTGAAGTTGTGTGAAGTTCGAATAAACATTTTGTTCTTCGAATATTCTGTCTTGGTTTTGTTTTCGCATACATCTCGAAAATGCCATTTAAATAAATATTAAGTATTGAATTCACTTGCTTTCCTATATATAGATTGATGAGCTAGTAAAGTATCTAACATACAGGTAAATAATAAAAAATAAAACCCAACTTCACTTAACTGTACTCTTTAATTGTATGGCCTTTTCGTTACTGACTGCGTAACATCTGCAGTCAGACGAAATGGCTATACAATTAAAGAGTGCATTTAAGTGAAGTTGGGCTTTATTTTTTAATATTCAACTCTAAATTACTTTTTTGCTTCTTTCTTTTTGTAATAGATGTAACTATGTGACTATATGCTTATCATGACTATAGCAACAGTTCTTGCTGCATAATTTTTGGTGTATCTAAAGTACTTTTTCTTTACCTCATACTAACCAATGTAACGCTATTAGAAGCTATACCGATTTATTTTCAGTCTATTACTACTACTATTCTAGTCGATAGTACCACATCAGCTAGCCAACCATTTAATTGTTATACTGCTTTTCATTGGATTTTAAGTTTTATATACCTTCATGCAGTTCGTCTTTTGTCTTTTAACTTTAAATTATATTCACAGTAAATGTGGATTTCACCTCCAATTGACAGAAACAATGAATGAAATCTTGTATATTGCTTTGTTTTATGCTTTATTTTATTCAACAATTTTAACAGAGAATCTAACTAAACGTTGCATACAAAGATTTCTATTTTCTTGTAAGCTAGATAGTTGCAGCCTTATATTTTTTTGGCTGATATAACCTAGTGTATATAAGGTACTCTTTTGTTTTCTTTCAAAAGTTTGTGTGCAATATTTTTTTGGCTGATATAACCTAGTGTATATAAGGTACTCTTTTGTTTTCTTTCAAGAGCTGGTAAATTGTAAATATTTTGGTTTTGAGAAGTAATATCAATCTAAAATTATAAATTATATTAAATAATAAATATTAAACCTACTTTAAAGAACGTTTGCACTTTTGTGATGGTATCTTCAATCTTCCTCAAACTAGGATGGTCAGACAAAATAAGTAATGGCTAGTTTAATTTACCAAATAATTTGGCGGCAAATTACAAACTAAACATTTGAATGTCAATTTCCGAATTTCAACTTTGATGTTTTGTAGCAACGCAAAACAGAACTGTAAACAGGTTTTAAATTAATTCAAGATATTTTGCAAGATATTATACTACATTCAATACTTCTCCTATTCTGCATCAATAATCTGCACGAAACACAAGATAATCATATTGGCATTTGTAGCAAATCCTACAATATCGGATATATATAAGTATACTTTTCTCAAACCAGAACAAATACGTTTTAGCAACATTATACAAAATTAGATTAAATTCCTTTATATATGAGCACTATGTAATAGTATCAAATCTTTAAGCTTATAAAACTTACTTTAGCTACCATTTAATTAATACGGAATGTTACCACATCCAGGAAACACACTGGTCAGTCTTTTTTATAAATATAATATTTAGTGCTTCACATTTTCAGCTTTTACTCCGACCTCTTTTGTTTTATACAAATACCTCTCTAATCACACAAAATCGTAATACGTATACATTTGTACGGTTTCTTCCTATTCATTCAGGATTTCCTCGTACAAATCGTGGAGCTCATCTAACAATTCAATCCAATCGCATCGTAGAACCGACACTTTTCCGTTCCGTTCCGAGTCCGTCGCATCAACTCTTCCTTTTGTTTTCCCCAGCCGGCATTCGCTCCGTCAGACTTCAATGGTATAGGGTAATCTGTGCGTCTCTACTCAGAGAAACCCCGTTCATATTGAGCTGACAAAGTTGCATACCGGAAAATATAAATCTCTAATCCTTTACTAAAATCCACCGTTACTAATACGACAGTAGATGGAAGTCCCATTCTCCTGCGCTGACTCGATGTTGTGGACTTTCTCTTTGTCGCAACATTAGGTTTCGTCGTGACTTTTCCACCAGAGACTCACAGGAAGAGATCACTTTAAATTATTCACGCTCCATTTTCGTTTCTCCTTCTCCGGTGATTCGAGATATTTTTTCTCTTGTTCCTTTCTTTTCAGTCAGACCACGGAAAACTGAATTATAACGTTGTATTTTATAATATTCGCTTCTCATTTTCATCTACGTTGCGTGTCTGGCTCTTCTGCATAAATTCCACTTATAAGTTGTTTATTTGGAGTAACCATTTGCAAGAGTGTCGCAATATTATAAACAAAATTAAATCAAATTTAATGGCTTATTTGCTTAACATTTTACTCCAATTACTCGTATTATAGCACACGAAATTACATTTTAATGTATTTTTTTGAAATAGAAATAACAAATCGATTTTACAAAGTAACGATGTGGCTGAGCAAACTATACATTGGTACATACAGTTATAATAAAAATACTCAAGCAATGTTCTAGAAAAACATGCTCAGACCATAACAAAAAATTTAACATCGTTTACATATCACATAATTTTCATACAATAATGCATTAGTTAGAGTTAGGCTTTGCGTAAAACCTACAAAAATTTTCTAAAAAACGATCAGCGCAGGCTATTAACTACTTCAGCTAATAACGGCTTTAAAACCATAATTACCTTCACTATAAGCAACTGACTTTAGGTCTCGGAAATTGAGCACGGCAGATTAAAAACAAACTGAAAAAACATTTTTCTAACAGGGCGCCTACTAGTATTTGCTCTTAATCGTAAAAAATGAAATTAAAGATATTGCTTTAAAAACCATTATCCAAACAAAAGTCTGGGACTGGCAAAAGACTGGCAAGTAAATGTTTATTTAATATCAATAAAATAGTTTAAATACAAATATATTACGTACATTTCTTGGTATAATTTAAGAAATCGTTTACTTAAATTAATTAGAGTTAAAAATGTATGCCTTTGAATTAAAGATATTCATTTTAAAAAGTAAGTAGTAGACGGGGTTCTTAGCGTGGAGTATCTGAAGATTTACTGCAGAAATGTTCCTACAAAGGACGGCCAACATGACCACAATAGCGACATCGTATATCTCTTTTTCTTTTTGGATGACTCTGTATAATTTTCTGCTGAGATAGCTTTCTAACAGTTCTTTTATTTTTCTAACAAATATGATTGTTTAAATACAATCGTGAAGAGATCACAAAAATTATATTTAGCTACATAAGATATATGTTGTTAATTGGCGCGCCATCTATTCATAAGTAGTTCATTTACTGGTACTCTTTATAATCGGTTTGTATAAATGGTAACTCAACAAATAATCATGCATTGAAAATTAATATATATAATCGATTTTAGTGAAAAAATGTCTCCAAACAAATAATTTATTTCCAACAAAAAAGCAGTTACATTAGTATTAAACTGATGTATTTAATTGAAGGGAAAGTAGAGCGTTTTACTTTGACAAACTCACGGTAGAAGTATTTTCATACAGACACCTTAGACTTTGTCCTAACTCGTCGACACTTTTTGGAAAGTTCCTCGTACTGTAAAATCGTTCCAGGTCATTAACTGAATTATGAGCGTCATACAACAACCTGGTAGTTTCGTGGAAATTATAAACAAATAATATAATAATACAACATTGAAGAAAGTATTATTTTCAAACGTAACACTTTCACCGGCATTTCAACTGCAAATAACTTATTTTTATCGAAATGATCAAATGATTTCAATCCCGTCAGAAGCAAAGGTATTCAAGTAAGTGTAGTAAATTATGTATTCTCACTATTTATTATAATTTAAAACAATAGATTATAGAAAAATAAAACGCTATTACGACTAAAATGTTATTGGAGTAATTCTTTTAGTAAACGAGCTGTACAGGGTGGTTAGATAAGAATGCAAAGTGCTCTATCTCTGAAACTATTCGTCGTAGAGGCTTATTTAAGACTAAAGTGGTCAAAAGAAGACCGTGGAAAATATTTTCAGATTTCCAAGGTGGTCGCTAGGGGGCGTAACCGGCATTTTAAACCTTGTGATTTTTCACTGAAATCCGCCCAGTAAATGTTATCAAAGAATATATGCTTTTTAAAGCTAAGCTTTAATCGCGTAATTTTTGTTTAACACTTTTTGACGTATATATATAAACAGCTGTAACTCGTAAACGACTGAACTGATCTTAACAAACTTGGTCTGATTGAAAAAAGCATTTATTGTTCCATCAAACCTATCTTACCTGTGATATGTCTATTTCTTAGTGATGCCGCTAGAGCGCGCTTTTTCATATAATAACAGAAAATTGCAAAATTCTCTAAAAAATTAAATGCAATAATATGACTTTTTTTATAAAAATGTAGCGAAGTGATACCTAAATAGGCTAGTGAAAACGGCCCCTGGCGACCATCTTGGAAATCTGAAAATATTTTCCACTGTCTTCTTTTGACCACTTTAGTCTTAAAAAATTTTACCGCAAGTCTCTACGACGAATAGTTTCAGAGATACAGCACTTTGCATTCTTATCTGACCACCCTGTACAAACTTTTACACCGTTGTACATTGATATATGGCGCTCATAAGACTATAATAAGTATGATATAGATGTTACTGATTCTGAATATTTTTTTAGTTACGACTTCGTGGCCTATAGCTAAGAACAAATTGTTGGTTGTGTGGACTATTATTAACATAATGTCTCATAGGAGCAGTATATTAAAGCTTGCAAATTCGATTCAGCGATATCATATGGTATAGGTAGCAAGCATTCACAATAAGATAATATTACCAATATTGTACAAATATGGTATCTATGGAAAATTAGGGCGCAAATTATCTACGTACGTATGAATATGATCCCTATGTGTGCCGTAATTTCCATATATACTCACACATCACTAATGCGGGAAACATTGTAATATCACAATGGTAAACAGTCTTAATTTTAATACAATTATTCTAGTATATAAAATTCTTCATGATATCGTACCTACATTACTATTTGAGCAAATTTATTGTATACTCTAAGAGATTTGGTTGTATGTGTATTAAGATTATATGTAAGATTTAGATTTCTATCCCAACGTCAGTAACATTACCAGCATTATAATAAATAGAGTTTACTACTGCTACTTCTTCCATTTATTTACTTTCATCATAAATCAATCTGTCGATACTGAAAGCAAAGCAGTTCTCGTTAACTTCACAACAGACGTCTAAATAACCAACATGGTCTGATTTAACTAATGTGATACGGCAGATTGTAAAGCCGAACCTTTACTGCAACTTCTCAATAAATGATTTACTGTAAATAGTGATGAAAAGTGAGATCTACAAATATGAATCAATAGTACAGGCCTGCAAAAACTAATTTCATAAAATTTTTTTTATTATTTAGCACAGTACAGAACGCCCTAGCGGAAGAAGGCATATGTGTTACCATTGTGCGGGAGTACAGCCTTCAAGCTTCTTTTTGAATAATCAATAATTCGCCAGCTTTGTATTCACACTTTGTATTTACACTTTCCTAACAAAGTCTGTAATGTTTCTCTGGTGTCTTTTAATAACAACTTCACCACAAATGTAACAAAAATTGTCGCGAGAATTACAACAACTATGACAAGAAGACATGTTGACACGAGGGAAATCAACACACAGATGAAATACTGAGCAGCGTCAAAGTGTACTTGTATTGAGGTGACTCAGACGAGTGGAGAATAACTAATTCATAAATAATTATTTATGAATTATATGATGCTGATTCATTCAAAATTTGTGAGACATCAAAAAAAAATGGCGAAATAACTAAGGGTGATAGAATTTGTTCTTTCTTTTTTCCCGGGTTCAGCGCGCAGATTTCAGTTTCAAAAAAGTTTTTTGGTCGCAGGCCTGTGTAGTTAATACGAAACAGAAAACTGTTCCGTTCAATTAAATTAAAACGATAATATCAAAAAGAGCTTGTTGAGTAACAATAAATAAAATATTGACGCCAATGGAACGACCTAACAAATTTTTGCCACGCCGACTAATATTATCATCATTTTTAATCATTAGTAATAACAGGAACCAAATACTTTTTAAAATTTGTAACTAAGTTAGTCTTTCTCACTAAAAGGACACTATACAGAGTGAGAGCTCATACCCATAAATTTCATTTTCGCCAGGTAATATCCAGAAATTCAGTATTATTTGCTCTATACATACTTACACGGTACATGTGAATATTTATAGAAGCGAAAGTGAAACATTCTAACATGTAACTCACTAAGTAGCGAAGTATAAACGGTTAGCGACAGGACATTAATAAGTTTTCCCATATATGTGTAGGTAACTGTTCTAATTAGAATTCGTATGCTCGATCTTCAAATAAACTTATTAAGTCGTGGTAAGGGAACCTAATTAACAGAATATTCGCAGTTATTCGCTCTTTGAAATGAGCAAAGTAGGAACTATCCAATCGGTATGAATAATCTTATTTGCATTAGTGGTAAACTGAGGAGATGGTTTGCGAAATACTAAACTGGCATTGATGAATTTATAATATCTAGAATATAGTTATATTTCCAATGTTTAATACATAGTATAAATCTATATGTTGTTGCGAAATATACCTACAATGTATTAATATCGAATACAGTGCTGAAATATAGGAAACAAAATTTTATGAACGTTCAGTACGTTAATTGGCATTAGATTTTGGAGGATTTGGTGACTTTAGATGTACTCGTATAATTATAAACATGATAACTAGACTACAATAATTTATATATTGCTTCTCACTTCAATTGTATTTACCATTTTCATAACTGTGGTCTATCATATCCACAGACGTATTACATTTACGGAATTGCGTTCGATTATTATTTTCCTTTTTCCTTAGGTATTTACGGTTGATTTGTACATTTTGAACTTGACAAATTCGTTTTATCCCATTTTGCAGAATACTCAAACTATATTTTCTTAGAAATACTAATATAGGTCCGCAAACTCTTCAATCTTATCTCTTTCCCAAAAATATGTCATCCTACGATTTCGCAAACCGGTTTTACAGCCGCGTCCTCCAATATAAGATCTGAACAATTACTTCACTACAATTTTTTACTACAATTTTGTAGACGCAGTTACCTCTTTGGCAATTTTCTTATTTTTTATAAATCATCGAACAGTAAATAAAGCACCTACACAAAATCTTAACCGATGTATTATTATTGAGCAAAACCTTCCAGCATCGACTATTACAAATGAGAATAATGCATTCCTATGAGTGATGCCAAAATTCAAAAATAACGTTCTTCTTATGTTAAACTCAATATGGAAGGAGATGAAGGCGATAGTTCAATTAACGTAGTTAGAAACGTAAAATTACCAAATATCACAAAATGTATGTTATATGTATACGGAAAATAATTTTATCGACCACATATACCTACGACTTTTACAAATAAAGCTTAATTTACATAGAGGGTAGTGCCAATTGTAGTGTAAGAGTAGTGGAGTGCCGAAGTTAGTTCTCATGTTTTAAAACGAGAGCATTTACATAAACAGTACGACAGTAACGGTAGTGGAAAAATAGTGCCAAAGTTTCCCACTACACTACCAATACTTATACCATTGCGCCTGCGCAGAACAATCTACCGATAACAACTATTTTGTTGTGCATCCGCAACAAAGCAGGCGCATCGCCACTACTTTTCTTATGTAAATACATTTCTGCGCTACTATATACCTTTCACTACTCTTACACTGCAATTGGCACTACCCTCTATATAAATGACGCTTAATTCAATTTTACTTCCAAAATACAACAAAATGACCTCAATTTTTTATAACTGCTTCCATTCTTAAACTCTAACTCCCATCATTAATTTATCAAGTAATTCAAAGTTCTTCACTGGATCTCTTGGTGCAGAAGTAGAACACTAAACACTTTAACCCACTGAACACCAAACAAGTTTTAACTAAAACACCGACGCGTTTCAACAGCAATGCTGTCATTATCAAGGCTATAATAAAACTAAATTAAAATAAAATCTACAAAAACAGGTAACCTAAATGTTATGCACGGTCAATCCGATACGCATCATTAATTTCCGATTAACGAAAACAATGACAATATTTGACACTAAAAAATGTAATATTGACGATTTTCTCAATAGATTAAATAATCGGTTCGAAACCATAAAGTTCACTTGTGAAAGAGAAGAAAACGGTCAGCTACCCTTTCTAGATACTTTAGTAATTAGAAATAACAATAGATTAGAGTTTGACGTGTATAGAAAGGAAACCAGTACACTTCGCTACATTCCTTCGGACTCCCATCATTGTGTTCAACACAAAATGGCAAGCCTGAATTTTTTGGTCCACAGACTTCTCACTTTTCCCTTGAACAAGACGAGGTATGAGAAAGAGCTTAAAATTATAAAAGATGCGGCCAAGTGTAATGGTTTCCAGCCTCAGCATATCTATAAGTTAATTAGGAAGTTTAATTATAAGAAAACTGTGAAAGAATCTACGACTTTTCGAGAGGATGTTAAAGCTTCACCCGTTGTGACCCTCCCTTACGCTCCTTTTATCACTAAAGGTTTGAGTAAAATCTTCAAAGAGCTAGATCTCAGAATAGTTTACAGTTCTGGGACTAGTTTACGAAGTCTCATCGGTAACCCTAAAGATAAAATACAACCTCTAGAAAAGTCAGGTATTTACGAAATCAATTGTAAAGATTGTAATCAAAAATATATTGGGCAAACCAGGAGAGCAGTCTCAACTAGATTCAAAGAGCATATGGCTCATCTTAGATTTAATAGAATTGGGAAATCGAGCGTTGCCCAACACATTTTTGAAACAGATCACAACATCGATCATACGAATGTTAAATTAATTAGACAAATAAACAATTGTAAGTTTCTAAATGTTTTCGAAAGTTTAGAAATACATAAAAATAAGTCATGTGTAATGAATTGTGACAATGGCCCTATACCGTATTCGTCATTGTTTTCGTTAATCGGAAATTAATGATGCGTATCGGATTGACCGTGCATAACATTTAGGTTACCTGTTTTTGTAGATTTTATTTTAATTTAGTTTTATTATCGCCTTGATAATGACAGCATTGCTGTTGAAACGCGTCGGTGTTTTAGTTAAAACTTGTTTGGTGTTCAGTGGGTTAAAGTGTTTAAGTAATTCAACCAATATTTTTTGACATTGTTCTTATATAAGGGGTTATAATTCTGCAATAAAAACCCTTCAACTTTCTCAGATGCAGAAAATGAGACGAAAATGCAGACGTGCTAGATCAAACGCGTTGTAATAGTTTTCTTCTTTCGATAAACACGTAATTTTGACTGCGTTGGTTATATTATCTTGTTGTATGATAAAACTTTAACCAATCAACTACAGACTTTTAGATTTGGCAATGAATATCTTTTTTATGTGCTGTGGGTGCTTAGTTGCAGTGACTCCGTAGCTGTATCACTTGTCTGGTTATCGATGCAACTCTCGCGGTGTAATTTTTGTGTGTGTCTAATTATGTTGGCTACTAATGGCTTTGTGACAGCATCATACTTCTTTTTATAATACGGCACTGTTAATCGCTTAGCTCCCAAGAGTGAATGGTAAGTCGATCCGGATTTCAAATCTTAGAAAAAATGTCACCGTCTCTCCGGAGAATTGAAACACGGCACCTACTGTTCCGCCACAAAAGTATTCAGTCACCTAACCGTTGTGGCTACGTGATTTTTCGTATCTAAAAAATGTTGAACTGCAGCCAATCATCTAACAACAACAGAAGGTAGCGCAACAGGATATCTGCCAAATCAAATACAGAGGGTATTGAACTCTGGAGAAACATAAATCAGCAGGAGTCTGTATTTATTAGTTCCGTTCATAAAATTTTGTAGTACCTACAACATGTGGTTAGGCAGCTGACTATAGTTGTGGCGGGACGATAGGAAACGGGTTTCAATTATCTGGCGGGACGGTGATATTTTTTCAGGGATTGAAATCCGAATCGACTTACATTCGCAGTTAAGCGCAAAGTGATTAACAGCGCGGCATTATAAAAGGCGATATGATGCTGTCATAAAACCATTTGAACACAATTTACGCACAAGAAACTACACCGCAAGAGTTGCAGTGATAGCCAGACAAGTAATACAGCTTACGGACTGCAACTAAGCATCCACTACACATTTAAAAAAATCCAATACACATTGTAAGTACCAGTAAGCAAACAATGTTTATTGGATTAACGGCTACCATATTATAAGTACTACAAAATTTTATAAACTGAACATACAAGTACAGGACTCAGCTTATGTTTGGTTTGGCAAATTTATTTTCTGTTCCAATTAATACCATCTGCTATTTTTAGATCATTAGTAGTGGCTGCATGGTGCCATGTCTATTATTATAACTAAGACTTGTACATATAGAACGCGGAATTATGTTCTTGGCCGTAAAGTAAATCAGTTTATGTATTTGCAGATTGTCATTTTTATACATATTTCATTCAACCTCCTTTGGCTAAGAAGTAGGAGTAGTTGAAATAGAACGCAAAAACATTAATTTTGTACTGAAAGCTTTTGTGCTGAAAGCTGAAAGCTAATTCCAAAGTTAAGTATATATTTTTTTTAATTGAATTGCTCATAATTACGACGTAAATTGTCGATTCTTTGATGATTTGAGATCTACCAGATAATCAGATTTCGTTCAGATCGTCGTTTGACGCTTGGGTAACTTTCCTTGTACGTGAGAATTATTCCCAACCTACGAATTTATAAATTTAACTTTTCATTATGTACATATGTACAACAATAATACTATTCAAATAGCTTACAGTTTTGAAATACTGAAAGATGTAATCGTATAGCAAGTGTAGATCCATATGAATATCACTAACTCACTGATTTAATAAATTCCAGATATCACATTAAAAACAACAATATACACAGGGCATCGCTTTGTTTTGTACAGTACTGTACATTAAATAAACACTGAGAAAGTATTTCAGAATTTGTTATGACATAATAACATGTAGGATTCATTAAGATTAACAATTACAGATACACTTTCTTTTAAATTCAAAGACAGTCTTACCTTTATTAGCAATATGAAAGTATATATGACTTGTATATTATATCTACAAATCCATCTTGCCGGTGGCAACGTATTTACGATATTCCACCGTCAACTTTCTGGTGTTACATATCAACCGCCTAATTAGAGACAAACAGATTGCCCATACTTAAGCTTGGCTTACAAATATCGTTCGTTAAATTTTACAAAATCATACATATTTAATAAATCGAAAGATCGCAGTACGTAGTATATTCATACGTAGAAATGCTAGTTTCATAATCAACAGAACTGCCGTTCTAGTAATAAAAAATGCGCTTGGAATACATATAACACATTCATTAAGTTTTTTTAATCACAACTATTTGAAACACACTATCTATTTAAAAAGTCGCCATCATATAGAATGGCCTTTATTTCATTAAATACGTATGTACATAGATAACTAAATGAAACGAATTTAAAAGCTAAAAACAAATACAACGGCGTTGCAGTTCAAAATTGAATGTTCGTATTCCAATTTGCATACGCGTAGTATCGTGCAGAACTCTTCAAGTTTATACTAGGATTTACACACATGACATCCTAATTAACAAATTGAACACTTAATTTTCACAAACAGTTTCGCATCATTGCGTATTTAAATAGAACGGTAAAAGGGTTGCACAGATTGGCGAGGGTGCGTTCGGAAACAGTACTGCTTCCATAGAGAACTCGAACGAAACTATTCATCCGAAATGTAGTGCTACAGTATACATACATACATACATATATACATACATACATATGTGTACATAGACTGAACCATCGGTATAGAGAACGCCAACCCCAAATGGATAATGGGTAAATATACGAGAACCGAGTAAGCTAGCGGAGAGTGATCAAAATATAGCCGAGTGGATAACTATGTTACGTATCCACTTATAGAGGAAATTCATCAATTTCGGCCAAACATTGCATTTAGCAGTCTGTTTGCCGAGCACTTACTATCCTGGTACGTCGACGAAAACTAATTAATACGGAACTTTTTTCTAATAGTTTTTTCAACCTAGAATAACTACTAGAGTATGTGCTACGGTAAAAAATTCCGTACCTTTTTGAAGTCAAACAGTTAATTATAAGATTGAGTACACTTCCTTGCAAATTGATATTCCAATAAAATTGGTGAAACAGTTGCCGGTTTTATTAAATTTGTTTAATTTTGTTTTTATCTATTTTAAGTAATTTTCTACATTCACTGAAATAACAAAATCTGATGTTACATATATAATGAGCTACCTACCTATTCTAAGTTTTCAAATATACTTTGCAACTCGTGAACTGCGCGCCCTGACGATCATCTTTGTTTGTTATCTGTTTAATCGTTGACAAACTAAATATAACGGCAATGTCGCGTTCAGCATGGTCTATAGAGACCAGTTACTCAAACGCATACATGTGAAGGTGATTGGAAATGTCTCTTATTTGAAAACAGATATTTTAGAACAAGATGCGATACTAAAAGAGAAGGAATTATTTTGAATAAAAATCTGACGAAGAAGAATGCGCTCGTAAACTGTTCTTAACAAATCTTTAACTAAAGTATCAAGTGTCTTTGTTAGGTAAACTTTGTTAAAAAACCGGGTATGCGTTCTGTAGTTTAGGAGGGCAGTGGCACTGCTGCCTTTACTCACCGCGACCTGCATGGATCTATTGTAACATTGCCCTTCTAGTTGTTAGACTAGTTGGAGGCTTTTGATGAACCTTAGAATTAGTCTGGGGTTTCCGTCCTGGATGTCAATAGGCGTTAGAAACGGCCTACTGAAGTGTTATTGTCTGATATGACTGGCAGCAACACATTTACACAAAATGTGTTCTGCCGTCTTTAGATCTTCTTGGCATAGACCGAAGATTTAATCTTCAGCTTTTCCGTTATGTAGATGGTACTTCAAGGTCACATGACCTGTCAAAAACCCTGCCAGAGTCCAAGGCCCCCTTTGCTGAAAGATAGCAACGACTGTGCTGTCTTAGGAGATCCTGATAACAGTGCTTTCGCCTGCTTTTATCCTGGCGTAGTCTACCAGTGAGAGGCCTTTCTGTTGTCTGAATGTTGGTGAGTTAACATCAGTTTTAAAGTTAACAGTGTTATATTGTTTCTCTATGTGATACATTTCCAAAAAGATTCGATTTGTATAGGCACATACACGGTAAGGCATTAGTGCGCCAAAGCTGAATATATCCATTAATATTAAAGATATCACAAAATGTTATATACAAAAATCATAGCTAGTCTTAGGCTAAATATTTTAAAATTATTTTCGTATATACAGAGTGTTTCATATTGCCAGGGTGAACCAAACATACATTTTCATAGCAAAGTGATATTTTGCCAATATTGCGAAAATTGTGTACAGGGCGATTCAAAACGCAAATGCATTATTTTCTCATCCTATTTGAATGGAACACCCTGTATTTTATATTAAGAAAAGGAAAGATCCTGTACGCACTTTCATTTTTATTAACCATTCCCTATATCTAAAATCGTTAATATCTGAGATATTTAATATTTTCTTCATGAAAGATGAGCTTTTTCAAAATAATTGTTAAGATATAAAATTAGCGATGAAAAAATGACAGTCAAAGACCATTAAATCATATATTGAGATGAACTTATTAAATACAAAACAACTACAAAATGTTAAACTTATACCGGTAATTAATATTTAATTATTCCAAGCTAAATGTTCGGGATATAACGGATTTCACAATAAATGTTCAAAATCTCCACCAAAAAGATCAAACAACGTTGTAACCATTCTTAGACTAATCGATTTGCATTTCTTAACATTTCTACATCCATTCTTTCAGTTATGAACGATCCACATATTAGTACACGAAAAATCTCGCACCAACAAGATATTAGTTAAACGGCTGTTCAAAGAATACTGTATAACAAGAAATTGCATCCATATCATATTTAGTTGCACCAACAGCGACAATGGCTTACCCCAGTTGAGTAGAGTTGCTTTTTGTGAATAGGCTCAATAACAAAGAGAAAGAGCAGTTACATGGCTAGTCCAATGTTCAGAAATACGTAAATTTTACTTTTCGTGTGGCGTTATGTGAAAGGCCTTGTATATCAAATACCACCAAGTACTCAAAATATGTAGAACAAAATGAAAGAATAATTTCAGATCATTAATATAGAAATGTTCAGAAATATCATTTAAAGAACGGCTACAATGCAACTGCATATGGTATAGATGCAATTTATTACACAGTATTCTTTAAGAGCCTTTTGACTGATACCTTGTTGGCGCAAAATTTCTCGTGTATTAATATGGAGATTGCATGTAGAAATGTTAAGAAGTGCAAATCGATTAGTGTGAAATCCGTTATATCCCGAACATTTGGCTTGAATAATTAAATATTAATTACCAGTATAAGTTTAACATTTTGTAGTTGCTTTGTATTTAACAAGTTTATCTCAATATATGATTTAATGGCCTTTGACTGTCATTTTTTCATCGCTAATTTTATATCTTAACAATTATTTTGAAAAAGCTCACTTTTCATTAAGAAAATATTAAATATCTCAGAAATTAACGATTTTAGATATAGGGAGTGGTTAATAAAAATGAAAATGCATACAGTATCTTTCCTTTTCTTAATATAAAATACAGGGTGTTCCATTTAAATAAGATGAGAAAATAATGCATTTGCGTTTTGAATCGCCCTGTACACAATTTTCGCAATATTGGCAAAATATCACTTTGCTATGAAACTGTATCAATATAAAAAAGTCATTCCAGTACAAAAACAATTTCAAGTTGTTTCGTGTGGAATACACAGGGCGTTGAACACGCAATGATTTTCAGACAAAATTGACCACAACTTCTAAAATACTCGGTATAATTCAATAAAACGTTATATCGAAGTAATGAGGAGGATATGCTTAATCTAAATTTGAAATAATATATAGTGTGTCCCATTTAAGAAAATGTATGTTTAGTTCACCCTGGCAATATGAAACACTTTGTATATACGAAGATAATTTTAAAATATGTAGCTTAAGACTATTTATGATTTTTGTATATAACATTTTGTGATATCTTTAATATTAATGGATATAAAGAGCTTTGACGCACTAATGCCTCACCCTATATGTATTTGTTCTCTATATGTATATGTCCAGGTTTTGGACAAAATAGCGGAAAAAGTCATTCTTTTTATTTATCCCCTGTTTTTTAAATGTTGAAAGTTGTCCCAGATTGTTATATTTGATCTGTTGTTTTAAAAACTTTCGCTAATCTTTCCTTATGTGAAAATTAAACTGACATTCGTACAAAATTGGTCTAGGTTTGCTTTATATTTTTTGTATTAAGCTCTATGATGTATTCTGATGAAATAATAAGTTCAATAAGTTTTAAATTTGTTCTATATTGTTTCATAGTTTCAACACTCTATTACGGAACGCTAATATTATTCCAATAAATGAATCCTAGAAGCAGCGAATTTTATTGAAGAGAGAAGACGGAGCGTTGACTATAGAATCTTTCGTTGTTAAACAGGTATTGATGAACAAACTGTAAATGTTCAAGTTGACGCAGTAACAATATAGATATTTCCATAAATAGTAGCTGGATGAACATAGTCAAAGTAAAATATCAAAGAAAGCCATTAATGCTATGCTGTTCAATGTTAATTGATTCCACATTCATAACTAGCCTAGATTTAAATTCACCCAACCTGAAAATGAAGCGATCGTAATTTAACATGCGTAAAATGGAAGCGATCAAACTTGTAGCACTCGTCAAAACTTTCAAAAAGAGACATCTTTTGCTTTATTCGTTATATCTTCCATTCGTGGATTTTCATGTTTGAAAAAGCATATATAAGAAGCAATTTACCATAACCACCACCGGATATCCCCTCAAAATAACAATACGCACGTATATAAATAACGCCTAACGATATCGTATTCCAACCATAACTCAAGCATTGTTCCAGATAGTAAAATCTTAGAAACACATATTTAAAAACTTTTCTTATTTCGTCGTCTTCGGTTACAACGGGCCGATTTCCATGGAAGCGGCGGACGGGGATTGAGATGAGATGAAGGAACGGACTGAGAGAAAGTGTCCAACTTCTTTTATGTATTCAAAGTAGGAAAGAGAAGATACGACGACGGTATATCATAAATTTTTTGGGGGTATATGTAGTGCCTACAGTATGGTCGAATAGCGTCGAAGGCCTCACCGTATTTGAATATGACCCTATATCATGAAAGAGCGATGATAAAAACTTCTGAAACAAACAACATTAATGCAGATACGAAATGGCTCCCGGGCGGATTTAAGAGTATTCTATCAGGTATGGTTGCTCAACCTTTAGGATCTATTATAATACAAATATGTGTTGTAATGTAAGTCGATCTGAGCATCTGTTACATATATAAACAAATAGCACCTGAAATGTTGCGTGAAGGTTGGACTAAATTTTATTATTTGGCATCAAAACTGGCAGATACTCTCGCAAACATTAATATCGATTAATTGCCACCATTAGGTACACCAATGAGTAGAGCTTTATATGTACATGGAATAGTATATGGAAGTATGAAAGAAGTATCAGAAAATATAAAGATGAGAGAGATATTTGAATTGAATTCCATCTCATTTGTAACTCCAAGATCAAATGAGATACGATCATGAGTGGAACAACGTCATATTTTCTGACGAGAAGAAATTTAACTTGGATTTGCCCTAATGGTTTCAAATATTATTGACAATATTTGCGCAAGAACATCGAAGTTGCGATGAGCCGGAATTTTGATAGCAGTAGCATAATGCTTTGGGCAGCTTTTACACATAACAATAAATAAATCCCGTATATGTCTTATTTTCACGAGAATAAATTCTAAATCTTATATAGAACTCTGACTCTGACGAACAATTGCCGACGCAAGCCTAGATATTTCAACATGACAATGCAGCTAATTATAATACCAAACAAACAAAGGAGTTTTCATAAAAAGGAAATCAATTTATTACAATGGTCTGCTCGCACTTCCGATCTAAATGCCATCGAAAAGAGAGGTGTATGCTAATCATAAATAATACAATAGCATCAAAGAACTAAAATCTACAATATTGACTAAATTAGTAGACAGTATGAAGACCCTAATGCTTGCAGTTGTTTTGTTATTTTCTCCGTGTCGCCACCAAGTTTAAACGTCCTATGAAGTTAACTATTGTGATTCTCTAAAGGTGCTATCATTAATTGTAAAAAAGTTCAAAAACATTCCATATATTTTTGGAAGTAGTTGTACTTAACGATTGACGGTATTTCCTTATATGTAAACGGTATTTCTAATGATTGCAAATACTTTTTGCTTCTGTCATCAAAGAAACCAAAATTATTATGGTTGCTCCTGCAATATCCTCACTAGAATTTACTAAAATAAAATACTTAACTATTCTTCACAAATGAAAGCTACCACCCTTAACATCTTAAAACTTGCAACAGTGCGCGGATCACAAATCATCATTACAACCCGCGCGTGGAGACATTAAAACGGCACATATTAGGCGCTAGAAACGGCCGGTCATACAGACTCTCGCGCAATTAATTATCCTGTTTTCGGTTCGGAATCCGCTGGAGCACATTACCACTCGCCCGTTATCAATAATGAGTGGATGAAAACCCTTGCAAGATTTACGGCGCGGAAGGTATTCTCGTTCGCGCCCGCGCCAAGGTATAATCATAAAATAAACGATAATTGCACCATCCAGCCGTTTGTTTTATTGTCGGGGATATAGCGTTGAGAGGGCGATATTTTACAGTTAGACGGCGGGCCCGGTATAAAAAATTCATCCCGCGACTCGTCTCCACGGTAGCCAGGGGGTAACCGTGCGGATTGAAATCCGAATAAATCTGTCCTAAGTGCATATGTGCATTTTTAAAGGTCCTGCCGTCAAGATGGGATAAGGATATGGATAGAGAACGAAGCCAGGTTAAGAAATTTTTGTGTATGGAAGTGAAAAATGCCGCTGTGGTACTCATAAATGTACGAAGTGTTACTACACTAGTAACGAGTTTTAAGATGGCGGTCGAAAGATACATGTTTACTGTCGCGCGTTCCTTAATCCGCTTAATAATAAAACAGACACAGTACAGAACACAACCAAGAAATGTTATACAAAAACACCTTGAATATTTCCTCTTTTGCGTGACATCTTTTAAATGTATGTCCATAGACGGAAGAATTCTGGATGTGTACTAAAGTCACTCTACACATTGTTGCTCCCATTATTCAAACTTAAATAGTGCCAATCAAATTTTAATTAATCATAAAAGTTTTATTATTACTTATGACTGTTTGCCATGCATCAGTCAAATTTTCAAAACTTTTGTTATTTGTTATCTTTTAATTCCTGATTTATTCCCACTTAGAGGTCAATAAAACAATAAATAATTAAATACCAATTTATTCCATAACATATAATAATATGTTTTCGTTAAATAACTTCTTCAGTGGAAGAAATTGACATTTAATATGTGTCAAATTACTAATAATATAAATATAAATTGCCATGCCTATCAACAAAATTATCTAAAAAACAAACAATTCATTGATATATCGAATTTTAATTATATTCACAAGTAATAATGAAGGAATAGTGATTTAATACAACATTAGAAATTGAAATGATTTGAATTATTCGTATATCAATCTATTTTTTG
Source organism: Holotrichia oblita (assembly GCA_023690525.1). NCBI lineage: Eukaryota > Metazoa > Arthropoda > Insecta > Coleoptera > Scarabaeidae > Holotrichia > Holotrichia oblita. The sequence continues at coordinate 36,892,646 of CM043018.1, read as the reverse complement.
TCAAGCTCTAACAATTCTGTTCAAGGACTAGGGAAAAACAAAAACCTAGTCAAGAGCTTAAAATTAATAAAATTCAGGCGTGAATTAAATTGTTATATATAACGCTTAAATTATCAATATCCGTTCTAAAATTTACCGCGTTTTCATCTTTTTTAATGTATATCATTTCGTAAATTAATCTTTTTTTATAATTATTTTCCTTTTTTAAAATTTTAGTGTTTTGAAAATCAAAATTATGTCGTCTATCTTTAGAGTGCTTAGATAAAGCAGTTTCAGAGGTGACGTTATGTGTAACAGTGTATTGATGGTTATAAATTCGTTTCTTTAAATATTGTTTGGTTTGTCCGATATAACATTTATTACAATCTTTGCAACCTAATTTATAAACGACATTACTTTGATTACCATGTTTAATGGGTGTTTTTAAATTTGTGAATAAATGTCTATTGTTGGTAGGTATGAAAGTTATGTGAATGTCTGATTTTTTAATTCGTGTTTTATTGTGTCGCTTAAATTGTTTATATATGGTATAGTGTGGTGTATGTTATTATTTGATTATGTACCTGTGTTATATATTTTATTTATTCTTTTTGTGATTAATTTATTGTAAAACTCTTTAGGATAACTATTTTTTTCTAGTATTGTTTTTACTTTGCTTAAATTTTCTTTTCTAAAATCAGGGTGAGCTAATTTAATAGCCTTATCCACTAAACTGTTAATTACGCTTTTTTTTAAATTTACCGAAGTGTTCGAAAAATAGTTTAAATGCCTACTACTACTAGTGTCTTTAATGTACCAGTTTGTTTTTATTTGTGTGTTATCATGTATTATCTTTAAATTTAGACTTTCAAAGAAATTTTAATAAAATAAAAAATAGTAATATTAAAAAGATAGAAAATCTTTTAAAAGAAAATAACAAGAATTATTATCCAATCTTACAAGAAGATTGGATAATAAATTTAACAGATATAATAATTCCGGAAAATGTAAAGTTAATTATTAGTTTAGGCCCTAAATTCTCAGTAGATGTTAACCACATACCTTTAGATGATTTAATCTGTAATATAGAATACATTATTCAAAATTCTGTAGTACCGAACAAGCAAAACACATTACGTAACAAATTAGTAAACATCATAACTAATTACAAAAACAGACGTAATAGCAAACACAAAGATACTGATTTAAATCGTATGTTAAAGGAAACAAAAAAGTTTTTAAGTAATAACCGAGATATTATAATAACTAAAGCAGACAAAGGAGAAAAAAGTATAATAATGTACAAAAAAGATTACGCAGCCAAAATGCATTTATTATTAAACGATCAAAACACTTACATTACATTGCAAAAAGACCCGACTAACAAAATTCAAAGTGAAAATAACCAATTAATCACTAGTTGGTTAAATAGCAATTATATAGACGAATCCGTAGCTAAACATTTAAAAATATATAATTCGATAACTCCGCGAATTTATGGCGTCCCTAAAATTCATAAAACTGATATTCCTTTAAGGCCGATTGTAAATTGTATACAATCACCAACATACAATTTATCAAAATTTTTATCCAAAATTCTCAGTAATGTTGTAGGAAATACAGAGTATCATGTAAAAAATTCGTGGGAATTTGTTAATTTCATTAACAAAAAATCCGTACCGTATAATCATGAAATTATCAGTTTAGACGTTGTATCCTTATTCACAAATGTCCCTACAGATTTGGCATTAAACATTATAAACAAAAAATGGAATTTAATTCAAAATTATACAAATTTACCAAAAAATGAATTCATGTTAGCTGCAAAACTTTGCTTAAATTCAACATATTTTCAGTACAATATATAAACAAATATTCGGTACAGCAATGGGTTCTCCATTATCTGCTGTTATAGCAAATTTAGTAATGGAGGACTTAGAGCAGGTCTCACTTGACAAACTAAACTGTCATGTGCAATTTTATAAGCGGTATGTAGATGATTGTATATGCTGCATACCAAATGATAAAATTGAACATGTTCTACACACATTTAACACATATCATGATAGGTTAAAATTTACTTTTGAAAGAGAAAATCAAAATTCTATAAACTTTTTAAATGTAAAGATAATACATGATAACACACAAATAAAAACAAACTGGTACATTAAAGACACTAGTAGTAGTAGGCATTTAAACTATTTTTCAAACACTTCGGTAAATTTAAAAAAAAGCGTAATTAACAGTTTAGTGGATAAGGCTATTAAATTAGCTCACCCTGATTTTAGAAAAGAAAATTTAAGCAAAGTAAAAACAATACTAGAAAAAAATAGTTATCCTAAAGAGTTTTACAATAAATTAATCACAAAAAGAATAAATAAAATATATAACACAGGTACATAATCAAATAATAACATACACCACACTATACCATATATAAACAATTTAAGCGACACAATAAAACACGAATTAAAAAAATCAGACATTCACATAACTTTCATACCTACCAACAATAGACATTTATTCACAAATTTAAAAACACCCATTAAACATGGTAATCAAAGTAATGTCGTTTATAAATTAGGTTGCAAAGATTGTAATAAATATATAAGCACTCTAAAGATAGACGACATAATTTTGATTTTCAAAACACTAAAATTTTAAAAAAGGAAAATAATTATAAAAAAAGATTAATTTACGAAATGATATACATTAAAAAAGATGAAAACGCGGTAAATTTTAGAACGGATATTGATAATTTAAGCGTTATATATAACAATTTAATTCACGCCTGAATTTTATTAATTTTAAGCTCTTGACTAGGTTTTTGTTTTTCCCTAGTCCTTGAACAGAATTGTTAGAGCTTGACAAAAAATAGATTGATATACGAATAATTCAAATCATTTCAATTTCTAATGTTGTATTAAATCACTATTCCTTCATTATTACTTGTGAATATAATTAAAATTCGATATATCAATGAATTGTTTGTTTTTTAGATAATTTTGTTGATAGGCATGGCAATTTATATTTATATTATTAGTAATTTGACACATATTAAATGTCAATTTCTTCCACTGAAGAAGTTATTTAACGAAAACATATTATTATATGTTATGGAATAAATTGGTATTTAATTATTTATTGTTTTATTGACCTCTAAGTGGGAATAAATCAGGAATTAAAAGATAAGTACACAAAGGTCAAAAAATACATATATTAATTGTTATTTGTTATAAGTATTTTCGATGGCAGGAAAATACCGACCACTTCGCATTATTAAAAGTATACAAATTTACTTTTGAAATCTATAAATTAACATTTTAGCGCCTTCTGGTGGTAGCAATCTCGTTCATAGCTGAGTTCAGTAAAAGTTCACCACTAGATTCACTTAACATTCAGGTGGTCGAGTATTATAAGGCAAATGTATGAGATTGGGCGAGTATTTAAATCCAATTGCGACCTTCTTTGAGCGTTACGGTAGATCTCCCGTATCACCAACATAAATCACAAATATCGCTAGAATGGTGACTAGAACATGCTACTGAATTCCCATCAAACCAAGGACGTGCTCGTGCAAAATGCATACCTATGTAGAGTATTTGTGTACACGTGTGTACTGTGTGCGGGTTAAGACTTGATCATTATATTGACTATGTATGTTGGTAGCACCGTTACTCTAGGTATTACTTGTGGTAGGTTTTTGTGCCTAGAGAAATGAAATTTCTAACGAGGACGTTTTACAGAAGTAACTTTACGATTTTTCAATGACTGCAAAAATGCATAGTACAGGCGTAAAACCAAAAGCTAACTTTTATCAGTATACCGAAAATTCTGAACCAAACGTCGCTAACCATATGAAGTTAAATACCGTCAAACTACCTCATGTTTCACTTCATTAACGGTACGTTCTAAATTTAATTTTTCAATTGTCTTATTGAGTTATTTTGTTTATTTTTCTGTAAATCTTTAACTCAGAAGAGCAAGATGCACCTGGCACCAATAAAACCACACTTTTACTGAATTATGTCTATAAAATGTAGGAGTCTGGCCTCTCTACAGTTTTCAACAAAGCCGTAGTGGTGTTTTCCTTAAAAGTAATGTAACTGGTAGGGCAAGTGGCTACACAAGTGTGCGGAACCATGATCCTTGTGGCAGTAGCTGTGCATTCTGCAGGTGGTTTGATTCTATCGGTTTTCTTCTTTCCAAGAAAAAGCTACAATTATACTTCATAGGTCATGGTCTAGTCGGTATAGCTACCGTAAAATGGGGTGAAACGCAAATAGTGTACCTACCAATCGCAAAAGTTTTCAGTAAAACATCGTTATATTTTTTTACCACTCTGTATGCTTTCCAGAAGGTTAAAATATTTTTATAGGTATCTGGGAACTTTACCTAATACTTGAAGCACAAAAACAAAATTTCTGAAAGAATGATATTTTGAGGTTATAATATCTAATTAATCATCAATTTTCAATAAGATTTTGTCCCTGAGAAAACTTTATCTGACAAACTACCTTAACATTTAAACTTGAGGTAAAGCTCGATCGTTGATTGAAGGATACATAAAGATGCGCAACGTATGACAGTTGACGTAAATTTCAGATTCCGTCAAATGGAGATTTGCTTTGATGGGATGTGAAATTTCTGTCAACTGTCATAGGTTGCGCATCTTTATGTATTCCTTCAATCAACGGCTTGATAACACATGTCTTTGATACCTTTTTACTTATAATTTTACATTTGGCAATACCTCAACTCAAATGCCTGGAAACTATGAATTTTTAAATTTGATTGGTAAGAAATGGCGGAAAAGTGGGGTCAATCGCACTAGGTTAACGCCTGTCGGTCCGCCGCATATCACGATGTTTTATTTTTCGCTTAGTCACGAAGATGCCGCGTGAGTATAAGCGTAATCCGAGGGCCAGACCTTGCCGTAAGGTTTCAGAAGAAGTTTACGAAAAAGAGATTAAGGAAATTCAAAATGGTATTTCACTTAGACGGGCAGCAGCTAAATATAAAATTGATTATACAGTATTAAGAAGATGCAAAAATAAAAAAGAAAGGGGTGAAAAGTGTCTTCCCAAAGATGATCAAACTGTGTTGTCTGCAGAAGTTGAGATTCAAATTGTAAACAGATTAGTTCAGTGCTCCGAATTGGGACCACCATTGGATTTATATGATCTGAGAGTTATAGTGAAAAATTACCTGGACAAAATCGGCCGACGAGTTGACGGTTTCAAAACAATATGCTGGGGAAGGAGTTTCCTTTGGGTTTCGTCAAGCGTCATAAAGAGACAGAACCTCATTCGATGAGATTCTATCAAAACATCAAAAGGTCAAGGGCTGGAATAACTACTGAAAATGTCAGAGCTTATTTTGAATATCTTCGAATCTCAATAGATGGTGCCAGTCCGTCCAATATCGTCGTCGTTACGACGAAACTAATTTGACTGACGACCCAGGACGACAAAGAGTAATTTCAAAGCGAGGCATAAAATACCCAGAAAGGGCAATGAACCACAATAAGTCGGCCACCTCCCTTATGTTGGGATAGGAGGGCCAGCAAGTGCTCGTTTCAGTTCAACCCCTTCTGGTTGGTTCGACAGCAACTGCTTCCAGGATTGGTTTGAGAGCATTGCCATTCCGTATTTTCGAAACTTGTCCGGAAAAAAATTGTTAATAGGGCACAATCTTTCTTCGCACATCTCTTTGGAAGCTGTAGAAAGATGTAAAGAGTACAACATATCATTCATGTTTCTACCAGCGAATTCCAGCCACATGATTCAGCCTTTGGATTTGACTTTTTTTCGCCCATTTAAGAAGGCTTGGCGTAAGATATTAACCGACTGGAAAAAAGGCCCGAGCAGAAGAGAATCGGGCATCCAAAAAACCACATTTCCTCGTCTCCTCAAATTATTGTTGGAAGCCATTAAACCTAATGCGGCTAAAAATGTTAGGTCAGGTTTTCGAAAAAGTGAAATTGTTCCAATAAATCCAGATGAAATATTATCAAGACTACCATCAGGTTCACAAGTTCCGGAAAATGAAGCGGAAGCTTTAACAGATTCAGTAGTTGGTATTTTAAAAGAATTAAGATACGAGAATCTCCCTAAACACCGAAAAAAGTTAACGTTTTACCAGAGCGAAGTGTAGCAGGAACAGATTTTAAGAAAACCAATTCTAGTGATTCTAGCGATATTGAAATTATTTCCCTTCGCAGCGCACCACAAGAAGATAAATCGCTAGATCATATGGAAGATAATGAAGAAAGTCTTCCTGATTTTTCTTAAGGACTAAGCACCAGTGCTGTTCAATGATCACCTTTGCCCCATTGAGTGTTTTGTTACCAATAATGGTAAAACGTTTGAAGGCCTATTTCCAGTTACAATGCAGTCTATAAAAATAGACGATTGGATATTAGTTCAATTTGTTAGTCAGAAGTATTGGTAGAGTTCAATCCATCGATAAAAATTACACCGCGAATTTTTTCAAGTAATGCCTTCGATGAAAACACAGGCAAATAGAACATTCTTTAGTTATGCAGATATTCCAGATGTGTCCGAATTGAGTTTCGACCAAATTATTGGCAGAGTTAATGACGAATATTTCACCAAGTGGAAGTAACTTTGTACCTCTGTGTTTTTTTATAAAAATGAATATTTTGTTTTAAAGAAAAGAATTACATGTTAGTTTGTGTTCATAAATGAATGTTTAACTTTAAATATACGAATTTCAGTTATTTTGTAGTGTAAAATATTTTTTAAAAATATAAAATGTGTTGCTTTCCACCTATTACACAGTGTGAAAGCCAAAACACGTGAAATCAAGCGAGTGTTCTTGTTCACACCAAATGTAAGGTGAAACGCAACACGCCCTATTTAAAAAAAAGGGCATTTACAAGAAAAGTAGAAAATGTTTGATTTGCAGGGATGAAGGTGAAGGTAAGATAAGAGTTTTTCGCTAAGAACAAGTTTTCTAAGTCAAACCGTTTTGAAGTTATACAACCGGAAATGTTGAAAAGTGTTGTTATTCACCCTATTTTACGGTACTGTTGCTGTCGAATACGGTTAGATATAGCAGACTGAATTTGTAAAACGTATTACTCATTTCATGAAATTCTACTCATCAAAAGATCCACTCACATTGCTCTAATTGGACAAGCATACTTGCTTGCAGAGATATCCACATCAAAGCCATTAGCATTGGCTGCTTAATCGACAACTTTTCGTGTTGAAAGTTTGTTGTAATTGTATAATTGATATTTTCTACAAAGCCAAACTTACCAAATAATTCTAATAGATTCAGCATCTGTAAGAAATCAACTCATTTTGCATGTGAGTGATTCCTTCTTTCGTAATTGTATGTCATTGCTCTCAATGTGTTCCAACATGTATTCTGTAATACTTTCAGTAACATTTTTGTGGCGCATACAGCTGCCGCAGCTTGTCAAAACCACCGCTATCGGGCCTTCTGTATATTCTTGGTGTGTAAATATATTTTATAGCTTTGTTACATTACCTCACCTTAAATAAACTTATGCTATTAATTGTGTGCCGACAGTCGATGGAAATACTGACCTTCCAAGAACTTCTTGACATTAAACCGCTAAAAATTATCTCTTCTTTAGCAATTATGTATTTAATCTTTGTAGCTATCAATTTTAACAAAGAAATTATTATCTGGGTAAAATAGAATAACCACATTAACAGTACATCTTCTAATATATTTTTATCCTCTTAGTCGGATTAAAGTATTTTCTAACAGTCAATTACATCATGCTGACTAACACCAAAAAAGAAGTTTAACAAAATCCAGTTGCTACAAACTCTTTCCCCACATAGATCAGTCTTCGACATTTTCGATGATATTACATAACGGCAGCTTTCAGATACATGCATTTACCCTCACACACATACATACATACACATAGATCCGAATCATCCGAAGCATATTGGGAAAAGGGATGTGGCCCTGCCCTTGAATTATAGTTTTCCGAGGTGTCATTTTATAAGAATTTCGATTTACGTCAACACAAGATGACGTCGACGGAGATGACGGTTACTGCATAACAGATATGGGAATCCCTCCAACCAGACGCCCGCGATCTCCTTCCCCCGCGTACATATGCATGTATGAAACCGGGAGGGTGAACGGCACCTTTTCCGATTGATGGTTACAATCTCCATTCAAAAATACGATATGAATTTGTAATATTTCATCCTTTCGCAGAGAAAGGTTTGATTTAAACTTCCTTCTGGAAGTGGGTGGCGCTAGTGTATGGGATGAGGTGGCTTTCGGCGTCAGACAGAAAACAGCATATTGAGATCGAATTTAAAGTAGATAGCGAAATGCCTTCAAGCCTTCATTCTGTTTTTAAATATAGAAACCTGAATAATGTCTATTTTTAGAACGATGCTGGTTCCAATGTGTCGAATATAAATTGTAGTGAAAGTTACCTCAGAAATCGCTTAAATGTGTCAATTCAACGTCAATTTAGCAAACCGTTATACAAAATTTTGGTAAATCAGCAGAAATCAGGGCAACATTGGCTATATATCTCTCAATTTCTATTTACACTTTTGCAACATATTAATATTTTTTCTCCAATATACTTCATTACTAACTTCTCTGGCAACGTAAGCTGTTTACTAGGCTTGCCACTGTAACGTTTTCATTTGATAGCCTTAGGAGCTAAAAATTGCATTTAACGAATAAGAGCTTCAGCTTAATTATTCATTAAAGTAAAGTTTCAATGTTTAAAAGTACTGCTTGCTTATGTGTGGTCTTCTTAACAACGACTGCGAAACACGTTATATCTCCAGGACTACCATTTATATCAAGTACAGTACGCCAAGAGATCATTCAAAGATTCCATCTAATTAAATGAAATTAATCTTAGCTGTTTTCAGTAAAAAAAGCAATCAGACTATAGACACTCTCATTCCATATTTTGCAAAATTTTATGTATATGGGAATTAGTAGAGCGTCCGTAAATAACATAAGTACAAATAACTCCAGTTATTCATCTATAATAACAATGTCCCATAAATTTCGAAGATTTTATAACATATGAAAGATCGATATACTTACTTTAGAATCACGGTTTATTTAAATCACAATATAATACACCAACCATTTGATTTGTAATACATGTCAGATTAAGTTTGAAAACTGGCTGTAACAGACACCGCAAACTGTTTCCGAATTTACAAATTTCACTGTATATTTTTTTATCATTGTATTCGATTTTGCCAGCATAAACACTGTCTGCATAAGCGCAAGATGCCGCTAAGGGACGTCAACCCCAACCCCATTACCGGTTTCTTACCATCCAGCACCCGCAGTTGATAGATATACATTTTCTACCCCTAGGGTTAATTCCCACGGGGGAGCCGCTGTGATAGCAGTTAATGATATCTTCACGCTCTTCTTGGAGATTTTCACTATTTAAAACTTCCAATTTTTTTCCCTTTGGTACCGTGCAGCTATGGTAGTAACCGGGGGCGAATTTCATCATTTTAATATTATGACATCGAAAGAGGATGATATACGAGTTCGTGCACAAATCGTGGAGAGAATACTAAAATTATAATAATAAGTGATGCTTTAGACAGGCTGTGGATCAGACTAGGGTAAATGAATATACTCGATGAAAAATAGATTATCATGGAACTGAAACATATCGCATTAAATTCTTGGGTAGGGCTAAAAATATTAGTTTTTAGCTCTAACACTTTACAGGAGAATTTATATCTACTCCATATAGCCTGACAACTCGTCACCCATTACTTATAACATAAAGAAATCTGGTATATCACAGGTATGTATATTTTACACAATTTGATTACAGTTACTTATTTATTTTTTATTTATATATGTTACGGCTAAAGGCCGAAGTGCGGCTACACCTAAGTTTAGCCGGCTAGAACTAAATGCGGCCAGTTACAATTTGTTAAACCTAGGTGCATCCTATTTATGCACGGCTAAAACGAGGTCTAGCCTTCATCATACAGGCTCCAACTAGATATAGCCAACCCTTGGTGGCTAAAACAAGATATAAAATAACACATAGGCTAGCGATATACTTACTTTAGGCTAGCAGGCGGTTACTGCGTCTTCCCCACTCGCTACCAATACCTAACCTAACAATATCGAGCAATTGATTTAGTGTGAATCATAACCACGTGTATATGCGTTTTACAGAATGGCGGCGACCGAAGCGCTACATGCAATGAAGTCGAGTTTTTACGAAGAGTTTGACGGGGTACTGGCCGCGAAACGCGGTGAAAAAAAGTTATATTAATAATGAACAGTATTGGAAGTTATAGAAGATGTTAAAGCTGCAAAAAAGCTCCTAAACGTACAACATTACATTATCGTCGCTTGAAACGTTTCGATGTATGTAATATCGCTGACATCGAAAAGTTAATTGTTTCCGTATCTACTACCGAAAATCTCAAATATTACGTCAAAAACGAAGATTTGTTCGAGGTTCTTCATGAAATACATTTATCTATTGGGCATACACCTACGTCCTTTACAAAGTAAAACTGCCGAGGAAGTGTCAAAGATATTACTTGATATATTTTGCATATTTGGATCACTTTCAATACTCCAGTCGGATAATGGTCGGGAGTTTGCCAGTCGAGTTGTGGAAAATTTGACACAAATGTGGCCAGGTTTGAAGATTGTACACGGGAAATCTCGTCATAGCCAGTCAGAGGGCAGTGTTGAACGTGCCAATCAAGATGTCCAATGTATGCTAATGACTTGAATGAAAGACGGGAACTGTGAAAAGTGGTCTGAAGGACTTAGATTTATCAAACTGATGAAAAATAGAACCTATTATGATGGAATTAAAAGGTCACCTTACCAGGCTATGTTCGCTTGTGATATAAAAGTAGGCCTGCGATCATCAGCACTTCCATCCGAAGCAATCGAAGACATAGAAAACGAGGAAGATCTGGCAAACATTCTTAATTAGTTAGAAGAAAATGAAAACGTAATTGAAAATGACACTCTAACAGAAGTAAATGAAAACCAGACTGTAGAAGAAGCAAATTGTGAGCTTTGTGACAACAAAAATGGAAAATGTGACCTGTGCAAGAAAAAACAAAGAATAGATAGTAATAGAAAAGGCGCTAAAGACAGTACAAGCAAAGAAAATGACAACTTTATCAAATGAAAAGTTTTGACACAGTACGTGTAAAAATTCCTGACGTTGATAGAGGAAGAAGAGATTTTCACAATGTTTTAATGGCTGTTCTTGAATGTCATGACAGCGGACTGTATAAATTGGATAACCAGTTTGGTACTATTCCTGAATTATTTTCTAGGAATAAATTCACTATATGTGATTCTAAATTTTTGAATATTGAAAATATTTCTCTGGAGAAGAAATCATTACGCCAAATAGCTAATGCCCAATCTATATCTGGAGGGCAAGGATACAAAAGATACCACTGTAAAACTAAATGTGTTAATAAAAAGTGCATCTGTAAAGCTGCTGATATATTGTGTAATTCCAAATGTCATTCCAGTTTATCTTGCTCGAATAATTAACAAAAATTCTGACGGTAATTATAAATATTATTTTATAATGTTTATAGATATATTTCATATATACATATATGTACAGTCTGTTTCAAATTAAATGCGAATCGAAGATATTGTGTGCAGTTACTCGGTTCGCGGTGCTGTATTGTGGGTGATCTATACTTTTCCATACATAGTGATGCGTAGTTCACGATTTTTGGCGTCTAACATTCACGTAATATCTCAATTTATACTTTTGCTATACTGGTTTTTATTATTTTAAATGCAATATATGTAATCGTCGTCATTTATAATGAATCAAAACATCGTCATCGATAGAACACAAAGTATTGTAAAATATATCCTGTAACTGCACGTATTTGAAGGTAAACTTGAAAACTAGATACGTTCTTGGTTAATAAAAGTAGAAAAAGTGGTTTTCAGACTCGTATATATTATTTAAAATTAGACATATGAATACATTTCATATGTATAATTTATTATCAGATTTGTATTAGCATAGCGAAAATAAATTAATAGAAGGTAGTTATTGTTCTTGGATTTTAAATTTTGTTTAAGAATTAAGCCTGGAACTTGAAAACTCCAGAAAGTAAAGACGCCGCACCGGTAAAATGACAAGTACTATCAATACTCGTTGAATAATATACACATATGGTATATGTATGTAATATAATCTTGGCTGTAGTCGCATTCAGTCTCATAATTATAATTTCAAATACTATGTAATACGGTTGATTCGTAATACATTTGATTATCGTAACGATCGAAGAGAGCATTATCCCGCTTCTGCGATGGCAAACGTGTGTTATTATTTATTATTATTAAAACTAAACATATCGTATATAGGTATCTGCTAAGAGATAGTGGTCTCCTGGAGTATCTGGCTTAAAAGCGGATTCATATTGTATTAGAAAATCAGCATGCGGATATTTGAATTGGGAATCGACGACACGTCATCCTTTAAAATCTCGAATACCTAAATAGTCGCTTCTTTCTGGTTACGCACAAAAGAATGCTTGCGTAGCATTTTCATATTATATAAAAATGCTATTATTTTAAAATGGTGTTGAGAATTGCTATCTTTAATAATCAAATGTGTCGTTTGATGTCTTTGTATATCGACTAAATAATGAGATTAAGCTTTCTTTAAAAATAATACTTGGGGATAAGCTCTATACAAAAATGTTTATGGATTTATATATTATGTTAAACAAGAATAATTGTTTTTGTATTTAAAACTCCGGATCATGCACTTATATAAGTGTATGTGTGCAGTATGTGTGCTATTCGCTTTTAATTTTAGAGAAAATTATAAATAATAGATCTCGAATGTATCTAATCGGCTACTCCCAGGATTTATTTCGCATTGCAGTTTTCTATTTCGCACACGGTTAAGCAATTTGAATGAAACCAGTTCAATATTTGTGAATGAAACTGCTTATATTATCGCATCAGGAACTACAAAAGACTATTACTTACTGATAAACCAACTTCATCGGCCATTTCGGCTATTGATATATTTCTCTGCAGCAGTGCGTTTAATTTTCCTTTATCTTCTGTGGAAATATCTTTTTGTCGGGGAAGACGCAACATTTTTCTTCGTCTGCTGATTAATTAAAAGGCAATCTTAACATCTGAATTTCTACTACAAGAAAAAATAGTAAAACTGCCCTGGAAACTTTATGTTCCAATATGGTATTAAGGGAACAATATAGTATCTTCTGTCTCCAATTTACATCTGCCATAAATATTACAAAGACACCGCAAGTACTATTTTAGGCAGATAAATAAAGTTTTTCTACAGCAAGATTTCCTTCAAGCTTTCCGATCAAAGTGTTAAAATCAGGGAAATACCGAATTAAAGCCGTTCTATTTCTAAATAAAATATACGAACACTACGAATTAATAATCAAATTGTTTGTGGTAAACAAAGGTATACTGTGTCGCATGAGTGGAGAGTATCTTTATCATGTGTGACACATAATTTCTTTTTGTTTACCATTAATGCGAAATAAATCCTGAGAGTAGCCGATTAGATACATTCGAGTTCTATTATTTATAATTTTCTCTAAAATTAAAAGCGAATAGAACTGCACATACACTTATATAATTGCATGATCCGCAGTTTTAAATACAAAAACAATTATTCTTGTTTAACATAATATATAAATCCATAAACATTTTTGTGTAGAGCTTATCCCCAAGTATTATTTTTAAAGAAAGCTTAATCTCATTATTTAGTCAATATACAAAGACATCAAACGACACATTTGATTATTAAAGATAGCAATTCTCAACACCATTTTAAAATAATAGCATTTCTATATAATATGAAAATGCTACGCAAGCATTCTTATTTTTCTAATACAATATAATTTGCTATTTTTCTAATACAATATAAGCAAGCAAGCTACTCCAGGAGACCACTATCTCTTAGCAGATACCTACACGATATGTTTAATTTTAACAGTAATAAATAATAACACACGTTTTCCATCGGAGAAGCTCTATAATGCTCTCTTCGATAATTACGATAATCAAATGTATTGCGAATCAACCGTATTACGTAGTATTTGAAATTAAGTACAATAATGAGACTACAGCCAAGATTATATTACATACATATACCTATTATGTATTATTGAACGAGTATGATAGTAGTTGTCATTTTACCGGTGCGGCGTCTTTACTTCCTAGAGTTTTCAAGTTCCAGGCTTAATTCTTAAACAAAATTTATAATTCAAGAACAATAACTACCTTCTATTAATTTATTTTCGCTATACTAATATAAATCTGATAATAAATTATACATATGAAATGTATTCATATGTCTAATTTTAAATAATATATACGAGTCCGAGAACCACTTTTTCTACTTTTATTAACCAAGAACGTATCTAGTTTTCAAGTTTACCTTCAAATACGTGCAGTTACAGGATATATTTTACAATACTTTGTGTTCTATCGATAACGATGTTTTGATTCATTATAAATGACGACAATTACATATATTACATTTAAAATAATAAAAACCAATATAGCAAAAGTATAAATTGAGATATTACGTGAATGTTAGACGCCAAAAATCGTGAACTACGCATCACTATGTATGAAAAAGTATAGATCACCCACAATACAGCACTGCGAACCGGGTAACTGCACACAATATCTTCGATTCGCAATTTGAAACAGACTGTACATATATACAGGATATTTCAGAATAAAGCACCCTAAGTTAGAATATAAAAAGTTAAAAATCATTTTCCTGTAAAACTCTCCGTTTCCATTCTACAGGATGACGAAGTGATGAATAAATAAATGATTGTTATTTATTGTATCTAGTTTTAGCCATCAAGGACTGGCTATATCTAGTTGTAGCCATCAAGAATTGGCTGTATCTAGTTGTAGCGTGTATTATTAAGGCTAGACCTAGTTTTAGCCATGCATAAATACGATACACCTAGGTTTAACCAACTGTAACTGGCCTCATCTAGTGGTAGCCGGCTAAACTCAGGTGTAACCGCACTTTGGCTTTTAGACGTAACATATAATATATATACACAGTTGACTTTTAGAGACGGCAAAGAAAGATTCATAAGCCGTACTTCTGTCAGTATTAATATGCCAGGTAACCTATATCAGTGATTTTTGCGGTTGTTGGGCAACCTTGACGCGACGCTCCCAGACTAGTTTAGACTGTAAATTATACGAAATCATGCTGGAGTATTGTGTCTGTCACATGTAGATGTTTACTCCCTTCATGCTCTTGTCCCTTGTCCGTGCTTTCCCGACCACAAAAATCTGTGCCGTATATTTCAGGTTAAACTATTATTGAACACCTCTAAAACTTTGGTGTATATGTGTAGTAAAAGTTTGATATTCAAACCACTCTTTACCGTCTTTGATTGGCAGTTCTCCTAAAATGTTGCGTCCCATTTTATCTTCCTATTTGAAAGGACAAAATGTTATGAATTGATGAACATTGATAACAGCGATTATCTTAACTAGCACATGAAAGTGTTAGCTCTACCAGCACTTCCATAGAGGCAGCTGTCACTTGTCAATTTGATTTCTGCTATCTTTTTGTTGATTTTTGCTATTATTCGATATAACAATATATCATATATATATATCATTTTTACTCCCAAATTTTTCTAAATAATCTGTCAAACAGTATTTTGAAGAAGTTTAGTTCATGAGCATAGCTTACTAGCTGTATGTGTTGTTAACATGATAATAAAAACGAGGCAAGTTAAAATCACCGATAGCAGCAACTTTGATTAAAAGAAAGATTTTCAGTGCCTCAAAAAAACTTTCGCGCATATTTTGACTTACATGTGGAGTAAGTTATACATGCTGAAGATTACGTATTTTCTATCTAAATACAAAAACGTAATTATTTTCTTTACTTAAATTAGTATTCCTTTTCAATGCTATTTTTGTAGAACTTGTGTAGCACATTTCTAATTTAAAGTTATTAATAAAACATTTCAGTTAGACTTCCGGTACAGATTATCAATATTACGTTGTCTTCTTGTTAGTTGAGTGGAACACATTTTTTTGTAATAGAAGTTTCGAAATTTTTGATTTTCCTTCCAATTACTCCTGCAGCATAAAATAAATTGAAAACATTTTTCAAGTAGTAAATTAAGCGACCTATGTACATACCATTGTATGCATGAAAAAGTTTCAACGTTGTCGTTAAAGTTGGTGCACAGCTTTACAAACCTCGTTGCTTTTAATTCCATAAAACTATTAAACATCAAAAGGTCTATGATTTACCATTACACCAGGCACATGTTAGGCTCGAACAAAACGTAAACGTACACATACATATGTACATATATGTATGTCCGTACCCACAAATACATGTATAGTAATAGACTACAAATAGAGAATAAAGACCCAAAAAAAGTTTCCCTAAACAATGGTTTTCGTTCGAATTACCTGGCTTTTGTTAGCTTGTTTACAAATAGTGTGCTTTATTTATAGTAGGTACTATGTTGATTACAACTGAAATTCATAGTTTCTGAAAAGCTATTAACAGTATTTATGCAATTATTGGAGCGTTATAGCTTTCAAAATATTAGTGAATGTTAACTGGTTAGATTTTCACTGTATTCGTGGAATTCGTGTAACTATTCTTTGAAAATTCCGATTTTCAATAAAACAAAATTCATGTTCCTGTAAAATATATTCAGGTACAACTTTGCCCAACAATCTACTGTAAAGAAAAATTAGGATGCGACTGAAAGAACTGTTGTCGGAGCAATACGCCAGATTCATGATATCATCATACAGCACTGTTTTTATCATCATAATCATCATACCTCAATAAAACGCAATCAAATTTGCATCCAAAATTAGCAAATTTCGTTGAAAGAATTCTATGATGATTTTATAGTTTTAACTATTTTAATCAACAATTTCCAACTTCTTCTTATTTCTTTCATACCTTTTTTGCTACTAAATAAAGTTTCTATGCTTACCATACATTTAATGTAAAAAACAACAGCCGACAAAGAAAATTTCACCTGAATAATTTTTTAAATTTATTATTGAACAGAACAAACCGCAACCAACAACAATTTTTTAGGAAAATTTAACGAGTACTCCGTCTATACCAAGAACTTATTAAGACAAAAGTAAGTGTTTCGATTTGGGTAGCTTAATTTTTCTATAAGAATTTTCAGTTGCACTATTATATGCGCTTAGATTTATGGACGGCCCTCCGAGTTAAACAACCCTGCTTCTAAACGGATTATAATAATCTAGGTTAATCTAAGAGAACACGAAAGTAATGAAACACTTTAAGATAAGCTTGCTTGAATAAGCAGGAAGAAAGATCCAATTCCAATCATCTAAGGCAATTAATAAAAGATTAGATAGAAATTCTCATTCCTTATCTAGTAGAACATCTATCTATTTCTTACTGCCTATATGCAGTTACACACAGGTAGCAGGCACGTACTTGTTTATTGCTAATATACGTGCACAAATACCCGCCCTGAGCCTCGAACCACCTCGTTTCGCACGAGAAGATAGTATAGAACGAAGGGGATGTAAATATTTAAGAGCCGTCCTAGCGAAATCCAATTTCCCCTCAAGTAAAATTTCAAAGCCGAGAAGGTGTCCTTACGAGCTGGAAGCTCTCTCAAAACATAAAATAGTTAATATTATATTTTTCTCCTTTACCTTTTATTATTCCGGGAAATACTGAACACTGTCTTGCGTATCTGAAGAATGGGATGTGTAGAGATGGTTTAAATCAAGATATTGAAATATGATTTAAAAGTGTGAATATGATGGAATGCGATAACGTAAGATAAGATTTAATTTGGATGTGTCGTTCTCTACATGTAAATCTAACCTGGTTTGGTACTTCAATAAATCGACTTCAAAGAAAAAAACAGAAATACTATTGCTTACCATGTTTGAGAATTCTTCTTTTCAAAGATACTGTATGACAACATTCTATGAAAGAAGTAAAAGAAATTGCACAGCATATATTAAAAAACCAACTCTTACAAATCTTCTATTGTTTCAGGTAAGCAAGCATTTGTATCAACTACTCTTCTATGAGCAACATAACAATTTAAATCGTAGATTATCGGTAAGTGACCCATTGTGTTTATAAATAGTTGTGTAATTAAAATCATCTGCGTGTAATATAAGGCCTAATAATAATTGTTATCGTTTCATAGCATGTGTTATTAAACCGAAGCAACATAACTAAACCAAACAAAATTGACGGATTAAATACCTTCAGTTAAGTTCCTTCTGGAGTAATGGTCGTGGAAAGGGAATTACAATAACTACATGTCACAAGAAAACTCATAAAATACCACCTCGAATATGAACTCATATTTTTAAATAAAAAATAGAATAGAAGCGAGAACAATATATTTTTGCAATATACTGTACTGAATTGAACTTTTTACGCTACTGTGAGAAAGTTTTAAATGATTTTTGAGTAAATTCCTTTTACCGGTTATGGAGAAATATTTGTAATCAAGATAAGATTTTCTGCTCTAGCAGAACGGCGCAGCATGCCACATCTCAAACGAAGCCTTAAACGTGAAAGACAACATATACCAGTGATAAATGGGTTTTAAGCAGTTTTGACTAGTCTCCAATCCAAATTTTATAGGTCGATATAAAATCCGTGCTAAAGAAACATACTATTATTATTATTGGCTGCTAACCCCATTAATACTACGTCCACCTTCTTCTTCACGTTTAGCTATTATTATTATTGTTATCGATATTTACACTACATCAGGTTTAAAATGTTTGAGAATGCTGTTAAATTACACGTTGAATAATGATCCTCCATTAAGGTTTGTAAGTTTTCTTTGACATGGAATTCAAATTGTTTATATAATTTTCTTATGTAGAAATACTTTAAAACTTCTTCCTTTCAAATTCTCCAAGCTCATTTTTCATGTATAGACCTAAGGCAAACGAAACGTTACAACTCATAATTCTAGCTGTTGAGATTAATACAAAACAATCTCATTTATGTAAAGCATTACTCTCTATCCAGTCAATACAAACGCCCATAGATTTCATTTTTTTCATTCTTCTTGAAGGCCACTTCTTAAATTGGAAATTGAATGAAACAACCTTCACCGCTAACTTATTAATAATTCTTTGTAAGAACGCATACAGGAGATATTGTATTGGGTACTACCTCATGAAAGAAGCACTGATAATTTATGAAGTGTGTGCGTGGCTATCGTGCATCAAATTCATCATAGACGTTACCCACACGATATGTATGGGAGAAACGCGGTGCCAGCATTAATATACCATCACGGTATCCGACCATGACTGAGTATTCTCCCATGGTAACGTTTTGTATGTGTAGGTATGTAGATAATTGATAATTGTCGGTGGAAGAAGAGGCCCACCCGTTGTTCCAATAAGATACAGATACACAAGCAGCGGATATAATGACCGACATAGCTTGTTTAATCGATTGTGTATGTTACATTTGCTACGTGCAGGTAGGTATTATGTAGTTTAAAAACAGTGGAAGAACAATTCTACCGCGAGAAAATTAAATAATAGCATTTCATATCTGTATAAATATACATAACCTATTTTTGAAAACATTTAAATTTCATAATGGAAATCATCCACATGTGAAAAAATGTATATATTACTACTTTTCATTAAAATTATACATCGGTAATTCATCTCGAAATAAACCTCTTAGACTCAAACAATTCATGCTCTGGAATTTTGTGATTGACGAATTGCTTGTAACCTTAGACAACGCAGGCTATTATATTGTGGCGTATGCAGATAATATTGCAATACTCATAATAGAGAAAATGCAAGCATTATTTCAGAACTCATGTAAAGGACATCGTATCAAATAACCTCAAAGCTAGCTTGGGACTGTTTGGAAAACCTAAGAACCCTGACCAAACGCAACCAAATGATTTTGGTGTGGGTACCAGGGCATAATAGCATACAAGACAACGAAATAGCTGGCAAGAAAGGGTCCTAAAGCAGCATTCACTAGGCCTGAATCGGGTCTGGCAATAATTAAACCCGCCTTACGTGATACACTAACGGAGTGAATCCCAAAAGCACATCAGGTACACTGGAATAACGTTGAATGGCAGATTACAGAGCAAACGGATAATAGGACTGCCATCATAGCATTTAACAGCAGATGTGCTGACTCTCAACCGAGTACAGCTTGGAACAGTGATAAGTCTGTAAACAGGACACAGCTCTCTAAGGAAATACCTACATAGAATTGGTATTTTTAAGGACGAGCCTATTATATATGAAAGCATTGCAATGGAACGGCGGAGACTGCCCTGGCTATCCTATTCACGTAGACAAATTCATTAGGCACGGAATAATACAATAGGCCATAGGCGGCGGCGTTAGTAAAGTAATAGTAAAAGGTGGCTCATATCCAGTGACAAACAAACAAACAAACCTCTCCATACACCTCGCCTAATATTTTAACATACAGTCGAATTTTTGTATATAAGCCGTTACGTCATGTAATGTCAGTATGAATCAAATCATTGACAAATTGTAAATTGTGGCGGCATCTACATACAAGGTTTCCACGGCCAAGTGGTACATAGGGAGAATACATATAAAATCGGTTTTCGGTGAACATTATCTCCCTAATACTACTTCATTCAAAATTAAGGGCCGCATATTATAACTGGGTTAACAATGAACATCTCCACAATCATAGTACAAAGAAAGTCATTTTAATAAAGCCAAAAAATTATTATTTTTAAATCTATTGTTCGTGAATTCCTAATAAGGCTTTCAACGGGTCGATGGCCGCAGTGGTTAGGCGGCTGACTATTGTTGTGAGAGGACGATAGGTGCCGGGGTTCAATTCTCTGGAGGGACGGTGGCATTTTTTCAGAGAGTTTAATCCCGGATCGACTTGCCATTCGCTGTTGGGAGCAAAGTGATTAACAGCGCGGCATCATAAAAGGCGATATGATGCTGTCACAAAGCCATTTAAACACAACTTACACACACTAAACTACACCGCAAGAGTTGCAGTGATAGCCAGACAAGTAATACAGCTTACGGAGTCACTGCAACTAAGCACCCACCACACATTAAAAAAAAAAAAAAATACGTGAGTTAGTGCAAGCGTCCATGGCGCAATGGTTCGCGCGACGGCTTAATAACGCAAATGCGCGGATTGTTTAGGGTTCGAATCCCGGCAGATTAGTTTTATTTTTTATTTTTTATCTCCAACAATAATGTTACAAATTCAATAACACTACAAAAATCAGAGATTTTGAAGACTATAAAATTTTTTGAGGATTAAGTTAAATTATGAATAATTTTTACAATAACAAAAATGATCACGTGCTATTATTCGATTTTTAATTGTTACTAACGACGAATCATTTGTCAAAATAAACAACAAAACTTAATCAAGATTAAAAAAAAATAAAAAATTAAATTCATTTCTCGGATTCGAACCCCAAACAATCTGTGCCTTAAGTTATTAAGGCGTCGCGTGAACGTCTGCGCCACGGCCACTTGCAGTAACTTAGGTGTTAAAAGCCTTATTAGGAATTCACGTACAATAGGTTTAAAAATAATAATTTTTTGGCTTTATTAAAATGACTTTCTTTGTACTATGTTTGTGGAAATGTTCATTGTTAACGCAGTTATAATATTCGGCACATAAATTTGGATGAAGTAGTATTAGGGAGATAATATTCACCGAAAACCGATTTTACATGTATTTTCCCTATGTCCCACTCGACCGTGGAAACCCTGTATGTATGTTCAATCAGCAAAACTAACACTCACTAATAAATCCACGGAAAAGCTTTATATTGAAACTACTATTAACTAAGATCTTTATTTGAAGTTAGGTTTTGATATTACGCTGGGTTAAAAATCAGCTCCTGACAGTGCCCTCTAGAGATCAATAGATTAACCTGGATGAGCCGAATAACAGTAAGAAATGATAAAGCTCTTACATCTTGTTATATATCGATCCTCGTCACACTTCTATCCGACCAATACGACTCATGTGTCATATTAACATTTATCTCTAATGTATGTTAAATGTCGGCGATGAATATTTTACGTATATCTTTGCTTGCGTTGTTAATGACGTAACGGACAAGATCCAAAAATTCGACTGTATGTTTAATGATCCATTATCAGTAGAACAACATACATATATAACATTATAATAAACCTTAAGGATATATATTGATATTAATTGTGGTATTCGTACCGCCTACAGTAAATATTTTCCATCAACTTTTTTTAAAAATAACCTATCTTTTGGCCTTATAACCAATCACTTTTTTTCAGAAAAGTGAAGAATTCTAAAAACATCTTTATATCAATCTCGTCCATTATATAAACTTTGTTATTGAATACGAACTCCATATGCTCAAACTTTCTAAGGTCTTCCATTTTTCCATGAAATATGACAACAATACATTTTCAGACTTTTGGAGTTTTGACTACTTGACTTTTTACGGCACCTAATCTTAAAATCCTTGTAATGTTTTTCGTATTAACTATTCAATTTTTCCGGTACTAAATTAGAAACTACGGAATGAGCGGCAATTTTTATTATCACTTTCAGGAGATTCAAACATTTTACGACTTATTTTAATAACTATTAAGTATTTTATTGTTTTCATCTCATTTCTAATGCACACAGAAAATAAACCCCAGTTGAAAGCAATAATCGCCGGCTTTAAACAAGGAAATGGTAATAATAATGGAATTAAAAATTCTTGCTGTTCAATTATATTTTCACTATATTTTTCACTCTACGTACACATTTTACCAACTAAAGTAAATATTTTAGTAGTAGTAATACCAGTTTATTTTCTAGAAAATTAATTTGAAGAATTTTTCGAAATCCTAATTGAGAATTATTTTTCTTCCGGAAAGGAATAATCTACGAGAAAGTACGTTCCGAAAACATACTGACCCAATATACTAATGGCTGTTGAATTGCATGTTTTGCAGTAATATCTATAGCTTGCACACGGCTTTGATTAGAAAATAAATGATCCGGCATCGGTAATATCGTTCAAAAGGGAGATAGTGCTATAGAATTGATTTTCAGTTAAAAAGAGATGGAATATCTAAGTGTATATGTATGTCGCTCACTCGCTAGGGGTCGTTTGAATATAAATCGGCGGAGGGCGCATTATTGGATGCAAGCCGATGACGCGAGATTGGAAACTGATCAAGATGAATGAACTGAACAATGAACAGAGCCCTTCGCTGGAGCTGGCTGACGCCCTCGTTGCCTCCCTCACCCCCGTTGCCATCTAGAACGGTGAAGCAAGACATTGCACAGCAAGCAAAGCAGGCATTGAATAATGAAGCAATCGAGTCTTAGATGTGCGCGCATCTCTGGAACAAACGCGCGATTATTACGGTTATATCCCGGTTTGCACTGTCTTCGGAAATCAATCGTTCCTGTGATGTCATTTTGCTCCGATAGGGATAAGTGACGTGAAATATTTCTTGCACATATTATCCGATATATATAGAGATATGCAAAATGTATACCTTCGGCAGCTTAACATGTACTATATTACAACAAGCTATAATGTACAAAAAGAATGTTAGGTGTTGTTATAGATGTCCATTTTCCTATATTTACCTTGCTTTGGATGTGCATGGTAGTCAGGTAGCAACAGTTACTTACGTGTTGAGACATAATTTATCCACATTGGATTATTCAATCCAGTATTAATTGTGAAAACAAAGATAAAGAACTATAGGCTAATTTTATTTTGTCGCTCAATAATTTTAATGTTGCTATTGGAAATTCTTAAATTTTGTGATATTTTCAGTAGAAGTTGTGTACACTGTTGTATGATAGATATGCAGATGTATTGGCAAATCACTGCAACATTCTTCTTGATAGTTTTCTTTTGTTTATCTCCGATAATCGTGATTCTAATCTTACAATTAATTAGTATAATTTCATACCGTACCGAATTTTACGCAAATTAAAATGTTGAAACCGTATATCACATCAAAGAATAACTTCTTCTCAAATTATTTGCAATATTCCTATCAAAAATTTTAAAACGATAAATCTCACAAACATAGAATTATCATCCTCGTCATCTAAGCATCTTAATTGGGATGGTACAATATTACGCCAACATCTATGTATGTCTTCTGGTTTTAATTTTATCCAAGCAAAATTCTAACGGCATTTCTTAACGTTAACCCACTTTAAGAAAGTTGTATTACATAATTCACACTCCTCCACACAGCATCGTTCTCAGCAGTTAACCATCGCGTCAACAACCCTTCATTGGATTTTATATGAAGATCTTCACCTACCTCCCAACTAAAGCGAAAATTGAAACCCGCCTAGAGCGAAAATAGCTTGTTGAATGGATATTGAGAATGAAACAATGGGGCACTAATTTTTATCACAAAATACTCATCTCTGATAAAGCTCACTTCCACTGAGATAGCTATGTTAATAAGCAACATTACTGTTCATCAGGGACCTATGCATTCTTTACAAGGGAAGGTTTGATGTGAGTGTTGGCCTCGCCACATAATTTGGCCGTATCTTTGCAAAAAAATTCTGCTGTGGCACTGCGGATTAATAGTGTTTGTTATTATGAAATGATAACCGCCCTTGTTTGCCACCAACAGAAAAGTGTTGATATGGAGGATCTTCACTTTCAAGTAGACGATTCAACGTGTTACCCAGTCAGCGAAACTGCACCATTATTAGAAAACACATTTTTAAATCGATTCATTTCTCAGTTTGTAGACGAAAATTTGTCGACAAATCACAATTGACTCCTTTAAATCCTCAAATAATTCCCCCTGAAGAATGTAACCTAACAACACATCACAAAATAGTGACCCTATGCCAAAACGTGCTGAAAAAGTTTGTTATAAAAGTTCACAACTACCACGGCAGTCCTAGAAGCAAGTTGCTAAATATTCTGATTCACGTGTTGTAATGGCAAACTTTGTTCGTTAAAGAATCAAATTGAGGCACAAATTTATTCGCTATTTAAAGTCAAACCTATTTATTTTTGCGTTCGCTGCAATAAGTGTTTCCTGTACATTACGTGTAGCAGTATGCTTAACTGGTCTGGTTAATTTTAAGTCTTTTTTAGCGAATTACAAATGTTGGGATGGATAGTAACAATTTTCTCATAACAGCGACATCTGCCAACCTAGTTTATCTAACAAAGTTTGCATCAACAGTTGTTTGTTGTCGTCTCGTAATTAATAATCACGATTGGTTGATTGGCAATAGAGTTAGTTATTATCCAAACATGACGATTGCAAAACGAAAGTGGTATAACTTTTTCAAAAGATTTACCACTAGAAGAAATTACAGAAATAAAGGAATTATGTAATTCCAACCACAAATAATGGGGAACACCAACACATCCTTCTAGTAGTAAACATAAACGCAGCAAGGGAATTATTAAATGAATTGTATTCAACAGATATAAAGTTAAAAAAGAGATATATGTATGTATGTGGTAGCCAAAAATATCAAAATTACTAAGCTACTAAAGCATGTTTACAATTACGAGTACCCTATGCTTCAAAACCACACGATAATAATCATTCAAAGGAGCTTTGTGGCAAACTATGGAATGAAATATGAAAAATATATTAAGACATACATGTTAGGCAAAGGTACCACAGTTCCTTAAGTTTTTGTATATTGATACTGGTTAAAATATAACAAAGAACAAAGTAGTGTAGATATCAGGAACGGTTCCGATCCCACAAACAAAGTTGTGACTGGCTTTTTTGCTAATAGGTTAGCTTCTTCGTTGCCGTTTATTCCTAATTGTCATGGTATCCAACATAATGCAACTCCCAGACTAATTTCGAGCTGAAGATGTTAGAACTCAGCGCTATTATGGCTGCTTGACTATCGAAGAAAATTGCAGTGCTTTGCTTTCAATAATTCCTGTCCAGGTTCAATTGAGCACATCTTCCAATAGCATTGACCGGAAGACGCTAGGGTATATTCCCATTGGCTCGGAAAATTTGCTTTCTGTCCCGAATACCCCATGCACCTGTTCATTTGTTCGGTTTTAGAACCATCCACATACCATTATTCGATAGTGTTTTTTTAAGGGAATAGGTGGAAAATTCTACCACCCATTCACTCTTATTATGTACTTAGCTTCGTAAGTTCTTTTCGAAGCTGTATTTCCTAACCATTTTATCGTTCAGTAGACTTAGAAGTGGGGAGAGTCCCTCTTGAGATGCCCAAGATCTCTAGGATGGAGTATCGCCCTTTTGTCTCCGCCCTAGTCAGCCTGCAGTGCCTAATACAGAATACTTGTTTCGATAACTATTTCCGTAACTTTGCTTATAAAATATGTATTTATATAAATTCGTCTTCTCAATCGGCCTCAAAATAATAAATGTGGTCATTGTATAACCTACTTTGTCTCGAGCAAAAATTATTACATGTTTGTATGGCATTTTGTGGATTTTCATAAGGTGTCACAAAAATGCTGTATGTGGAAGCACAGAATCCCCTACTACACCACAATCACTTGAAGTACATATGTACATGTTTGCTTATTCATTGCCTTCTAATAGTTGAAATGCAAGGGTTACTACAACCAGCAACTAAATCTCTATGAAAATAAAAGATAATCGTTGTAATCGTTTTAAATCGTATTTTATAAATCTATGGTGAATTTTACGAAATGTAATTTAAGTTCTTCAAAACAGACCTGTGTTCGAAAGACCATTTCATTGCATCCGTCAACTATAATAATAAAGGTAAAATGACTTTAAATAGAAACAAAATGTCTAAAACGCTCCGAAGTTCCGCTAACGACACCAAAATAGCTTCTAACTTTTCTATTGTCTCAAGTAGTCTGAACTAATTATTCTGAATAGAATGTGAACTGATTTAACCTGATTCTTTGAAATTTTGTTTCTTTATAGCTGTAGCTATTTAGACGGAATTAAAAAAATCTGACAAAATATTTAGCTTAATACAAAGTTTTCTGCAGCCGGATTTGTGAACGTGTAAGGATCAGCCGGGATAAAGGACCCTCTTCTACAAAAGTTACGAATACGTTCGCAAGACTTGTAAAATACTACCTTTATACTTGCAGCTAAAGCATGTAGCTCTGGATACAATTTGGAATAGTTTCTGTTAAGAGATGAAACGCATTTTAAAGCACAGCTTACACAATACACTACTAATACTGGAGCAATTACTAACAAATATTAATACTTGCTTCAAATCGTCCTAATGTGTCTTGTACCAGTATCACAATTGTTCAAACTTAAATCAACCCTACAATCGTTTCTCATTGAACTTCGAATATATGCTCCTGTATTTGCGTGTTTGTTACAATTCTGCCATTTCCTACATTTGACATGACCATGCTATGCATTTGTCCACTCTTGTAAATCGTTCAAACTACATAACAATTCACGGTCACCGCGGGCTGTCCTAAAATAGATCACTGCTTTCTGGACAAAGTACGCGACTCTATGTAGATGAATTCCCATTGCGCATGTAAATAAACTGACCTACTTTGACTAAATTTTTCTTTTCTCTTAAACTTTTGGAAGCAAACTTACTCAAACAAAAGAAAAGTACGCTACCCTCTGTTGTTTACTCGGCCGATTTTTATAAGGCACAAATGAATTAGCTACGTTTCAAATTTAAGAGTTCTTACAATATACTGCACAATGTTATATTGTTAATAAGTCAAAGAAAACGGAACGAAAAAAAAATCATTTCTCTGTTTATTCACTTAATTTTCAACAATAAACTCCGCATATATTTGTACCAGAAGGAGAAGAATCTTAATTGAAAACTTCGAAACTTCCTTTGTGATACATACCAAGGCAGCTCGCGTACCAGCCGCATAGCCACATTGGCGAGATTAAAACGACGTCGGCGAAGGAAAATTACGAGGAAGATGAAATCCCAAAAAGCCAAATACGAGCAACAAAAACGAAATGAAGAGATAAAAAAAGACGTAATTGTGTTACGTATTTTATTACTTCCTTATTAAAACTTTTCGCAATCAAACAAAGCATAAATACGCCGCTAGATATAATGTAATAGACTTCTTCTTCTGCGTCTGCTTCGCCTCCATCCACATACCACACCATAATGCAGCAACGTCAACAAATTGTTATGCAGTTTCCGTAAAAATTTAACGAGGTTTAATATTTTCCTTTTCCGCGGGGCATAAGGCCGAGTATGGTTTCCTTAAAGTACGATGTTGCGGTGCCGACTTCTTTTTTGTTCTAACAAAAGTAACAAAGAAAGGATGATTTAATTTCGTATTCTAATCCGGTTAGTTCTCGAAACAATTCGACTGGTCGCGGTGAATCATTACCGCGGTGAGTGCGAAAAACCTCTTCTTTTTTTTCTTCTTATTACTTTCTTTCCTTGGTCGAGTCAGAATAACGTGACTGAACTAGTTGATCGAAGCGATAGATGTTGCGACGAATTCCAATTGTTTCCGATGTGTAATCAGCTTCTCACGCTCAAATCAAGGAGTTACAGGTATGTTAATTAAGAACAGGTTAGTATTTCTTTGAATACTAATAAGTGAGAAGAAGCAATAAAATATTTTAAAAAAACAAGTATTACAATACAACAGATTGCACATACTCACATGAATCTACAAAATCTTATTAGATTTTCTTTAATAATTATCTAGAATAGCAACTTCCAATAATACTGTATAAGCAATTTTGGTAATAAGATGGTTAGCAATGATCTAGGATGAAATTATTAGACGTCAAAACGACAAGATGCATACTAATTTTGCAACTATATGCGACATATGCTCTAACAGAAAGTTGAGTTATTTCGAAATAAATCAAGATATTAACAAATACTGCAGAGAATGGTTCTCCTGATGACCAAACTTAAGTTCGAGGGTATTATTTTAAAATGAAGTTTAGGAAAATCGAAATATTATATAAGTATTATTTCTTTTCGTCTTTCAAAAAGTATTGCTGTATTCTATCAACAAAAATAACAATTGGTTGCGCCAGCATAGCCACAGAGACACAATAAAATTTGTTGATTTTATGATAAACTCGTTGAGTGCACGAATTTTTTCTCTCAGTGTAAATATCTTTTGGCAGAATTCACAACACACTAAAGACTTTTACATAATGTGGTTGAAAAAAAAGCACAAGTCAAATTCTTCCGTATAATGTAATTATTTTGTAGAACAGTATTCTCATATACACAAGTTACAACATGTTTTCAGCTGGTAATACGTTAAACAACATTTAATAACACTTGAATTGCATTGCTGCTCTTACGATTTACAAGTTACATCCCAATTATCTAACTTCAGTCTCCTAAATAAACCTCCCACACAGAACAATCTTCAAACTTGTCAAAGCACAACTTTAGTACTAGTTTTAATAATAATTAGTAAACAGAAAACTTTGTTTGGAATATTCGAACTGAATGCTCAACTTCATTTCTAAATCCTTATAATCATTGAATACTACGGCTACGACAAAACAAAATCAACGAAAACAAACCGAAGCTCGCACATGGTTAGCTAATTCGAGAAAATAACGCGACTGGCGCTGCAGTACCAACAAACAGAGCGCTCTACCGCGAATGGAGAACTTTGAACAGCTGCTACGGTTCGCAATGCACACGCTAACCATGAACATTAAATATTGAATCTTGAAAACCGGTACAGATTTCACGAGATTCAATATGCACGGGAAACCTAACCTACCTTACGCAAAGGTAAGAATAAACTAACATAATAATAGTAACATACAATGATCCGCGGTAAAGCGTTTTGTCTTCGATACAGACGTAACAGCATACTGATTATCTACCTCCTAACTGATTTATAACATGTGTACTGAGACATGCGACATGCTTCCTGGCATTATAGAAATTATATTGTAACTGTTTGCTTAGCAATATTTTCAAACGTTTGATTGGATGAAAATCTGAATAAAAGCAGTTCGAGTCTACCTTCTTGATTGTTAACTTATTAATTAAATTGCCGTATCAGTGTACAAACTGTGACGGAAAAAATCAAAGTTGAATGAAATATAAAAATAGTAATAAGAATAAATATAATCCGGTGGCTCTATAAACAGTTAACCACATTTTCTTGTTGAGTAGGTGCTTAACACAGCAAAATAAATCTAAGAGAATATTGTATTTAACAAACCGATCGATGGCTTGTATCTAAATTCTGTTCTTTGAAATAAAATTAATATAACTTCAGAGTTAATCCACTTTTAATAGAATAGTCTATAACTTTAAAGGCTGCAAAACTTTCCCCGACGGATTTGTTTTGCAACTTTTATCCCAAATGAACTTAGTATGTTCTTTCTGGAGTAAAAGAGCAATAGAGACAAGATATAAGGAACATTGAGTTCATTGTCGGTATGGGGGAGGAGATTCATCAGCAGTAGTGCAACATCTGATTGAGAATGGCCAACATATTGAAATAAACAGTCTCAAATTATTAAAAGGTATTGATAGACAACAAGATCTAGACGCGTATGAACGTATTTACATGTACAAATACGAAAATCTCATAAATAGAGAACCGGCGATTCTTGGAAAATCGGTCTTATTCGATAGCTTAAGAAAGGACGGACCTTTCTCAACATATGTTAGCAATTAGTTCAGTTTGGGTAAAGAGTAGCATGCAATGGTTGTAAATACTAGTAGGAGAGATATTTATATAATTAGTTTTTAATTTTACTTATTCATTCGGTATTTAGTTGATGATGAGCCTTTGAAACATATGTCGCGAGTTAATCAATTTAATGTTGTGGTGCATTGGTGTTCCCGATTTTTATCTGTATAACAGAAGCTTTACTAGTTATTAGGTATAACAGTAGAAACAACCGGTAACGCATAAATTATGATAGAACCCTTATTACAAGATCTACAGTGAGGATGTCAAATTAAATATATTATTAGAAATTGAATTGCCACAAGGTAAACTTCTAATGCCAAGTACAAGTTGGTATCACCTGAAATGACCCGAATTATCGTTTGCAATTATGCTTTTCTCAGATCAAAATCGAAATTGTTTGAGTAATTTGTTTTTTGCTCTCAAATGAAGCTACTTTTTACCTAAATAGATCAATAATTCACCACAATCGCATGTGTTTGGCACAAGTGAATCCTCATTGAACACAAAGAATGACGACACTCTCCATTTGTATATTTGGTATGCGCAAGATGCAGCATCTCCTAACTTCGTGATTTCTCAACAAAATATTTCTAAACAGATTGATAAGGAAGCGAAAATCACTGGAGTGGCTGCCACACTATCCTAATGTAACACCCTTGATTTTTTTTCGCTAGGGTTATTTTAAATTCATCTTGGTCAATATCAGTGAGTTGCTGGAGGATCCTTTGACGTTATATAACAATTTTTGAAAGAAAAACGACATTCTAATTTTGTCAAATATTTCTATCATGTTCTAAATAAATTGTATCAATTTTTGTTGTAAAACTCAAATATTAACTAATGTATATAATATGTATTAAAAAAAAAAATTACCTCAGTTTATAACCTTTTTCTGAACCTTCCCGTGTATTAGTAAACCAGGCCACAACTTGCGAAAGAAAACAGAAAATCAATGTGCACGAACGATTTTCATTAGAATATTTAATGTTCTAATTATGAATTTTGTTTCGACTTTTATCATTACGCTGTATATAAAACATTACTGATTATAAAAATCTGTTTACATTAAAGTCTATAGTATTATAATTTTTGCATAACACCCCTCGCTATAACAGCAAAGTAAATAACACCAGCGCAGTGGTTATAATAAAACTAAACGTACCGTAACCCTCGTTAGCACATCGAATTTTATCATTTCGTTACTGCAAATTAAAAAGAAAATAAACACAATGAACTAAAAGAGAAAAGACGCTATTAAATCCGGGCTATCGTCGAGATCTACATACACACGAAGAAACGCATTAACGAAAATGTGCGCGAAAATGTGAAAAGTGTGACCATTTGGCTAACTATACAGCGACTAGCTACAGGTATATCCAATTTGCATACGTGATTGTTTGAGTATAGAAAAAATCTCCGACCGTATCGCAGCTCCGTAGTAATTATTACCTTTTTAATTATAAAACCCCTATTTACATAACAGATTTTTTTGGCTTGTACGTGGCTAATAAAATTAGCGACAAATGTTAGTCGCGCACTGTGGGAGCAGACATTTAGAAACCGTCGATGGTACCATCCAAGGGAGCTTTTTGCGTTCAGGAAGGGGTGAAAGCTTTTTTTGCGTGATAAATGAATTCCACTTTCCAATTAAATACGTGGGGCCGGACCCGGCCCGGATTCACGCTAATCCAGATATTCTCATTTAATTCCAAGAACTTCGGTATCGCCTACGTAACCAGATTCTCGTACAGTTGGAAAGAGAAGCTTAATACATTCCTATGTATATGACCGTGTAGAAACAGAAACGCTTCAAATTCATGTAAATTTATTACTCAGGTTTTGATTTGTGATTGAATGTAATGCCGAATTGTATCTGGATCAAAAACTAGATGTAACTAATATGAAATTAAAACAAAATGATAAAGCTCCAATGACTATCAGTGAAGTTGGGGATGTAACAGCAGATGAATTTACACATCGATTTTATGGCGATGTAACGGACTATCATTCTTCTACAACACCAACGAATTTTCCTACAACTTTGGGAGCTAATCGAGCATTACCGTATTATGCTTGTATAATGGCTACAACTAATGAATCTACTAAAAATAAATATCACGTTAATAGTGGCTGGCCTCGGTTAGATAATATTATTGATCGATATAATTTAAATGAACACATTAACATTCCGATAATAAAATATTCTTATAAACCGAGAAATGATATTTTAAAACATCCTTATCATAATGCAGTTGCTCCAAATAAAGTTAAAGCCTTTATAAATCATACTGATGTTGGAAAGAAGACTTGTCAATATATACAAGAAGAAGCATTTGCTCAGAATACTCCGAAAGTATATCCTTTATTTGAAAAAAACGGACAGAAATTAGCATATGAAAATATTATTGATAAATATCATATGTTTACAAGTGATATTACATTACATTCAACAAAGGCGCAACCTCAAGTTCACTTTGGAATTGAACCAGTACAAGCTAATGCACCAACTGATACTACTCCTAATTTTGTAAATGCAAGTGCTGAATATGAAATTCAATGTAGTTGCGTTATAGGATTTAGTAATAATTTCATGTTCGGAAATTGTGCTATTGCTTCAAAGAATAAATTTATGACTGCTTTTGCAGATACAAAGCAACATTATTATATGCAACAACCTCATATAGGAGGATATTATTCACAAAACTGGTATGGAAAATACGATACTACTGACTAATATGATGTATATGTTTTATTGAAATAAAAGATATTGTTAGATTATAATTTTTTTATTTATTAATAAATGGACACTTATACACTAACATTAATATTAATTATACCATATAATTTCCACAATTCATATAAAGCTAACGGATATATATTCTTAATATAAGTTTTTAGCATTGGTGCTATATGCCAATTAAATTTATACATACGATTATTGAAAATATCGTTACAAGGAAAAATTTCTACATTAGTAGTAATAATAATAGGAGTTTTATCTATTTGAACATGACTTTGATATTTAATATTCGCCATACATGGATCACCAGCAAATAACATTTTACATGTATCAAATGCAGAAGGTTCACAATTCGGTTCGTCCCATATTAATATACGTTTATCTACGCAGTCTTGTAATGGAAATTGACAGTATTTATTAAAATTAGATAATTGCCCTTTAACCAAACATAATGATGCACAAATTTTCGAAAATATAGTTTTACCTGCATTACTTGGACCTTTAATTTGAATACAATTCTTTTTTTCTAATTTTTTATCTAAAATATTATAAACAATTTGTAAGAATTCTTTTATAAAATCTTCATCATAATTACATTGATAAGTAATTAAATCATATAATTTTGTTTGTGATTCTTCTAAAGAATAATAATAATCGTATATATGACCAGATGTACAATCGAATAAAGGTTGACTATTTAAGTAGAATTCAATTAATTCATTAATAGTTTTGTTACAAATCTGTCTTTGAAAAATATCTATTGCAGATTGAAATTGTAAATCATTTCTACCAATACTACGTAAAACAGGATTTTCTAACCATTGTGCAGTTTTACATGAACTTAATAAGGGGCATACCGGGTATTTCTCGAAAAATTCGATAATCGTCGAAAGCGTTTGGATTTTTTGATGTTTCGATGTTTCTGGATATTTTCTTTTACGTCTTGTAGAAGACGTAGAAGGGCTTGATATCGAGGCACCATCAACGGCGTCACTACGAATTGAGCAGACTTCGTGGTTTTCGTCCATAATTGTTCCTTCACCACTCGTTTCGCATCCTTCATCGGAATTAATTTCAGCTGCACTAGGTATTTGCCGTCGGGCGCCGGCGACGAGATAGTAGAGACACTGTCGGGGAGATAGGAACATATATATTCCGAGAGATCGGAAATAATCTGAAAGTAATTAGAATTTTTAGTCACATATATTATGTACATTATACATATACATATGCCAAAAATAACAATTACTTACCTCTACCGATTCCTCCTGTCCAGATAGCTCGTCGTCGTCGATTGAAAGTATATCCTGCGAAAGTGCTACATCTGCAAGTACCTGCAGTCCATCCGCAGTCGTGGACGACGTGAATGTGTTTCCATTCGGTTGCGGGTTCATGATATGAGATGATGAGGAGTTGTCCGTAATATCTTCTTGAACGCATTGTTGTAACAAATTGATCAGCTTCATTACGATCGTTGACGGGAAGGATGTCGTGACATATTCTTCTGCGGAGATGTGTTCGTAGTATGGTTTCCACGAATGGATTTCGTCGGGGTTCGATAATTCGCTGGTCAGAAGTTTCTTCATTAATTTCAGTAATGGTAATATCTGGTGTCCAAATTCCATTATCAAGTTCTTTGAAAATTTCATCAATATTTCTAGAAACTGTGTCGGAGTTGTCCATATTTCTTCGAAAATTTCTAATATATGTTTTAAATTATAAGCATCCATTTAAAAATAACAAATATAAAAATATTTAGGATAAAGTAAATAAAATATATTATAAGTCAGATAATTGTAAAGTTTCTAACTTATTTTCTAATCGTCTTATATTATAAAGAATTAGACAATCTTGACAATGACGAATTTTTTTAAATTTTATTATATCGTCTTGACAATTAACACATTGTTCACGAAAAGCAATCTTATTAATGATTTCGTCCTCATGCGAAAAATAAACAAGACAATGTTTGTATACACGATCTAAAAAAAATATATTATTAATTAAAATATTACTTACATAAAATTAACTTACCTAATACATCTAGAGGATAAACAACCCTAATACAATTTAAACAAACTTTTACCGTGGTCGAATATTCCCAATCTACTATTTCAGCTGGGTTGAGACAAGTAGGCAGTGGTGGTATTGAAGTTGGCAAATCACTATGATTTAATGACCCTACGTAAATAATCGCGTATTCTTCAATTTTGCAATGCCAATGCATACGCTCTTCGAGACATTTATCTTCCGTCAAATTCTGAAAACTGGGAAAACCTGCTGCAGCTTCACTAGCTAATCTTGAATACGCCATTGTAACGGAATGCTATGGCTTTATAGCACCTGAGTAGACTATTTTATACCCCCAGAAAGATGGAAGTAAGTTTAGATGGTTTAAACAGCGACGCGATGCATCGTGAGAAAAATATCCGCGACCAGTGACCATCAACAAGTTTAACGTACT
The DNA here is from genome assembly GCA_023690525.1 of Holotrichia oblita. NCBI lineage: Eukaryota > Metazoa > Arthropoda > Insecta > Coleoptera > Scarabaeidae > Holotrichia > Holotrichia oblita. Next base: position 36,856,714 of record CM043018.1, on the reverse strand, counting down.
ATATAAGAAATTATATTTCCGGCAGCGTTTCCAACCACCCTCGAACTGGGAGCTTGTCGTAAAAAGAAAGATCTTTCTTTTTATCCCAGCAGTGACAGCACCAGCATAATTAAAAAAATTTTATATATATATAAACCAGCGACGACAGCATGTAGTTTCAACTTAATAGCAATTGCAGTCGTTGTCGTCGCTGGTTTATATATATATAAAATTTTTTTAATTATGCTGTCTATTTGCGCAATATTACCCACAGTGTATGCTCTACATTCAAAGAATCAATATATATTATGGTATGAAATACTACAATTCACTTAATTTAATAAGAACTAGTATTTAAGTATTTTAAATATAACGATTTTGATGATGACGATAATATAATGAATAGTATTTCCAAGCGCTTCTTTCAACTTCTTTCTTGCTGTGTAGGCTAGAAAACTATTTGAAGTATATGAGGTCGCCAGTGTGAAAATGGGTTTGCAATTCTTCGTTCTCACGAGTTTTGCATTAAAAGTGCATTATATACTGGAACACCAAATAAATGTAATGTGGACAAGTTAAGGCTTTAGGTTGAAATAGCTCTGTAGTGGTAAAACGCCTTCTAATAAAGTCAAAACTTATCAGACGAGAGGTCGAAAATATTAAATTTCGTTTCTGACATTCCGGTACACCTCTCAAGCTTCCATTCAGTAGTGGATGAAATTAACAGCACTATATCACTATTTTAGTACGTCCCAAAGCCACAAAACACACGTAGCAAAGTAAAAATTACTTTCTAATAATGCTGTCCCAAAAATACTATGTAAAATTCCTATGAATGAGTATTAATTGATCCAAAATAATAAATAATATTTATTAGATGAGTGATTCAAATAAAAAAAAACATTATTCAAATACCTAAAATGGAAATAAAAATGTAAGTTACAAGTTATCCGTACATATTATTCGGAAGTTTTTTATTATAAATAGTTATTACAGAAATTGTTCTCCTCGTAAAAATGTTGAAAGCATGGACATTGCTAGTCTCCTGCACCACGGTTAAATACAAGTTTACCACAAATGTTGTACTGTGAATACTTTGTATTCTTCTTGTAAAGCAGAGCTTTACAAGAGAGTGGTTGTTCGTTGATGTATCCGCTTTTATATCATGCATATTTAAATAGACTGAAGAATCGTGACCATTACAATTCATTATGAGTTAAAGATCGTAATTGAATAATGCAATTCCTTGCATGCCAATTTATATTATGATTCATACTACCACTTCGTCTAAAAATATTTTCACAACATTTTGTTATATTCTAAATCCATATACATACATGTAATTCTATCAATGCTATTTTTTTTTATTTGGAATGTTGAAAATATTAATTTTATTTTTTGCAAGAACTACATTTTGAATGTTATTTATTTATTAGTTTTGATCCAATTATTAGTAAGAAAACATCTGTAAACCAAACACTAAAACGTTAAAAGGTTAGTTTTACTGGCGGTGTAATTATAGCTATTTTCCATAAAATACAAAGACTGAACAATGATTTCTACTGCCTGTTTGTCTCATCACTGAGAAAGTTGACCCAGAATGTATTTCTAAAATGAATACACTTTCATCTGCATTATAACCATTACATTTTTCAATATCAAAATTCTAACGTTTAACTTAATAAACAAACCTGTCGCCAGTAGGTATGGGGGCACCTTGGGCACCCCCCACCACTCCTATTTTCGCTAGGTGACGGTGGCCTATCCCAAAGTTCTCTCCCTCCCCCTCCTTCCTCTGCCCCTTAAATGCGGCGCGAAGTTTGAAATACAGGCACGGTGTGGGAAGAATTTGAAATTACCAGCGCGGGGTGAGGCAGGGGTGTATTACCCCACGTGACTCGAAATTAACGTCCTTTTGGTTGTAGCTGTTACGGTTAGGGAGTTGGGGGCGCGCGAGCGCGCTGACTCATCTCATCTGCCTCAAGAAGTAGGGTTAGTGTGTGACCTTGATTGTGCCTATGCGTTGTATCTTGTATAAGCCGCTGGTAAGTTTAAGTTAGGCGCGCTGCGGATACCAATGCGACCTTATCTACGTTTAATATCTCAACGGTTCATATTCTATAAATATTTTGTAATTAAGTAATTGTAGAACCGTTTATAGCGGGCGCAAAAGCCTAAAATAAATTATAGGGAAATACATAGGTTAGTTGTCGAAAAACAAGTATAATTTATCAGTCGTCAAGAGAACCGTATGCACCGTCTTGATCATTGCGGCCACTGCTCGTTTAATTACTGTCTATATAATACAGCTAACACCTACGCATCGTTGTAGAGATGATTTCCTCGCACCCATGCGTGACGACCACTCGGTTTATACTGATGAAGCAAGGACAGATACACCAAACTTATACGCTAATTATAAATATTTACAATATAAACAAGGAAAGAAGTAACGGAGTGCTTTGTAACTATAAGACCAATTTGCGCTTGAAAAAACTCCCTCAAAGAATATGTAGGCAGAAATAAAGATTGAAAACACCTTATTTATTATTTCTTTATTACAAAATACCAAATTTTCGCCCAAAATATGTAGGCTTCATCAGGGTACACTATCGAACAGAAAAAACGAAATACAAGTCAGTCAAAGAACATTAAAACAATAAATAAACTACTTACGTAAAGTGGAATATCATTAAATATAAAAAATATTAAGGTCGTCATGATCACGAACGTACGAATGAGATAACAGTTGACCGCTCTAGAGCGTATATAAAGTAAAGACGAGACATTAGTTGAATGAACTTTTTTTTGTCGGTATACGTCAATACAGATACAAAAGCAATGCTAATGAAAGGAGAAAAATCGCAATGTAGGAAAAACGCTAACAATTGCAAACTAAATGCAATACTAGAAACAGCTGATACAATATAATTACAATATAATCCGTGGAATAAATAGGTGAATAATTATTACGCAATATTTATCATCTGTTCGTACGCGTTTTAACGACCAGATAAACGTGTGTATAAACGCTTTCTTTATACTAATTTCATTATACATAAATACCTTCTTGAAATATAAACAGTATATATATACAATGAATTATGTCCCATATATTTATCGTTATTTGCACGATAGACATTGTAGAAGTGCTATATTACCCGTCGGATATATGTAATTCGTAAATTAAAATTGATAATTTATTACGCGTTTTGAAAACCGTTGGTGCATCTTGACCATGATAGAGGCACTTAATAGGTGTACATACGTTTAAATACATTGGTTCTTACGGGGACATGTGAATATCGGTCGATACATACGCCTTTTTGCATTGAATCTTATGGAAAATAGACACAATATCACCGCGATAAAAGATAATTATCTCTAGTGTTTTATACGCGGTACGTGTAACTCTTATGTTAACTAGTCAATTACAACGAACAGCATCAATTTACCTAAAGCATCCATATCGCTAACAGCGTAGGTACGGATGACTCATCACTAAGTTCGCGCGGTTTCTTCGAAACCTTTATACCTACTACATTTTTGACCAAAATTTCGTATCATACACACAGATACATGTTTAAAGTGATTGAACAAATAGTTGTACACACCTGAGTTACCTCAATTTTACAAACTTAACACTCAACAGTGGTAAGCAAGCACGAACGCGATAATCGCATAACGTGTCTGTTCTAGCTATTGCAGAACTTTATCGCTACAGACTCTTATCATCAAAGAAGATTCGTCATAGCATTATAAATATACGTTGCACAGTGAGTACTTGATTTTTTTTTTATTATTCAAAAATGAGGTGTTTTGGTCTGTACTATTATTTGTATTTGTTAAATTATGAGCCCGATAACACGGTTTTGACAAAATTTTTAGCGTATAAGTATAGAGGTATAATATTTATCGGCTACCCTCACTACCATTGTTTAGAATAATATTATTAGAGATATAAAAGACCACAACAAGTTGTTTTTGCTATTAACTATTAACATTTCACACGGTTAAGACGTATGTTCTTTCTTCAAGAAAACATGGAAAACTACACCGTCGTAAAAGACACCACTAAACTAGTTCGTCGTTTTGGGCTCAGAGGCCGAGCGCTGGAATTTAAAATAAAACCAATACCAGCCGACAAAGATCCTGTTATCTGGATCAAGGACGCTATTGAGCAGATCGTAGAGAGAAGTGTTTCTGGCCTGGAGGCTACTGACAAAGTCGGTTTCACCTTCTGTTCTAAGGACTTTACTCGCGGAGAAGGCTGGACCCGGTTCAAGAACGCTGAAGAGGTTACCTTCGACAGTGTATGGAAGCTGATATCTTCCATATATCAATCAAACTCCTCGGGCCTCTCCACCGAGACATTCTGCCTGAAGACCACGGCGGTGCGTATGCCCACTGGCAAAGGTCGTGGAGGGTTGTACAATACTTTTGAGGAAGAATGTAGGATGCGCAAAGGAATCATTTGCATAAAGAACGAAGATAATCTTTGCTTACCTAGAGCATTAGTTGTTGCTATGTCACACACTACTAAAGACCCCGAACATGCCCGTATACGCCGCGACAGACAAAAACTGCAGACTATAAGAACTCACCAGCTGTTGAAGGATAGCGGTGTGGTCATCCCAGCTGAAGGAGCGGGAATACCAGAATTAAAGCAGTTACAGGCACACCTTACAGGTTATACGATAATTGTCTATAACTACGGTAGTAAAGGTCGAGAAGTGATTTTTAGAGGACATGGAGGCCCAAAGAAATTGAACCTGTTGTGCCACGATGGTCACTATAATGTGATAACATCCCTGACCGCTACCTTCGCATGTGATTATTTCTGCGAGGATTGCAGTGTAGCGTATAACACCAAAGAGAGACATAGATGCGGAGGTACGTGTCCCTGTTGCAGCAGCACACCGCCATGCCCCACCACCGAACCGACTATTAAATGTACAGACTGTAACAGATCATTTCGGGGCGAGACCTGTTACACCTTCCACAAGTCCAAGATGTGTGCCCAGATCCGACGATGCGACAGCTGTCTTAAGACAATAAAGACGGGTCGCGAACACACCTGTGGTGAGGTGTTTTGCAAAGTCTGCAAAAACACAAACCTGAGGGACACCTATGCTATATTCAACCGGACAACAGGCAACCCACGTTTAAAGACATGTTATTCGTGTTCTACGACCTAGAGACGCGACAGGAGAAAAAACATGGCGACTCTCTTCTTCACACACCTAATCTCTGCGTATTCAAGCAGTGCTGCGACCAGTGTATCGACACAGAGCTGGAGATATGCAAGAAGTGTGGCGTAAGACTGCAGAAAATCTATTGCAGCGACGTAATTAGCCCCTTCGTACACCATATCATGACAATTAGGAAGAAATTTAAAACGGTGGTTGTAATGGGTCACAACGCTGGTGGATTCGACCATCAATTTCTCCTGCATTATATACTAACGCAGACGGACATAACACCCGAACTCATAATGCGGGGGACAAAGTTAATAGTAATGACAACCGGTAATGTGAAATTTCTCGACTCCCTCAATTATTTCCCTATGGCCCTCGCCAAACTACCCACAGTTTTTGGCTTCACCGAGCTCAAGAAAGGCTATTTTCCACACCTGTTCAACAAAGCGGAGAATGAAAACTACGTTGGCCCTCTACCAGCTGTTGAATACTATGACTCCGATAACATGAAGACCGAAGACCGGCAAAAATTCCTCCAGTGGCATGAGGAATTATCAAAAACAGAGTATGTGTTCGACTTTCAAAAGGAGATCGTCGAATATTGTATATCGGACGTAGAGATTCTAACACGGGCCTGCCTGGAGTTTCGTAAGCTACTATTAGAGAGCGGTAACGTGTGTCCATACACCGAAGCAACAACCCTACCATCAGCCTGTAATAAGATATACAGACGAAATTTCCTAGAACCAAATACAGTAGGAATTATCCCTAAAGGGGGCTACCGATGGCGGGACAACCAATCCATAGTAGCTATACAATGGCTTGTGTGGGAGGAACAACAGCGTGGAATAAACATCGAACACGCGGCCAAAGACCGGGAGGCTATGATTCACGGCGTGAAAGTGGATGGTTATTGTGTCGAGAGTAGACAGATCTTTGAATTTCACGGATGCTACTACCATGGGTGCCCCAGATGTTTCCCTTACGACAGAGATAGCCCATGCCATGATAACCCCTCAATAACAATGTATACTCGATACGGGGACACACTCGAAAAAACAGCTAGATTACGTGCGAGTGGTTATGAAGTAGTGGAAAAATGGGAATGCGATTTTCGTAATGAGATGACAGAAGAGATGAAAGTTTACGTGGAAAACCATGAACTATTACGTAACACACCGCTCAACCCTCGTGATGCGTTCTATGGCGGTAGGACCGGGGCCAGCAAGCTGTATCATAGAGTCGCAGAAGGTGAAAAAATAAAATACGTCGACGTCTGCTCGCTATACCCGTATACGAACAAGTACGGTAAATACCCCGTTGGTCATCCCAAAGTGTACGTAGGCGAAGACTGCCAAAAGTTGGACCTGCAAACAACAGAAGGCCTAATTAAATGTAAAATCCTACCTCCACAAGACCTATATCACCCAGTACTACCCGTCAAACAAAACCATAAACTTATGTTTTCATTATGTCGCACATGTAGCGAACAACTAAACCAAGGCGAGTGTACACATACACAAGAGCAGAGAGCACTGTGTGGTACATGGGTGGTAGATGAGGTTAGGAAGGCAATAGAAAAAGGATATACGGTCTTAGAAACCTACGAGGTGTGGGAGTACCAAATTGTTAAGGGTTTATTCAAAGAATACATCGATGAGTACCTTAAAATAAAGCAGCAAGCGTCTGGATGGCCAGCGGGTTGTGATAATAGCGAAGAGAAACAGAAATATATACAGCAATATCTAGAAAAAGAAGGTGTGCAGCTGAACCCCGATAAAATCGAGAAAAACCCCGGGCTGAGGCAAGTCGGTAAAGCAGTTATAACCAGCTTTTGGGGAAATTTGGTCAACGAGAAAACCAGCAGAAGACGTCGATTGTCAATAAACCTGAAACGTTTTTTAGCATGCTAGCTAACCCCGCTGTTAACATTAATACTGTACAACCTGTAAACGAAAATGTAGTTGTGGTGGGTTGGGAGTATAAAGAAGAAACTGTTGACCCTCTCCCTACCGTTAACGTTGTTCTAGCAGCTTACACAACGGCACAAGCCCGCCTTAAACTGTATTCCTACCTGGAGCAGCTCGATGAAAGGGTTCTTTACTACGACACTGACAGTGTAATTTACGTCTCAAGATCTGATGAATGGGACGTGCCTCTGGGAAGTTTCCTTGGTGAGATGACGGACGAGCTGGAGTGTTATGGTGAGGGGAGTTATATCACCACATTTGCATCGGGTGGGCCAAAATTGTACACCTATCGTGTATTTTCCCCGGCGAAAGACAAGTATTACGACACGATAAAAGTGAAAGGTATAACCATCAACTATAACACTTCGAAGACGGTAAATTTTGAATCGTTGTGCGGTATGGTCCTGGAAGAAACTGAGCCAAAGTATATAACAACTAAAAACATTCGACGCACCGCCGACCACGACGTTGTTACCTGTGTGGAAACAAAGGTGTTCAGACCAACCTTTAGTAAACGAAAACGTGTCGAAAACTATGACTCTATACCCTATGGCTATAAGAGGGTTAAACAATAAACCGTACTATTTAAGTCGTTAAACACATAACGTAGATTATTAATTAACCTTAATACTATTTATGTATACCTGTAAATATACAATATTTAATTACTTTTTATTATTTTAAGTTTATACGTAGATTATATACTTGCAATTAAAATTACTATAAATAAAACGTGTTTTATTTCTACTAAATAAAGATGCTGCGGGTGATAAGAGTCGAAAATAGTTTAATAGACGAGATTGTAGAAGCCGTCAAGAAGATGAATCAATTTACGGCTTTTTGTTCCAACGAAGGCTCCGACAAATTATTTGAAAAATGCAACTGCGCTAATTATGGTATTATAAATGATTGTATCATGTTTAGGTACCCATAACTTTGTATTTTATAGGAAATAAAAGTTTAAAACGTTTATTGTTTTCCTAGAAACATATTAAAACGAACCCTAAAATAATACTATACGGGTATCTCTAAGGGTCGCTACAGAAAGAACTTTGATAGCATTATAGTTATATAAGATGCAATAATCATCAGTGCTACCTACTGTACCATTAGCAGTTGATGGGTGATATATGCATTAAAACCCGCTTACCTACTTCAGACTTCATATACCTGGTTCTAAACACACCTTACCTGTGTTATTTGACAAGAGAATAAATTATACCTATACAACTTCTAGCTGTTCTGAAATTGCGGGAAAAAGTCACGATACCTAATCAATACGACCGAACACCTTCTGAGCATCTTCTGGCCTACTTCTGGACTACTTCTGGTCCACCTCTGGCCCGCTTCTGATCTATTTAAGCCTATATTCAGCTGTAATAACTCAGTTGCTAGCGTCATTCTACGTAGTACAGACGCAGCTTAGACTTGAATCTCGTGCATCACGAGAATGGAGCAAGTTGAATATGATATGGCATTTCAAGCAAAGATGAAATATTTATAGGCGGAAAGGCGTTTCCGAGGTCAGAGGGCCTACACGAATTAATATTTACTAGAAACCCCCAGAATTTTACTTTATTGGACCAGCAATTCTATAAACATATACTTGAATTATGTGGCGCCCACAGAAATAAACGAGGCTATCTGAATCAGCAGGCTGATAAAGTTAAGTTTTCACGGATAATTAAACCGCTGTTTAAAAATAAGACCAACCCGAAGATAAAACTACCTAAGCCGCAAATCGAGGAGGACACACTGGTCGAATGGACTGATGTAAATGATTTGCCGGAAATAAAACTGCCTAAACCACAAGTCGAGGAGGACTCGTCGGTCGAATGGACTGATGTAAATGATTTAGTAGATATGTGCCGCCGCTTATCAAAGGAAGCCGCCAGACGTGTGGCGCCAGGTGTGATGCAGCATACAGGGCGATACAATATGCAGGGTGCCTTGTAAATATGTGACTACATGCGTATACAGGGTGTGAATACTTAAACAAATGTGCGGTGCGTGCTTTGAAACCTGCTAGGTACCCGCTAGATACCTGCTAGGTACCCGCTAGATACCTGCTAGGTACCCGCTAGATACCTGCTTTGAAACCTGCTAGGTACCCGCTAGATACCTGCTAGGTACCCGCTAGATACCTGCTAGGTACCCGCTAGGTACCCGCTAGATACCTGCTAGCTACCCGCTAGATACCTGCTAGGTACCCGCTAGATACCTGCTAGCTACCCGCTAGATACCTGCTAGGTACCCGCTAGATACCTGCTAGGTACCCGCTAGATACCTGCTTTGGAATCTGCTAGGTACCTAGCAGGTATCTAGCGGGTACCTAGCAGGTTTCAAAGCACGCACCGCACATTTGTTTAAGTATTCACACCCTGTATACGCATGTAGTCACATATTTACAAGGCACCCTGCATATTGTATCGCCCTGTATGCTGCATCACACCTGGCGCCACACGTCTGGCGGCTTCCTTTGATAAGCGGCGGCACATATCTACTAAATCATTTACATCAGTCCATTCGACCGACGAGTCCTCCTCGACTTGTGGTTTAGGCAGTTTTATTTCCGGCAAATCATTTACATCAGTCCATTCGACCAGTGTGTCCTCCTCGATTTGCGGCTTAGGTAGTTTTATCTTCGGGTTGGTCTTATTTTTAAACAGCGGTTTAATTATCCGTGAAAACTTAACTTTATCAGCCTGCTGATTCAGATAGCCTCGTTTATTTCTGTGGGCGCCACATAATTCAAGTATATGTTTATAGAATTGCTGGTCCAATAAAGTAAAATTCTGGGGGTTTCTAGTAAATATTAATTCGTGTAGGCCCTCTGACCTCGGAAACGCCTTTCCGCCTATAAATATTTCATCTTTGCTTGAAATGCTATATCATATTCAACTTGCTCCATTCTCGTGATGCACGAGATTCAAGTCTAAGCTGCGTCTGTACTACGTAGAATGACGCTAGCAACTGAGTTATTACAGCTGAATATAGGCTTAAATAGATCAGAAGCGGGCCAGAGGTGGACCAGAAGTAGTCCAGAAGTAGGCCAGAAGATGCTCAGAAGGTGTTCGGTCGTATTGATTAGGTATCGTGTGGACTTTTTCCCGCAATTTCAGAACAGCTAGAAGTTGTATAGGTATAATTTATTCTCTTGTCAAATAACACAGGTAAGGTGTGTTTAGAACCAGGTATATGAAGTCTGAAGTAGGTAAGCGGGTTTTAATGCATATATCACCCATCAACTGCTAATGGTACAGTAGGTAGCACTGATGATTATTGCATCTTATATAACTATAATGCTATCAAAGTTCTTTCTGTAGCGACCCTTAGAGATACCCGTATAGTATTATTTTAGGGTTCGTTTTAATATGTTTCTAGGAAAACAATAAACGTTTTAAACTTTTATTTCCTATAAAATACAAAGTTATGGGTACCTAAACATGATACAATCATTTATAATACCATAATTAGCGCAGTTGCATTTTTCAAATAATTTGTCGGAGCCTTCGTTGGAACAAAAAGCCGTAAATTGATTCATCTTCTTGACGGCTTCTACAATCTCGTCTATTAAACTATTTTCGACTCTTATCACCCGCAGCATCTTTATTTAGTAGAAATAAAACACGTTTTATTTATAGTAATTTTAATTGCAAGTATATAATCTACGTATAAACTTAAAATAATAAAAAGTAATTAAATATTGTATATTTACAGGTATACATAAATAGTATTAAGGTTAATTAATAATCTACGTTATGTGTTTAACGACTTAAATAGTACGGTTTATTGTTTAACCCTCTTATAGCCATAGGGTATAGAGTCATAGTTTTCGACACGTTTTCGTTTACTAAAGGTTGGTCTGAACACCTTTGTTTCCACACAGGTAACAACGTCGTGGTCGGCGGTGCGTCGAATGTTTTTAGTTGTTATATACTTTGGCTCAGTTTCTTCCAGGACCATACCGCACAACGATTCAAAATTTACCGTCTTCGAAGTGTTATAGTTGATGGTTATACCTTTCACTTTTATCGTGTCGTAATACTTGTCTTTCGCCGGGGAAAATACACGATAGGTGTACAATTTTGGCCCACCCGATGCAAATGTGGTGATATAACTCCCCTCACCATAACACTCCAGCTCGTCCGTCATCTCACCAAGGAAACTTCCCAGAGGCACGTCCCATTCATCAGATCTTGAGACGTAAATTACACTGTCAGTGTCGTAGTAAAGAACCCTTTCATCGAGCTGCTCCAGGTAGGAATACAGTTTAAGGCGGGCTTGTGCCGTTGTGTAAGCTGCTAGAACAACGTTAACGGTAGGGAGAGGGTCAACAGTTTCTTCTTTATACTCCCAACCCACCACAACTACATTTTCGTTTACAGGTTGTACAGTATTAATGTTAACAGCGGGGTTAGCTAGCATGCTAAAAAACGTTTCAGGTTTATTGACAATCGACGTCTTCTGCTGGTTTTCTCGTTGACCAAATTTCCCCAAAAGCTGGTTATAACTGCTTTACCGACTTGCCTCAGCCCGGGGTTTTTCTCGATTTTATCGGGGTTCAGCTGCACACCTTCTTTTTCTAGATATTGCTGTATATATTTCTGTTTCTCTTCGCTATTATCACAACCCGCTGGCCATCCAGACGCTTGCTGCTTTATTTTAAGGTACTCATCGATGTATTCTTTGAATAAACCCTTAACAATTTGGTACTCCCACACCTCGTAGGTTTCTAAGACCGTATATCCTTTTTCTATTGCCTTCCTAACCTCATCTACCACCCATGTACCACACAGTGCTCTCTGCTCTTGTGTATGTGTACACTCGCCTTGGTTTAGTTGTTCGCTACATGTGCGACATAATGAAAACATAAGTTTATGGTTTTGTTTGACGGGTAGTACTGGGTGATATAGGTCTTGTGGAGGTAGGATTTTACATTTAATTAGGCCTTCTGTTGTTTGCAGGTCCAACTTTTGGCAGTCTTCGCCTACGTACACTTTGGGATGACCAACGGGGTATTTACCGTACTTGTTCGTATACGGGTATAGCGAGCAGACGTCGACGTATTTTATTTTTTCACCTTCTGCGACTCTATGATACAGCTTGCTGGCCCCGGTCCTACCGCCATAGAACGCATCACGAGGGTTGAGCGGTGTGTTACGTAATAGTTCATGGTTTTCCACGTAAACTTTCATCTCTTCTGTCATCTCATTACGAAAATCGCATTCCCATTTTTCCACTACTTCATAACCACTCGCACGTAATCTAGCTGTTTTTTCGAGTGTGTCCCCGTATCGAGTATACATTGTTATTGAGGGGTTATCATGGCATGGGCTATCTCTGTCGTAAGGGAAACATCTGGGGCACCCATGGTAGTAGCATCCGTGAAATTCAAAGATCTGTCTACTCTCGACACAATAACCATCCACTTTCACGCCGTGAATCATAGCCTCCCGGTCTTTGGCCGCGTGTTCGATGTTTATTCCACGCTGTTGTTCCTCCCACACAAGCCATTGTATAGCTACTATGGATTGGTTGTCCCGCCATCGGTAGCCCCCTTTAGGGATAATTCCTACTGTATTTGGTTCTAGGAAATTTCGTCTGTATATCTTATTACAGGCTGATGGTAGGGTTGTTGCTTCGGTGTATGGACACACGTTACCGCTCTCTAATAGTAGCTTACGAAACTCCAGGCAGGCCCGTGTTAGAATCTCTACGTCCGATATACAATATTCGACGATCTCCTTTTGAAAGTCGAACACATACTCTGTTTTTGATAATTCCTCATGCCACTGGAGGAATTTTTGCCGGTCTTCGGTCTTCATGTTATCGGAGTCATAGTATTCAACAGCTGGTAGAGGGCCAACGTAGTTTTCATTCTCCGCTTTGTTGAACAGGTGTGGAAAATAGCCTTTCTTGAGCTCGGTGAAGCCAAAAACTGTGGGTAGTTTGGCGAGGGCCATAGGGAAATAATTGAGGGAGTCGAGAAATTTCACATTACCGGTTGTCATTACTATTAACTTTGTCCCCCGCATTATGAGTTCGGGTGTTATGTCCGTCTGCGTTAGTATATAATGCAGGAGAAATTGATGGTCGAATCCACCAGCGTTGTGACCCATTACAACCACCGTTTTAAATTTCTTCCTAATTGTCATGATATGGTGTACGAAGGGGCTAATTACGTCGCTGCAATAGATTTTCTGCAGTCTTACGCCACACTTCTTGCATATCTCCAGCTCTGTGTCGATACACTGGTCGCAGCACTGCTTGAATACGCAGAGATTAGGTGTGTGAAGAAGAGAGTCGCCATGTTTTTTCTCCTGTCGCGTCTCTAGGTCGTAGAACACGAATAACATGTCTTTAAACGTGGGTTGCCTGTTGTCCGGTTGAATATAGCATAGGTGTCCCTCAGGTTTGTGTTTTTTGCAGACTTTGCAAAACACCTCACCACAGGTGTGTTCGCGACCCGTCTTTATTGTCTTAAGACAGCTGTCGCATCGTCGGATCTGGGCACACATCTTGGACTTGTGGAAGGTGTAACAGGTCTCGCCCCGAAATGATCTGTTACAGTCTGTACATTTAATAGTCGGTTCGGTGGTGGGGCATGGCGGTGTGCTGCTGCAACAGGGACACGTACCTCCGCATCTATGTCTCTCTTTGGTGTTATACGCTACACTGCAATCCTCGCAGAAATAATCACATGCGAAGGTAGCGGTCAGGGATGTTATCACATTATAGTGACCATCGTGGCACAACAGGTTCAATTTCTTTGGGCCTCCATGTCCTCTAAAAATCACTTCTCGACCTTTACTACCGTAGTTATAGACAATTATCGTATAACCTGTAAGGTGTGCCTGTAACTGCTTTAATTCTGGTATTCCCGCTCCTTCAGCTGGGATGACCACACCGCTATCCTTCAACAGCTGGTGAGTTCTTATAGTCTGCAGTTTTTGTCTGTCGCGGCGTATACGGGCATGTTCGGGGTCTTTAGTAGTGTGTGACATAGCAACAACTAATGCTCTAGGTAAGCAAAGATTATCTTCGTTCTTTATGCAAATGATTCCTTTGCGCATCCTACATTCTTCCTCAAAAGTATTGTACAACCCTCCACGACCTTTGCCAGTGGGCATACGCACCGCCGTGGTCTTCAGGCAGAATGTCTCGGTGGAGAGGCCCGAGGAGTTTGATTGATATATGGAAGATATCAGCTTCCATACACTGTCGAAGGTAACCTCTTCAGCGTTCTTGAACCGGGTCCAGCCTTCTCCGCGAGTAAAGTCCTTAGAACAGAAGGTGAAACCGACTTTGTCAGTAGCCTCCAGGCCAGAAACACTTCTCTCTACGATCTGCTCAATAGCGTCCTTGATCCAGATAACAGGATCTTTGTCGGCTGGTATTGGTTTTATTTTAAATTCCAGCGCTCGGCCTCTGAGCCCAAAACGACGAACTAGTTTAGTGGTGTCTTTTACGACGGTGTAGTTTTCCATGTTTTCTTGAAGAAAGAACATACGTCTTAACCGTGTGAAATGTTAATAGTTAATAGCAAAAACAACTTGTTGTGGTCTTTTATATCTCTAATAATATTATTCTAAACAATGGTAGTGAGGGTAGCCGATAAATATTATACCTCTATACTTATACGCTAAAAATTTTGTCAAAACCGTGTTATCGGGCTCATAATTTAACAAATACAAATAATAGTACAGACCAAAACACCTCATTTTTGAATAATAAAAAAAAATCAAGTACTCACTGTGCAACGTATATTTATAATGCTATGACGAATCTTCTTTGATGATAAGAGTCTGTAGCGATAAAGTTCTGCAATAGCTAGAACAGACACGTTATGCGATTATCGCGTTCGTGCTTGCTTACCACTGTTGAGTGTTAAGTTTGTAAAATTGAGGTAACTCAGGTGTGTACAACTATTTGTTCAATCACTTTAAACATGTATCTGTGTGTATGATACGAAATTTTGGTCAAAAATGTAGTAGGTATAAAGGTTTCGAAGAAACCGCGCGAACTTAGTGATGAGTCATCCGTACCTACGCTGTTAGCAATATGGATGCTTTAGGTAAATTGATGCTGTTCGTTGTAATTGACTAGTTAACATAAGAGTTACACGTACCGCGTATAAAACACTAGAGATAATTATCTTTTATCGCGGTGATATTGTGTCTATTTTCCATAAGATTCAATGCAAAAAGGCGTATGTATCGACCGATATTCACATGTCCCCGTAAGAACCAATGTATTTAAACGTATGTACACCTATTAAGTGCCTCTATCATGGTCAAGATGCACCAACGGTTTTCAAAACGCGTAATAAATTATCAATTTTAATTTACGAATTACATATATCCGACGGGTAATATAGCACTTCTACAATGTCTATCGTGCAAATAACGATAAATATATGGGACATAATTCATTGTATATATATACTGTTTATATTTCAAGAAGGTATTTATGTATAATGAAATTAGTATAAAGAAAGCGTTTATACACACGTTTATCTGGTCGTTAAAACGCGTACGAACAGATGATAAATATTGCGTAATAATTATTCACCTATTTATTCCACGGATTATATTGTAATTATATTGTATCAGCTGTTTCTAGTATTGCATTTAGTTTGCAATTGTTAGCGTTTTTCCTACATTGCGATTTTTCTCCTTTCATTAGCATTGCTTTTGTATCTGTATTGACGTATACCGACAAAAAAAAAGTTCATTCAACTAATGTCTCGTCTTTACTTTATATACGCTCTAGAGCGGTCAACTGTTATCTCATTCGTACGTTCGTGATCATGACGACCTTAATATTTTTTATATTTAATGATATTCCACTTTACGTAAGTAGTTTATTTATTGTTTTAATGTTCTTTGACTGACTTGTATTTCGTTTTTTCTGTTCGATAGTGTACCCTGATGAAGCCTACATATTTTGGGCGAAAATTTGGTATTTTGTAATAAAGAAATAATAAATAAGGTGTTTTCAATCTTTATTTCTGCCTACATATTCTTTGAGGGAGTTTTTTCAAGCGCAAATTGGTCTTATAGTTACAAAGCACTCCGTTACTTCTTTCCTTGTTTATATTGTAAATATTTATAATTAGCGTATAAGTTTGGTGTATCTGTCCTTGCTTCATCAGTATAAACCGAGTGGTCGTCACGCATGGGTGCGAGGAAATCATCTCTACAACGATGCGTAGGTGTTAGCTGTATTATATAGACAGTAATTAAACGAGCAGTGGCCGCAATGATCAAGACGGTGCATACGGTTCTCTTGACGACTGATAAATTATACTTGTTTTTCGACAACTAACCTATGTATTTCCCTATAATTTATTTTAGGCTTTTGCGCCCGCTATAAACGGTTCTACAATTACTTAATTACAAAATATTTATAGAATATGAACCGTTGAGATATTAAACGTAGATAAGGTCGCATTGGTATCCGCAGCGCGCCTAACTTAAACTTACCAGCGGCTTATACAAGATACAACGCATAGGCACAATCAAGGTCACACACTAACCCTACTTCTTGAGGCAGATGAGATGAGTCAGCGCGCTCGCGCGCCCCCAACTCCCTAACCGTAACAGCTACAACCAAAAGGACGTTAATTTCGAGTCACGTGGGGTAATACACCCCTGCCTCACCCCGCGCTGGTAATTTCAAATTCTTCCCACACCGTGCCTGTATTTCAAACTTCGCGCCGCATTTAAGGGGCAGAGGAAGGAGGGGGAGGGAGAGAACTTTGGGATAGGCCACCGTCACCTAGCGAAAATAGGAGTGGTGGGGGGTGCCCAAGGTGCCCCCATACCTACTGTCGCCTATCAAAACGAAATTCATGAACGTTGGTTTGAGTGGATCTTGTTTATTTTACGTAAAACAATGTAATGTTGTTTGAAATGCCAACATTATTTTCAACTTGCAGGGCCCACCTGCGAAAATTCATTTCGTGGATAATACAATATGCGGCAATACAAAGGTAATTAAAATTACAAACATATTTAGAAAATAAATATGTAATTATAACATGTAATAATTAAGAACGACAAGACATATCTAAATGCGTCGGTAGAGCATGTGTTCAAAATACGCACCCTCACGTCTTACATATTGCTCATAGCGATACTCTAGATTGTTGAATATGTTGATAAAAACAGGTTGTTGCAAAGACACAAAAAATGACTGTATCTTCTCTCGTTATTTGGGAATACTCCCAGGTGGGTTATATGATCGGAAAACGTATTCTTTCAGCATGACCCGTATGTCGCGTCGCCATCCGGGACCGTGGGATCCGCCGAGTAAGTACGAAACAGGATCTCCAGTCCATGGGAATTTGTGTGATCTCCAAAGTGTTGTTGCAGAAGAGGAAGTTACTCTCTCTAATGTATCTGTAGCGTTCCTGGTTTATTGTTAGCAAATTATGTGCATCATCGGTCTATGAAGTTGAGCGGACCCATCTCACCATATTCAATCAGAGTGGTCTCAGGTATTAGTGCTGAATTTGTGCTAATTTGTGCTGTATATCTTATAATTTGTGCTGATTTCGTAATCGAGATATTTAAAAAATTATTGGGTACGTCCAACTTCACGCTGGACGGACCCTTATTACCAAATCGATCCAAGGTAGTCTCAAAAATTAGTGCTCAATTTGTGCTAATTTGTGCTGTATATCTCAGAATTTGTGCTCATTCAAAAATTAATGGATGCGTCCAACTTCACGCTACCGCAACCATACAGTCGAATTGAAGGTAAGTGGTCTCAAAAGTTAGTGTTAAACTTATACTAATTTGTGCTGTATATTCAAAATTTGGGCTTATTTTATTATCAGAATTCCACGTTTCAGTTTGTATGTACAAGCAATAGCAAATTATATTTTACGTGATTCTCTGAATTTACTATAATTCACTGGACTTTCCAGTTATACCTATTAGATTTTATATTTACTCACCTCTCTATTCTTAGGTAAGGTATTTTACACCGAAGTCCTACAACTTCCCCGTAATTACCATTCTTTGCCTTTATTATTATATAGTTTTAGAATACGATTCTGGTTTCTCAAGATATGTCATCAGTACTATAAACCGTAATTTCCGTCTCAATTGTTTTGTGTCCCTTTTATCTGAAAATGTTATAATCTGTTAACTTCCACAATGTCCAAAAATTGTTATAGGTAGACCGACCTGTAAAGGCAAGTTTTGTTACTATTAAAAGTTAGTGCTAAATTATTTATCAATCAGGCAACACTGTATTGGAGCGACCTATCTTCGTGTATCATGTGATAAATATAGTTACTGTGCTAACTGTACAAGTTAATCAAAGTTAAGTTAACTTGCTTAACGTGCATTTTTTCAACATTCAACAAACAAACTAACACGTCATACTGATTTGCAAACTGTGGCAGGTCATCAGCATATTTTGGTCCTTCGAGCCGGATAGACAGTGATAACTCCAAACATTTAACAACATAATCAACAGTTGGTAGGTCCCATTTTCTCATATCTCTCTATAATTCCGCAGTTGCTCATACGATGGCTGCCACTGATTTAAGAACATTGAACATCTAATTTCTTATCATTATCGTCATCTAATTTAACAAATCTGAAATTGGCGTACGCTAAACTTTTTCCGTATTAAGAATCATTTCAAGATGTACCATCTTTGGCAATTTAAATGCGATTTTTTTATCGGGGAATGTTGATTTTGTAAATAAAGGCTTTGCTTTAAAGTGAATTTAATTACTCTAAAGAAGTTCATCAAAGCAGTACTCTCTTTTAGAGAAATTAAATTTGCTTCAAAGTATAGCCTTTATTTAGTAAATGGAAATTCCTCGCTGAAAAATTCGCATTTAATTTGCCAAAGATAGTACATGCTAGAGCAAGTGCTAAACATCGAAATACTAGAAGAGTCCGAACGTCAAGAAAAGGAACGTGCAGAGTTTGAAACCACTTATCTAAGCTTAATTTGTCAAATACAGGATTTGATAGGTAATTTAGAATCAAAAAAGTCTCTTCAGAATCAATTTATGCTATCCGTAAAATTCATAAAACTGATGTTCCTTTAAGACCAGTTGTAAATTGTATATGATCACCAACATATTTACAATTTATCAAAATTTTTATTCAAAATTCTCTGTAATATCATACGGAGCACAACGTAAAGAATTCGTGGGAATTTGTTAATTTCTTTAATAAAAAATCCGTACCGTATAGTCATTAAATTATTAGTTTAGACGTTGTTAATTCAATAAACTCTTCTATAGTTTTATGGGTGATGTTGATTGATGAATACACATTTTTTTCTTGTAATTTAAGTTTTATTTAACGAGATGTGTACAATAGTGGTTATACCTTGCTGCAATTACAATGTGTCTTTTCTTCTTATTACATTTATACATTTCTTGGTGGGGTAACACGTCAAATTCATCTTATCTTTATTATATCTTTATTTAAAAATGTCCCTACAGATTTAACACTAAATAGTATAAATAAAAAATGGAATTTAATTCAAAATTATACAAATTTACAAAAAAACCAATTCATGTTGGCTGCAAAACTTTGCTTAAATTCAACATATTTTTAGTACAATGACACAATATATAAACAAATTTTCGGTACAACAATGGGCTCTCCATTATCTGCTGTTATAGCAAATTTGGTAATGGAGGAGTTACAGCAAGTTTCAATAAGCCAATTAAACTGTCATGTACAATTTTGTAAGCGGTATGTAGATGATTGTATATGCTGCATATCGGTTAGTAAAATTGATCACATTTTACTGAGCACAAATTCTTAGCTATACAGCACAAATTAGCACAAATTGAGCACTAATTTTTGAGACTACGTTGGATTGATTTGGTAATAAGGGTCCGTCCAGCGTGTAGTTGGACGTACCCATTAATTTTTTGAATATCGCGATATAGAAATGAGCACAAATTCTGAGATAAACAGCACAAATTGGCACAAATTGAGCACTAATTTTTGAGACTACCTTGGATTGATTTGGTAATAAGGGTCCGTCCAGCGTGTAGTTGGACGTACCCATTAATTTTTTGAATATCTCGATATAGAAATGAGCACAAATTCTGAGATAAACAGCACAAATTGGCACAAATTGAGCACTAATTTTTGAGACTATCTTGGATCCATTTGGGGACAAGGGTCCGTCCAGCGTGAAGTTGGACGTACCCAATAATTTTTTAAATATCTCGATAACGAAATCAGCACAAATTATAAGATATATAGCACAAATTAGCACAAATTGAGCACTAATACCTGAGACTACTCTGTTTGAATAGGGTGAGATGGGTACGCCCAATTTCAAATCGTAACCCCTGTATGGCAACATCCGGCCGTTCAAACCCTAAAAAACGAGCTGTTTGGTGGTTGATTACAGCCATATTCACGGCTTTTATTTGAAAACCGTACGTTATTTAAGAAACTTGGGTCCGCACAAATCATGGACAACACTCTGCAGCAATACTGTAACTGAGACCGCTCATCCATTTGAGTTAGACTCTGAGCAAGTTAAATACGGTATGCGCTTTCGCGAAGTCGTCTCGTTTGTGTTAATGATCCTTGGATGCCCAATTGTTCCCTTTCCTTGTTTGTTACTTGGTGACCTTCTATTAAATTGTTCCTTGAAATGTTCTCTAATATGGCGTAGACTCGGTCCATTCTAACGCTCAACTCCGTATAAGCGGAAATAATGCTCAACGATAAAAAGCTTCTCCTCTGTTATAAGAATCAAAATTATAACATAAACCCCAACATTAAACACCCATTGGTTACTATAGGAATCTAAGCCACAAACGACCGATAATTTCAGTTACTTTTGTTTTGCCTGCTTCTGGTATCAGTGTTTACCAAGTGAGTTAATAGGCAATGTTTCATATGATGAAATAGTAAAAATTTCCCATCAGGACTTTGCAGGATTGCAGTTGTTCCCTCTATTTCATTAGCATCTTTCTCCTATCTTAAATCAACTGAATATTTGTGAATAGAGAAAATATCTGAATAACCGCACTACCAAGTAGTAAAAGACAACTGCAACTGAGTTATTCAACTTGCTTCCTTGTTAATCAAAAAATCCAAAAACGGACATCTATGATTGTATGATGGGTCTAAAGGTGTGACACACGTTAAAATTTAATTAGACACACAGATGATTCCATTTCAACAATTTTCCATTGCAGTGTAACATCAATAAAATAATATTGCTACCTTGTATGTATAGGTATACATACTGGTTACATTTATCGGTGTCCAAATGTAAAATGCGATCTTAAAATTGCATCCCCAATCGCATCTAAATTGTATGTAGCGCATACTGCACCATTTTAAATCGATTTCGTAGAGTTGGCACATAACCCAAACACATACGCCCGCGGCACGATGAATTCCGAAAAAAAACACATAGATAGGGGCTGTGGAACTTGGAAAGCATATAGGCCGACGACCAGTTTTATTATGGTAATGGATGATGTCACCACCACCGCCACGCCACCGAACGCAATGGATACTTGATATTTATGAAAGGGTGGCTTCGTACAGAATAACACGCCGCGGTGGTTTTGGTTTGGCATCATATTACGTTCTGCGGCTTTTCGATAAATTCTATGCCGGTAATACATGTACTGGGTACCTACAGGCATACGGGTCCGTTGTACGCAATGCTCGAAGGGGGCGATAAATTTCGCTGGATATAAATCAGTTCAGTAATTAACTATTACGTAATAGTGTTGTTAGAACACGCTCTAGCAGACTCTTTATTTAGAATTGTATACTATACTGAATGCCGTGTCATCAAAGCTGCAAAATGTACAGTCAACGGAATTTTAAATGGACTTCTAACGAAGAATAATGGTCCTTATCAACTAATTGTTGAAACTTCCAGTGCTCTTCTGTATTAAAACTAGAGATAAATTTCTAGTGAAACACTCTAACTCAATTGCTACATGTATGTATCTAGTTGCTCACTATGTAAAATGTACTAGACTAATTTAATTATTGAATAATATTTTAAAAAGTATGTCTATGCTGTGGGCCGTAAATTAAAAATAAACATCCTTCACATTAATAAAATACATCTACAGAGATATTCTCAACATTTCTTACTGTTCAAATTCATGAAAAAGGCAACAACTTTTTAAATGCGGTTCTTTTAATTTTTCCTGTTTTAAATAGTAAATTAAACAGCTGGTAGGCCTTTTTTTCTTTTACTCTAATATCATTATACATATATTCCTTAAAGCCTTAAGAAATATGATGAACGACTACTGACAGTAAAATTTCAAGATCTAACATTGACTTCAGATTGTTGGTGACAAAAGTTGCCACAAGTCAATATCCTTTTCCTAAAGAAGTTGATATTTCCGTTTCACAAAAACAGTATCAAATTTTTTCCAGTCCCGCCACGTCATACACATCGTTAACTTTTTACAATCAATAGAATTTTTAGCGCCATCTATGTTCGCATTGACCATAGTCAGGCGATTGCAGCATTATGTCGTCCCTAATGTTATGTTTATGAGAATACAGGCACTTTAACGTAGTCTTCAAAAACATAACCGGCAATAATCGCAATCTCAAGAAAACGAATATACCACAGGTTATACGATACAATTGATTGAACAAACTTTAACGTATACACTAAAGTATATTCATAACTCCAAGAGAAAGGAAATTGGATTTTTAGAAGAAAATAAGCCAAAGTACTCATATTCTGTCGAGAAATTATTTTATAAAGAAACTTATTAAATATTAACACAAGAAACGTTATTATCTATCTAGTTTTCCTTCAATTTTTTCTACTGCGGAATTCCAATTTCTTCCTACTATAATAAACACCAACATATGTCGTAAGAGAAACATATAAATGCAAAAAATAACCGCAAAAAAACAGCCACGAATAACAATCCCCACGGCAAAGCACTCGCAGTAAACCGTCCGCTAGTAATGTAGTGTATTCCCCTTGCCTTTGCGTGTGTCCCACGTTTCCGCAATATTTCTCCAGCGATCAGTTGGCCCCGTTATCAGTTTTCCTTATCGACGCTACGTCCGTCTCGTCTATCTCTTCTTCCTTTCCGGCCATCCCAACGACGATGTATTCGGTATATATTTTATATAAGTACATTATATAGTTAGCTGAAGGACACAGAGCCGGCTAAATCCCACCAAATAGAAACACTTAATTTAGAATGGGGTTTTAACAATAGATAGAGCTTTATTTCGATATATACGTAGAACATGAATACTATAACATAAGAAAAGAAAATACGGAATAGGCTTAAAAATACAGCATAAATATCGAATGGAATATACGTATTTCTTCCTATATTCACGTAAATTGTATATACATAATAATATCGCTGATATTCTTGTATTCCTGACCATAAACGCGCCAGTTGTTAGTTTGTAAATTAAGTTAAGGAGGATTTATCTATACGTATCGCTATATTTACACATACCTGCTCGTTGATCATAGTTACTAAATAAATTTTTCCGAACAAATTAACAAATTCTAATAATTTGTATTACGAGGAATCTACATAAACTCCAGCTACAATTCAAGCAAATCGACCATTTGTGAATAGATGGCGCGTCAATTATTTATAATCAATACCAACAATTATATCTGCATATAACATGTCAATGAAATTGAACTTCGCTAGATCATTCTAGTACTACATTTTTCATCCCATTTTTACTAAAATCACGCTAAAGAGTACTAATGACTGAGAGGAGCCACTGTCTGATGAAGTATTTAAAGTATATTAGTACTGCTTTAATCAAAATAAATCATCTTTTTAATATTACAATAATGACATTTAAAAGAAAGCTAAAAATATTTTCAATTAAAATTGCGATTCTAATCCAATCCACACAACTTGAGTGAAGTACCCTCAAGTTCTGGACATTTTACTCATCGACAAGTTATAAAGCTGGATAACTATCATCCAGATAAAGTAAAGAAACAGAAATTTTGAGAACTCGTCACTGACATGATTAGTGCAAACACACGACAACAAAATTAATGTTTGGCAACAGTACTCGATGATTGAATATGTAGGCCCATAGTCATTAGTGACATGTATTTGAATGTGTCAGAGAACATTTTCAATTTTTCTTACCACTAAGAAAGTTGCAAATCTTTTCAACTTTTCTTGCAGCAAAATGATGCTTTACGGCATTATACTGCGTATATTTGTAATTATTTTGTCAAAAATTTGCAAATCACTAGATAGACCAACGTGAAACGGTCAAATGATGTTAAAGGTCACAGAACACGACCAGTTTCGATTTCTTTGTTTGTGCCATAAAATCAGTGATTTATAAATCAAACGAATTATCGACCAGCGAAGAAACCTTCCACGTTTATACAAAAAAATCTAATTTTGACACCGATGCCGATGCTGCTCCTAGGAAAACCAGATGCAAATATCAGAAGTGTGATTCATAGTTTAATGTATAGCTTACATGAATTGAAATAAGTTTTATAACATAATACACGCACTTGCTTACTTTGGAAACAAAAGCAAACTACAGGACATTCTATATAAAATATATGGAAACTAATATCATAGGACCATAAAGTATCCTTTCCATTAAATTCCTACATCAATTAAAGTTTCCTTTTTTGGTAGTATATTGCGATATTGTTTTCCTATAAACTTATTTTCAGACACTTTCCATTTATTAATAAAATATGAAAATGTACTAATAAGACAATAAATTGACTCAACTAAAAAATTATTTTAAGACCTATATCACAAAATAATTTAATTATCTAATTGCCTCAACTATTTTCCGAACATCCCATAGACCAAAGATCAATTGTAATAACAACGAAAAATATGTATGTACATATGTTCAATTAAAATTATTAGAAAATATGTTTTCGTCACTACTACTAAGATTATATATCTTGACGGAATGTCTACTAATAAATTACCAGAAGAAAAAAATTAATATACAAATTTTCTAATGTTAACCTATTTACAAAATCATTACAACAATGATGTTCTCACCCGCTAACGGTTCTACACGGAGAAAAATACGTTTTTCGTTTAAAAATTATTACATTAATTTAAACATGGCCAGCAAAAATGAATTTCTATTCAAACATTAAAATAATTTTGGACGGGCATTTCTAAATCTAAAGATCAAGCAATTACAGCGGTAAAACTTTGAATGGAACTCACATTATTTTTTACATTATTGAATGGAACAGTAAATGGCTAATTTTCAAATTTGTCCTTCTGCTGTTATTAAAGAGATGAGATATTTCTAATAAATCTTTAGAAATTTGATATTCACAGATCTTTGAGATACACCTATAACATAGAACAACTATTCACGACGCTTATAAAAAGAATTCGCAAAGATTGTAACGAGGAAATTTTAAATTTCTAAAGTAGAGAAGGTTAAAGAAATAAATAATAAATGCTCTTCTAGCTCGATAAGAAAAAAATGAGGCAAACAAAATGTGAGAACCACTATTCACAAATAAGTTTTTATTTTACAATGGAAATATCAGAATCTAAACCACTGTGTATAATCTGTACTAAACTTCTAGCCAAACCATCACTATTTTATAGATGCCTTGAAACAGTTGTCTTTTGGTGCATGCTAATTGAATGAAATGAAAAGTATAATATTTTTTCTTTCTTGTGAGCTTTAAAAGATAATAAAGTATGGATTGTACCGAAAAAAAAACTGCACACTATTAATTCAATATTTCCCACAGTGCAGACACGTGATCAAAAGTACTTTAACAAAATGTAAGCGACTCAGCGACTTATGTGTATTTTGTCTTCTCTATGTTTATTCTAGTTGTCGTGATGCCTCGAATCGAAGAGCAAGTGCGAAAGCAAACTGTGCACAATTACTGCACCAAAAAGGGAATTACATACAAACAGCTGGCCAAATGATACAAAATCAGTGTAAATGGTATTAAATGTTCTCTCAAAGAGTTACCCAAAAAGTGGAAGAAAAAAAACACTCAAGAGAAAAGGTGCTGAACTTAATAAACAAAAACAAATCAATGTCAGTGTGAGATTTCGCAAAAAAAACTAGCACTAGGTAGTGCTTCTATAATCGGAAGAGTGAAGCAAAGACTGCAAATATTCATGTGTGATTATTTGACGCGCTTTGATTGGTTTCTCGTTCATTTCGTAGTCGAGCTGAGCTAAACGAGCTGTCCGAAAAAGTCCGCTAAGATGCTTAATTTGAAAACCTACAAAAGACAAAATGTGCTCAAAAGAAGTGAAAGACAAGCGAAAATAGAGAAATCAAGGTTTATAAAATTGTAGAACCGTTTGCTTAAAGATTCTGTTCAGTGCGTTGTACTGGATGATGAGACCCACAAAAAAAACCCCAAGTATGTTGCAAAAGCGGAGAACCCACTGATTGCTCCAAAATTTCGCCCTATAGAGACTTATTGAGATAGTATGAAACTGGAACAAACTTAATTTTTTTCGCAATCCAACTTGACATATCTGCTGATATAACAAACAGTGCAACATCGTTTGTCTATATTAAATGTATTTTTAAGAAGTTCATTCACGAAACTCATTTCCAACATTTCTCTTTAATCAATTTCATTTGTCCTCGCATATATTCGATATTCTTTCACTGCAAAACCTACCATACTAACATCTTTTCTAAAATTAAATGATTAAAATCTGTCTTCATAAGACCAGACATCACCATATTCAGTATACTTGATAAAATAGACGACATGCTAAACAAGTTTAACTTTTGAATTCAAGGTTTCGAGACTAATGGGTACAATTAATTTGGTTTTTTCTGCAGCATTTTACCAAAATATTAAAGAGTCGATATTTTAAATGCTATTTTATCAGAATATCGGCTCTTTAAAGCGATACAAGTAAACATTTAACTTCCAAGGACTATTTTCCTAATAGACCTAATATATCGAACTAGCTAATTAGTCCTTTTAAATGAAATCTAAGTTCATTGTTTCTTTAATTTAACTTTTATAGATCACTCTTCAATAGCCTTTTGTCTCAGAACCCATCTGTGCATATAGAACAAGATTTTCAACGTGTGAGAGGAAATAAAACGTAGATTCATCGTATCCTAAATAGGTACAAGAATATCTCTCTCTCTCTCTCTCTCTCTCTCTTTACTAGAAAAATTGCGATATTTAATTTTTACGAGTACAAAATGTCTCATTTAATTATGTTAAGAAAATTGGGCTGTGTTAGACTCAAAAAAGGTGGAGTCTTATGCTAATAAAAGTGAAACAACCTTACACGATGACAACTCACAGAACATAACTTATAAAAGCTACTACCTACTGATTATTAACTTTTCAAGAAATTGAGCGCACTTACTGTAGTCTAGCTTTGGCACACTAGCCTTTTTATTTTCGAAAGAAATTTATACACATATAGAATGACATTTCCAGACAATCACGTAGATATCTGTTGGGGCCTATTGTGTACAAAAAAAACTATATTTTTATTACAACAGAGTTATAATATAACACAGCACTAGTTTTATTTTTAGCTCTATTTCAGACACTCCAGGAGGGTCCTAAAACTCAACTGCAATATTTAGTTCTTTATTTTGAAATTATAGACACGGCATAGCAAAAATTGTATGCTATCCTATACGAACAAAGCCAAGTTTTCACGTATCATTTCTAGCACAGAACTTCAATTTACGTCGATTAACGAAATTATACTACGAGCTACTTTAGAAATCACGACCAGGTCGTCAACTCAAACATACACTACTACCTTCATGCCACCTCTGTCTGTTCGGTACAACCCCAACGGCCCTTGTTATCAGTACGAAGCGGTTGTTGCCATTGTCTATTGCGTGACTGCCGTTCTAATGACAGCATCCTTCCTGTGCGTTTACCCTATTCATACTACAACGTATATAAATCAGAAACGATAGTAGAAGGGCAAGCTAAATAATCAAATGTATCCTTTCTGTGAGATATAATTTCGAATTTTGATTTTTTAATTATTTTTTAATTAAAAACTAGGAAATGTCATCATATTGTATTGTTAAAACGTAAAAACAGTGAACTTTATTGTACCTGCGATATTTTTTTTGTAGTTGGTATTACAGGATTTAAATTAAGATAATCATCTCAATACACTACATTCAAAAACAAAATAAAATACATAATAAACCAAGCGTATGCGCATAATAACACCTCATTTCTTAAAAACAACGATCATAAACTTTTGCGTCTCGTCTTTCTCAACAAAGCAGTCATTCTTGATGATCTTATTCTAAATTTACACACCTAAGACTGCTTTACTATTATTTATCTTAATATACTCTAAGTACACACGTATATCTCCTCCTAAATGCCGTAAAAGGACACCTCTGAATAGAAACATATATGTGGGCGTTTACAACCACCCTGGGACTTATTACATTCATTTAGTTGTTGATGCTTAGGACGCACCATGTCATACATCTAAACATAAATAAGCAAGAACTGCGGTACAGTACCTATATCCACGATTTATAATGCCCTGCTTGCTTATTACCTTAAGTCGTTATGGTTACCCTTTGTTATAACGTGTTCTTCTTATTTTATGCCCAAATTATGCATCATTTATATTTAGTCAAGGTAAAACAGGACTGGTAAGTACAACTTACTTGTTATTAACCAACCGAAATTATTATTTTTAATCTATGCAGTTTGTAGAACAAATAACGTTCAACTAGGACATTTAAACCAGATTAATTTTGACATTACTGAAAGACAATCACTAATAAATGTCTAATAAAATGATCTAGACATTAAGTAATCATCTTATTGCATGAAATTGCATCGGAATTTAAAACTACTTTTGGTACTACCATTTTGCTCAGTATAAGAACTGAATATTTTCAACTACATATATATTGTTAGACAATAAAAATTGCTAATAATATATGTATGTACCGTACATTTAACAGCAAAAATTGTTATTAAAGCCATCACTTCAAAGTTTGGATTCATTAAAAAACAACATTGACATTCTAACTTGAATCAAGTATCCCTAAGATCAAGAAAAACCTCCGAAAGCGAGAAATTATTTCAGATGATTATCACAGACTCCTTAAAAAAACGTCTACATACTTTACCGCTTCAGTACATTACATAAAATAAACCCTTAAATTTGTTATAAAATTATAAGAGAGATATCGCTTTGATCTCGATAATGAGATGACAATTTTTTTCCGAAAATATACCGGAAGAATTCTATTACGCAAGTAGAAAATTTCTAGTATGTATTTTAATTTGTCAAAGACTTTTTTCAATGGATCGAAGCATTTTAAAGGTGGCATCTTAATTCATTCACCTCGGTTCCAATTACACTTATGTCACGATCTACTCTAACTGATGGTCTGATCACTCATAATTAATGGCAATAAAAAAAAATTAAATGCGATCCCACCGCCATCTTTCCAATAAATTTTCAATCACGTATATTCAACGAAACCAGCTTCTTTCCTTTCTCATGCTGAGTTATTCCCATTCGAAATTAAAGTGGAGTAGAAAGTAGGATGGGGGAGGGATGTACAAGAGAAGAGCGCGAAAGAAAGAAACCCTCATTTCTAATAAAGAACGAATTTCAATTAAAGCGCCCGGTTCCTATTCATCTCTCATTGAAACTTATAATTCAAGTAGGTGTTCTATTAAAATATTCAAGCCGACATAAAGGCGAAGGCACTCGCGAAGACTAAGAAAGAAAAGTTGTGTTTTATTTTTCCGTCCGTGGTATGCTCTACCATTTTCTAAGTTTCAGCTATGTACTTCGTAAGTAAAAATGCGCTAGTCCAAGATGTTGTCATTTTTCAAAAAAATGTTTACAAATTTTAGGCAAAACCAAATAATAACTGCTGTAGCGATTTTCTAATCTGTATTGCATGTTTTTTATGTGGGATGGTAGCGCTTGTCTGGCTATCACTGAAAATCTGAGGGTACATTTTTTGTGCGTGTCTAATTGTGTTCTAATGGCTTTGTGACAGCATCATACCGCCTTTTAGAATGCCGCGCTGTTAATCACTTTGCTCGCAACAGCGAATGGTAAGTCGTTCGGGATTTTCAATTCTCCGAAAAAATGTCACCGTCTTTCCGGAGAATTGAAACCCGACACCTATCGTTCTGCCACAACGATAGTCAGCCGCCTAACCACTGGGGCTATCGACCCGTTAGACTATATTTTGCGGAATAAATGGGCTCAATATTACTATTTATATATTACTATATTTTTATATATTTATTCACTGCAACTAAGAACCCACCACATTAAAATATATATATATCATGCACTTACATACATGATATAAATAATCTAAGACGGCTCTTTGATGATCTATTCATTTCGCAATTTACTTTTTGCCCGTAAGTTCGTATAACTTTACAGTGATATTTCTACGAAACAAAATATCAAGCTAAATGAGAAGCTACTACTGTAAAATCGCGAAACAAGGGCAAATATTGGCTACTCATTAGAAAATAACTTCAAATAAATAACGTTTAATATTCAGGGAGCTTCAGAGAAGATTCGCTTGTTCTCACATAGTTAGTTACAATAAACATTTTTCTTAATAGGCAAACCGGTCTTTTCCCCAAAAAAAAAGGAGTCGACAACAGTACCTAGCTCCCGCTTTATTCACAGCTCATCCTGCCACCTAGCGAAATAAGAATGTATTAAACTGGCAGGCAGCAGTGCAACTCGTTGTTACCCGCTTTGTTTTTCATTTAGAATTATAAACCGTTTAATAAACAACAATCTCATCCGTGTACAACGTACAAGTTTCTTCGCCATTGGGCGCTAAATAAAAGAAGGAAATAGAGGCGAAAATAAAAAGAAACAAATCTGCAACGCGAGCGAGTAATGAAGACGTTGCTACTGCAAAGTTTGTGTTAAACTTCGCTATCTTAAATGTTCTCTATTACGTACACCCACATCTCTCTTGTTTGAGCCTTAAGTCTGTTAAGAGTATGTTGCGAAACTAAAATTGTTAGCGTTTACAGATTTTCTAACTACTGCCTCTAGTTCAGCTTATTTATCAAACGTAGACTCTAGTACAGTAAATCAAATACAAACAAAAATCAACAAAAAAAATAATAAATCTAACTATTATTTCTATGTAGGTTCCATTACAAACATTAAACAACTGCAGAAAGTTGTACTTTAAAAATCTGGAAAACATTTGTATTTCCTTTTACAATATAGTTATAATAAGATACAGCAGATGCAAACAGGTAAAAATTACCGTATCAAACAAAGCTGTGGAAATTCGTTAGCTAATGTTTTTTAAAAAGAGAGATAGCTAATAGCTGAAATAATAATACTAGGCCACAAATTTTTATAGATTTCTGGCAAATTAGCTGCGATATTTTGGTAGTTTTCGCCCTTTCGATTTTCCAGACAATGTTTGTAAATATTTTTAAAAGAAGTCCATACTGCCAATCATTTATGGTACTTTCAAAATTATCATCTTTGAAAAGCTTCCTAATTTGTGGACCTACAATTATTCTTTCGCGAACTTTTGGTTCAAGCAGCTTAGAAAACTTATCCTTTAAGTATTTAAAACAGTTTTCTTCACGGAATAGGACAATATTCTTTATACATAACTATTCTTAACAAAATCTGAGATTTTTTTTTAATGTGTGGTGGGTGCTTAGTTGCAGTGACTCCGTAAGCTGTATTACTTGTCTGGCTATCACTGCAACTCTTGCGGTGTAGTTTAGTGTGTCTAAGTTGTGTTTAAATGGCTTTGTGACAGCATCATATCGCCTTTTATGATGCCGCGCTGTTAATCACTTTGCTCCCAACAGCGAATGGCAAGTCGATCCAGGATTAAACTCTCTCACCGTCTCTCCAGAGAATTGAACCCCGGCACCTATCGTCCTCTCACAACAATAGTCAGCCGCCTAACCACTGCGGCCATCGACCCGTTAAATGATGATAGTTATTGTTGTCAAGAGTGTTTTCTATTCGCAGTCGGTTTAAATAGAACTATAGTATGCAATATTTCAGAAGTGTATTTTAATAATAATCTAATGAACTCCACCTCATTTTTACTTTATAATAAATATTACATAGTTCAAGAGTTTTCTTTTTAAACCGTATTTAAATACTTGTAGACCGTTTAGTTGCGACTTAAATAGAGTAGACATTTTGACAAACTTTAATTTTAATGGTTTATATCGCTTACAATCTACTATATCGAAATGTAATCCTTTCATTTTTGAAGTAGAAATAAAAATAAATAATAAAATACTCTACATATACACGGCGTATGAAATTTTGAATCAAAATATAATTTAAATAGGTTCAATGTTTTAAAAGCCAATTTGTTGATATATCTCTCATATTTTACTATAAATGGAGCAGGAATTTACTTGCAATAAAAAATTTATAATTTTACAGATTTGACATACATGTTCCTCAACAGACTCGCTCAATTTCAACAAAATCCAATACAGACCCATTCAAAAATTATTTTATATTCGCTTTATAATATGTTTGGTGCTCTCTAACAATCTGAATTATGTATACATTTCTGTACTATTTACAACAAAAATATGAAGAAGGCAAGAGCGGAGATGCACTTTTCATGTTTTATTTTTTTATCTGTGGGAGATGAACTTTTTAAGCTGTATTGCTTATCAGAATACCGTTGCAACTGTTGTTGTGTATAATATGTCTTTATGGCTTCATTTGAGCATTACCTAGACGGAAGTAACGCTGCACTGATACCTACATATGTATGTACAGTCGTTTCTAAACTTAATGTCGCTCCCAAGGCTAAACAAACCCATAAAAATGATGTTTCCCATAATCCAATACGATTTTTCGTTAGTGAATACTAATCTTGTAAATGCGGTGCAAACCAAATATCGATTAAACTTCATGCATCTAATTTGCATTAGCAGTTATAACGTGTTTTTCGGCACAGGGGGTGACATTAATTTTGGAACAGACTGTACATATGTCCCAACAGCGAGTAGTAACTCAACTGGAGTACCGATCTAGCGAAACATGTCACAAACGTCGCGACAAGAACACCAAACTGGCTGCACAGTCAATCGCACTTATTTCTGCAATTATAGAGCTGTTAAAACTAAGAGATACGTAAACAGATCGGAAATCGATCAGCGTAAATACCTGAAAGTTCTATACAAAGTGATACCACAAATTCCTATAGACTAAATATCATGACGACTAATCCAACTTACGTTAGGTCAAAATTTGATAGTTTGTTAGATAGTAAAAAAGTTAAATTTTCTTAAATTGCTGCTATAATAACTGGAATATTTTCAGAAAACTGGTATTGGAGAGTTGCTGTCACTTCTATTCTAGATTTCAACGAATTGTACCAATAAAATGCACTCTTTCTAATAAGAGAAGCAGGGCAATAAGAATTTCTAAGTTGAAATTTAACATACAGAGTTATACAAGATAGTTATACAAAAGCTTTTTAAATCAATGCAAAAAGATTTCTATTAAGATTTTAATTTCTCATCTCAATATAAAATTTTATACGAATATAACGATTATGATTGTTTAAGAAAAAGTAGAAAAGGGCTCTATCCTTCTTGCATATTGATTACAAAGTTTTGGGCTAAACTAACTTGAGTTATATTATCACAATCGAAGCACTTATTTAAAAGTAATTAAGTTTTAAAATATTAAGAAATCAATTAAATATTTTACAGAAGTGGGAGTACATTAATAGACCTAGAGATCGACATTCGTAATTTCAATTTTAATTAGAAATTGTAAAGTACCATTCGGAAGGGCTTAGTTTGTTCAACGCTTACAAGCACCAAAACTAGAAGGAACCATTTCAACCGATTTTTAGAAGAAAGGCACAATTAGTTACTACCATGTTAATTGTGCAAAATTACATACTCTATCATACCTTTCTGTATTCTTCAGTAAGATCATAGAAAATCGAAAGTATACAAATTTTGCTGTATCTAGCGGTATATAATTTGCCAAACTTCAAAAGGGCGTCTTGAGAAACTATCCTCAGAGCCAAAATTTCCCCATTTTTTAATATATAATAATATATAAAAACATAATATATTAGTTAAGTTCAAAAATAATATCTACTGTCAAATGAATCCATGAAGAGAGCTATTAAGGTAAAGTGCAAATTAAGGAATAAATTTAATTATTATAATATATGCACATATGCGACATTTTTTGTTAAATCAGTTTGTAAAGTAGAAACCAATACAAAATTAAATTTAAAAAGTTAACAGCTGCTGGTATCCTATTCTTCATCATCTTCTACTATTCTTCATTTTTTTTCCTAGAAGAAAGGCAATGAATCGTACGACGTTTTTAGATGAAATTTGATCCTGAATATGTCTGCGTATTCAACACATAGAACCATTTACGATCGCTATTTAAGAGCTTTCACTGACATGAAAAGAAAATAACGTATTCTCACGATCGTGCTAAGTACAGTACTTCAAGCTTTCCCAACTTATTTGGTAATTTGTTTGATTTATAATTAAAAAAGGCATTCATTATATTTTACAAGGAAAATGTTGTTGAAATTCCGTTTTCTCGCTTATTCTAGTAACCAGAAAAAAGAATTTCATCCTGAAAAGTTTTATTAACGACTTTTATAGCGACGTATGTAAATTTACTGTCGACTTTATGCGCCACCTTAATGGTTATTAAAGAAAAATATTCGGCGTACATGTTCCGCCTTCGTCTCAGCATAACCTAAGAAATATAGCCCGGTATAACGGACGAAAATACAAATGCCGAGCGTATTTGAGCGTTAATAAACATTTTCTTGTTCCGCCATCTTTATTGTTATTTTTATTGTAATGGACGGGTACTGTATTATTGCCCGTGTTCTTCTGTTTTTCTTTCTCCTGCCCTCAGTTTTCGTTTGCAGCTAATATTTATTACGATTGCTCGTAATACTAGGAACGCTATTCAGTGGACGAAAGCCGGCATTTAATTACACGTGGAGGCTATTTTAGGCAGTAGGGTCCTAGGGGTTAATGAAACTTTTCGCTATTGAAATGAAATTTGTTTAAAACATATGATGAAGTGAAATGTAACAATAAAAGTGAGTAAAAAAATAAAGAAAAGTAAATATTACATCTTTCCATTTATACTTAAGAATGTAGGATTAAAAGAAAGCCGCTAGTAAAAATTAAAAATTAGCTAAAGATACCTACTACACTCTACTACAATTTAGCACTAAAAGAGAAATTATTCTCTTTCAGCGGAAATTCAAGAAAACAATTCCATTTAATACATAATTTAAAACAGTTGTTCAATTGTTTCTGTTTCGGTGATCTACTTTCAAATTATGCAACAAAATACGAGTACGTAATGTGAGCGCAAACCCAGAGCGTAATCAAAACATTTTTTGTCTCTATTGTTTTTACATAATAATTACATGCAAATGCGATGCAAATTTATGGACTAAAACATCAGCAGCACATTTTATAAATCATTTACATCAGATGTGTAAAGATTGAGTTTTCAGGTGAAAAACTAAACGAGGTATACTGATTTATTCATTGATATGATGAATAAATAGACATTTTAGAAAGGTGTGCCGAATATTGAAAATATTAGCTTTATAAATTTTGAAAGAAAGTTACAAATTTTGTTAGAAGCGATATTGCATTTGCACAAGTGATAATACCATGTTGTATTAAAATCAAATCAACGTTAAAATTGAATCGAAAGTGTCATGTCATGTTAGTTAAAAATAACAAATAAATTAATATTTACATAAGACAGATCTACAGATTGAGTATCCGTAATGTACAGGTTTCTATAGTACATCTGCAAAGTTATATATAGTTGAATTGCTATAATTTTATTCAGTTTAATAATCGTATCTGGTTAAACTTGATGATATTTTTTATACCAACATTTCTAAATTTATAATTCAAATTGAGTGGGTACTGAGATAATTTGTCATAATTTTAGGCAATTATTGCCGAGTAGCATTTATCATTGTGATCGACACAGAACATTATCCGCTGCAGAAAAATGTTAACACATATCCTAAAAAAACAATATTACATCTTTACATCACATTTAGTTAGATTCTATTTTTATCTACAATTGAAATACCGTTTAAAATTGAAATTAACACTGTACTATGTATTATCAAATCAGTTATTCAATCAGCACTTTAGAAGCCGTCAAATTTTGTTCGAGACAAGTATTGAAATAGGAATATCTACGAAATCCTCCTAGTTAACCTCAATTCCGTAAAGTTTTATTGAGATACTCTGATATTAACCTTTCTGCTTAATTGAATTTCCACTAAACATTTCAAAGAATCAAAACAATTCTCGTAAATGGCCGTGCAGTTACAATTATTTCCAGTGTAAATCACATAAGCACAGGATAGTTACCGTTAATTTCCAACGCAACCAATACTTTTAAACCCATCAACTTGATTCTATTGCCAACGTGGAGCCTCTAAATACCATTTCGACACCGCACAAATCAAAGACTTAAACCCCATGATGGCGGTTCGCGTATACCTACAGGCCCATCACCAATAATAGTTTGATAAACAAAGGAAGGTAGTTACGCCACCATGAAGGAAATAAATTATAGGTAATCTGGCATTTGCAGTTTATCACAAAACCATTAACATTTGCTGGCTAGTAAATAGGGCAGTGCATGTTGTCCGCATTATACCTTATTTGAATACTGATCGGTAATGTCAATGTGTTCTGTGCAAAACTAATAATGTACAAAGTGAGATCGGAGGGCCCCGTATATACGTTAATTGTTCGACACTCCGAGTATATTATTACCCAGACGAGTTCATTATGCGATCGATGCTACGGATTATTTGTACCGAATCGGTGAGTATTTTATTTTACGTGCTTGTTATGTTGCGGTGTCGACGGTATTTAAATGCAATTGGGTCCGATACGCTGCATATTCATGTTATATAATATTGTCGTCGTTAATTAGGTTGAATTTTCATCTATATCGAATGCATTTACAGTAACGCAAATTATCTGAAACTCTGAATAACATTTAATCCCCACTAACCAACACAATACCGAAACGAGCAAA
Source organism: Holotrichia oblita (assembly GCA_023690525.1). Classification (NCBI taxonomy): domain Eukaryota; kingdom Metazoa; phylum Arthropoda; class Insecta; order Coleoptera; family Scarabaeidae; genus Holotrichia; species Holotrichia oblita. The sequence goes on along the minus strand of CM043018.1, from coordinate 36,819,470 downwards.
AACATATTAAATTTTCTTTTGCTTGAAATATATAGGTATATCATTACATGCAGAGTATTCTGCAATTGTGCGATCAGGTCAATTATAAAATAGCAGCAAGATAGGACCGAAATCTCTTCGGTACAAGATTCATGGCGATGAGTACAATCTTTTCCACCCCTCGGAGATCGAAAATTCGACAAAT